>JAGSXJ010000028.1:0-453327 GCA_020726575.1 Plectosphaerella plurivora | reverse complement strand
ATCCGGGTAAAATTCAAAATTAAGGCCTTACTATAGGCCTATATTTTAGACGCGGTTTACTTTCTAAGACCTTCTCCCTTTACTAAAGCTTTATTAATAAAATAACTATCTATCTCTCTTTACTACCTACCTCTCTTTACTACCTACCTCCCTTTACTTTATCTTATACTATTAAAGCTACGGAGATAATTAAGAAGGAGGATAAATAATAATAGGCTTAATAGTATAGTAGAGAAGTAAGAAATCTGTTTAGTAGTAAAACCGTAGTAGAAAAAGGTATAGATAATTATTAAGTATATAGGCTACTTAATTAATAGTTATAATAGTTTTAAGAGTTTAATATTATTAATATATTCCCGATCTTAATAATTATATATAAGTAGAACTAATAATAGATAGTGGATAAATATATACTAACTCAAGGACTAGTATAATCCGTGATGTATGCTAGGGCTCTACCTAGGTATAGCCTAGCTAATAAGAGGGGCCCCTACGGGGCTGTCTAAGTGAAGGGCGCGCGCACCTAATACCTGGTCGGGCATTCACGAATTACCTAACTGTCACTATTACTCGACCTCGACGACAATCGGTCCTCACCCATCACATCGGTCTCATCGTCTCAAAATATCCCGATGCCAGCGGCCAAGGGAAATGGACAATAACCATGTTTCTGAGGCCATGTAGGATTCTCCTTGCTTGCATGCTGGTGCATGCCCGTTGGACAAGTGCGCAGACAACGACGCAGCTGCCGCCGATACCAAACAACACTTGCGAGCACAGAAGTGTCCACTATATCGACGCCATCCTCCCGCAACTGTGTCCTCGAGACGTCGGGACATCAGCTGGCTTTAAAACCGCAATCTCTACAAGCCACACGACGTCGACACCCGAAGCTACTGCGAATACCACCGAGATCGCCGCCTCCACGCCGTCTGAACATCTCGTCCCAGGCGACGGCGAATATCACTCCAGGACCTTTATCTCGTTCGACGACTGGAAAGACCAACAAGCTAGAGAGGCCGGACAAGAGTTACCACATGAGCAACCTGAACACGAGACACGCCACCATCCCACCGGAGAAGAACATGACGCAACTGATGGATCATTTTCCGAGAGTGCAGACGACTTGGACGCACCCGGCAGCACAACTATAGGAGCGCCTGCGGGTCGGGAGTCCTCCCACGAGCAGACCCAAGACACAGCCGTGTATGACGAAGAGAAGGGCCACCAGCCTCGAAGCAAAGATGCGGGAAAGACCTGCAAGGAGAGGTTCTCCTACTCGTCTTTCGATGCTGGGGCTACAGTCCTCAAGACGAACGACGGCGCTAAGAACGCCAAGGCCATTTTGGTGGAAAACAAAGATTCGTACATGCTGCTGGAGTGCGCCGCCGCAAGCAAGTTCGTCATCGTTGAGCTCACTGATGATATCCTCGTTGATACTGTTGTGCTCGCAAATTTCGAGTTCTTTTCGAGCATGATCAGGCATTTTCGAGTCAGCGTCAGCGGCCGCTATCCAGTAAAGCTCGACAAGTGGACGTCACTTGGAACGTTCGAAGCAAAAAACTCCCGGGACATACAGGCATTCCTCATCCCGAACCCTCACATATATGCCAAATACGTCCGCATCGAGTTCCTGAGCCATTACGGCAACGAGTACTACTGTCCCGTGTCTCTGCTCCGAGTCCACGGGACGCGCATGCTGGATTCCTGGACGGAAAATGAAGCGGCCGCCGATGATGAGGAACACGAACACTCCCAGATTGAAGCAGGCACAACAACAGCCAGCATAGCCAGTAACGAAAGCGGCGAAGCAGGCTACGCTGCCAACGACGACCGAGTTGCAGTGTCCAATGGCACCACCCCTGCTCTTGGGCCACACCATCCGTCAGCATCGGCGGTCCTGCTGTGGCTCTGGTCAGGGCCTCAAAGGGAGACCTGTGCTCCGGCGAAGGCAAACGAAAACTCTCGGTTGGTGTCAGTCAGCAACCTTGCGCCTTCTGCCTCATCCTCACTGGCAGCGGGAAGTCCAACCAAGGTCGAGAAACCTGCCGAGAAGCAAGCAGAGAGCAGATACAACCCGCCCCCTGTGGCTACCAGCACGATCAATGAATCGTCGGAGTCTCCAAAAAATACCTCCCAAACCATATCTGCCCCGACCGCAACAGCCGTGGTGGTCGATAAAGAGCGGCCAGTTAAGATGGCTTCGGTTACGGAAAGCACCAGGTCGCCGAACACGCACCCTCCCAATCGAGTCAGCTCTCAAGGAGCCTCTGTCGCCAAGGCTCGGAACGCAACGTCTTCGTCTCCATCTCCGCCGTCCCCAACAGTCCAGGAGAGCTTCCACAAGGCCGTCAGCAAACGTCTTCAACTTCTCGAGACAAACGTCACCCTGTCTCTGAGGTATCTCGAGGACCAATCCCGGATTCTCCAAGAGTCCCAGCACATGTCCGAACGCACCCAACTAGCGAGGGTTGACAGTTTCATCGAAGGCCTCAACCGTACTCTGATGTCTGATCTTCTTGGCATTCGCGAGCAGTACAACCATGTATGGCAATCCACGGTAGTTGCCTTGGAAAGCCAAAAAGAACAAGCACAGCGCGAGATCCTTGCTCTCAGCTCCCGCCTGAATATCCTTGCAGACGAAGTCGTCTTTCAAAAACGCATGGCTATTCTACAAGCCGTGCTTCTCCTATGCTGCCTACTTCTTGTTGTTTTTTCGAGAGTGCCAATTGCACAGACTTCGGCTATGCCGCCTCTGTCCTTCGTACCAAGACACTACGTACGGGCAAGGGCAGCTCCGCGAGCCGGGGAATTACGTCAGGTCGAGGCCTTTGCTGGGCAGTACCAGCACTTTGGAGTCGGAGACACAAATCGCGTGCCGAAACATTCAGCACCACCTTCGACCGCCCCTTTCGCACAGCGCAGTGATTGGGGAAGGCAGGGCTACCCACAGACGGCAGAAGACGGCCTAGGTGCAATATATGAGGACGCGCCGATTACCCCCCCTTCAGAACCCAACCGATCTTCCGTGACGGGCGCAGGACACAGCTTGTTCGCCACTGGCGAGCTGGGTACTCGGATGGGGCCATCCGCGCTTTCACCGGGGTTGCCTCTGTCGCCCGGAGAAGAACACGAGGGTGGGATGCCACACGTGGCAACGATGACTTGCGAACATCAAAACGACAGCTGCACTCATGACGATGACTCTGGACCGGAACCAGACTCGGTACCGCAGAGTGCTAATGTGTGCCAAGCAGGGGAGTCACCGTAGCTGGGCTCTGCGTCTCTCTATGAATGGACTGATTGCACGACTGAATGCCTCGGCAGGGAGATAGATATATCTACATTCTCTAGCTAGGTGTTATAATGATTTCACGATTGAATCTCTTTTCGCGTCTCCAGGACGCGGACCAAGACACGACACGACATGGTGTGTTCCCCCAACATGTGACAAACGCCCAACACGGGCGCCAGACTGTTTCGTCCAAATGCCCAGATCATGATCTCAAAAGTTGATGCCCCCGTAAGTAGACCTGGGCAGCGGTGCTTGCCCACGGCCTTCATTTGAAGAGCACCAGCGTGCCTATGCCAGACAACACTAGTGGTGGTGATATTGGACGTATGGCTGGGCCGCTGCCTCAAAGTCTTGTTCTTCGAGTGCAGCAAGCCGAGTGCCGCGATCGTACTGTGACCTCCTCCGGCGTTGCTCGTCTCGGAAGTGTTGGCCGGCGTTGGGGGTGAATAGGCCTATTGTATGCTCGTGTCAGCTTTGGGAGTCCATGGACCCGTGCAGAGGCATGTTGCACGCACCGACATGTTCAGCATTCTCGCAGCTCCGCTTCATCTTTGACTGGTTGTCAGGAGCGGGGAACATCTCTTCCTGCCCCGCAAGATCAGGCAGAGGCCCATTGGAGGTGTAGTAGAGCTGTAATAGCAAAAGTCAGCGAAGGGTTACCTGGCCGGTCTCGCGGAGCCACGTACCTTGGGCCGATAGTGAGCCGCCTCGAGCATCACGGAGCTGTTCCGGAACTTCTGCACAAGGCAGTCTTTGCCCTGGATGGCTGGTCCCACGTCAGCGCGACTTGACAGTTTCCAAGGATGAATACAACGCACTGGCATATGAAATCTCGGCGACCTTGTCACTCTTGAAGCAGTTCCTGGAACCATTTAGCTCGAGGTCATTTTGCAGCAAGCCCTGGCGGGAACGTTGGACCGCTTGCTTACCAGCGCTGGTTCCCGCGTGCATTGACGAACTGTGAATGGGTCAGAAGATAGTTGCAGTGGGAAGAAGGACGGGCAGTGACATACGTCAATTATATCTAGTGGCTGCCAGTATGTCAAAAATCTGTGAGTGAAGCATGGCCCTGGAGAACTCACATCGACAAAATTGATGAACGCGTACCCGACACTGCGGACGCATGGCGGTTAGCCGTCACAATGTCCTCCAGGCCAGTGGGAGGGGTCAAGTCGACTAACTTGCAGTCGTTCGCGAAGTCGATGCGCAGGTACATGAAATCGTACTTTCCCCAGCTGGAATCGTCGACAATTCGCTTCAACATGGCCTGGTCGACCTTGTTGGGTATGTTGCGAAGCATGATCTGGACCACGAGTCAGTACTCTGCCACTCGTATGGATGTGACACACGCCGGGAACTTACAGTTGTTCGTACATCTGTTCCCTCACGAATGCGTGCCACGTCGACATGGTTATGGTGGCTCGCGATGTTGTAAAAGGATGATCGAGAGACACGTGATGCGTGTTGTCGTCGAGAGTCGGGGTGGATCATGCTCGGCATACTGCGTGGCTGGTAGTAGCCCTCCGAGAAATGGGCAGACTGGCCAGCTTGGGACACCGTTGGTGATGCCAGCTGGTAGTTGCCCATGGCTGGAGACGCCACGTGAGAAGTCTGTTGAGGGCTGTCCAACACATAGGCCATGTTCGGCTGCAGCGGTGTCTGGCACATGACCGGCCACACGGCGAAGGGCTGCTGCATCTGGAAGGGCAAAGCGGGATAGAGTCCGCCCATCGCAGGGACGGGATGTTCATGGGGACCCGCTGACTGGACAGAGCTTGGTGGTCCAGAGATGTTGAGATTCTGCATAGAACGGGACAGCACGGTACCCGGGCTTGGAGCATCAGAAGGCGTCAACGACAGACTGCCGGGTCCCATCTGGGCATGGGCCAGGTGCACAACGGCCCCCTATTGTCGGAGGAAAAAAAGTGGTTAGTGACAGTCGTCTTCTTCTGATGCAGTGCCAGGACTCACATCGACACTGCGGCCGTCGAATTTGGTGATGGCTCTGGCTGCATCCTCGGCATTGACATATTGTGCCAGGGCAGTGTAGATACTAGGCCCGTAGATGTTGGGTTGCCGTTCGAACGATTCCAGCTCACCTAGGGACTGAAGCAGGGCATGAATACTAGATTCGGTGTGTTGAACTTCCAAAACCTGTGGGAACGCGGCATAGGCCAGAATGGACACCTGTCCGCGAGACTCGTGATTCTGCATGTCCTGGAAACTGGAGTTAGCTATGGAAGATGGGGCAACAACCAAGGGTTCGACAGACGCATGGCCACTCCGAGTCGGGTACGTGGGATGCAACGAGCCCATCGCCATATCGGTCGACATTCTCGACGGCGCCGGCGGCACTCTCTGCATCGCGGAAGCGCACAAATACCGACCCAGCCTGACGGGCGACCTCCCTGCAACCCGGGTGCAAGAGGCCAAAACGCTCAAGCCTCTGCCCGAAACGTCAGTGAAATACACTTTTTGCTCTGGAAGACGTTTCATAACGGCCTACCTCTAGATACATCGTGGCAGAGACGACAGGAACATTTCGGTCCTGATAAGAGAGCCGGATAGCCTGACTGATGGTGGGTGCTGCCTGGGAGGGCTCGTCATCGGGTAGAGTGGTTCGGTTTGTCGTGAGGCGAGGGGTGACATCGCTCGTGATGTCGCCTCGACTTGCAAAGGGCTGGAAAGAGGATGCAGTGGGTGAGAGCTGCGATGCAGACGGGCTTTTCGGTGTAGTAAAGGGGTCTCTGTCGGTGGAGTGTCCATGACTGGTCAGGGCCTTGACCGGGAAAAGGATCGGGGCAAGTCCAGATTCGCGAATGTTTGCCGGCTTCATCAACCGCGATGATCTCGCGGAGCTCTCATCAGGGGAGAATGCCGTTAAACGGGTATCTGGAGTGCCCTTGAGTGACTCGGCCGGCCCGCTTGACGAATGGGGGGACACGGGGTCGTAGGTGTCCGAGGCTGAGTGCTCCATGGCTGCAGATACGGATGTGTCGCACTCCTTCCTGCAGAGAACTGGCCAAAAGACACGATGGAGCCCCTCCAAGGACACTTACACCAACAAGGAAGAGGATAATGAGAGTGTGGGATGCAGGCAGTTGGCAGACGGAAAGAGGTCGGGGAGTGCAGTGCAGTGCACGTTGGAGGTAGGGGAGGGACGCAGTGTGGTGAGAAATCCAAGAAGAGAGAGACAGGAAAGGCCCGGGGCAGGTGGGTGGGCAGGTGGGAAGGTAGGGCGAGTGGGAAGGCACCGCAGGCAGGTACCTGCCTTGGTAGGCGGGAAGGCGCGTGTCGGTTGGAAGGCACGTAGGCAGGTCAGGTTGAAGGCAGTAATTTGGTGGGGGGTCGCCTGATGGCCGCTCGAGTTCTTCCTTCCTTCCTGCCTTCTGCGCGTCAAGTCCTGGAACATCAACCTTCGACCCTGAGGTTGAAGAGGGCAGTCACTTTTCCCATTATCGATACCGTCTGACGACCTCGGAGGACACTCACGGCCTTGCCCAGAGGGAGGGTTCTTTCCAGGGTCACCTTGCTCAACCCAATGTACAGGCCCGTGGAAGAACAAGGAGCAGCCCGAGCGAGCACCAGCTCGCCCTCTGGTCCCACCTCCCTAGGTAGCAACTTGGTCCCGTTGGTTGAACATGGACAATCTGAGGTAGATATGCACTCTGTAGTTCGCAGTACTCTACCCAAGAAAGCAGGAGACGAAGACAGTGGCCTCAGAGTCTGAGCATGCCGGAGGGAGCCGATGTAGTTGCTTTGATTGTAACGTCTGTCTGGGCATATGACAGTCTTGGTGGAAGTTGAAGTGATGTGGTCTGGGCCGGCCCCCATTTGCATATATGCAGGTAGTAATCCTGTGGCCCCCGCCCGGCTGAGGGCGAGATTGACTCGAGACACATCATCGACAGTATCGCCCTTGTAGACACCGCACCAAGGTAGACGAATACATTCAGTCAGCCTGCCTGACTTGTGGGCAACTTCCTTTGACGAGAACAAGAAGGGGCCACGGTCTGCACCATCCAGATCAGATGTTTTGGATTCATGGAGCCAACTCGGTATCGGTACGTACTATGCTACTAGACTCCCCAAGGCACCTAGATGCATATGTTCTGTCCATTGTGGCGGAGGTGCAAATCGACTCCCTGCAATGGCACGAAGGCCACCAGAAGAGGCGAGTAGACGACTGACTGCTACTCGTCAATGGCAAACCTACACTACTCGGGGAGAAGATAAAGTTGGATTACAAACACAGGGTTCATCAGCGACCCAGTCGATCATGTGAAGTACATGAGGTGAGGCTGGCGCCGTTCAATGTTGTATTGATGCTGCCTGCTTCCTCGGCATATTGTGTGCGATCCAAGTCCGTCCCCGAGGACAGACTACTTGCATCGCGGGAGGCTGCAGCCTAACGGCCCAGACGTCGCCGCAAGCCACCTGGGTATGTGTGGCCTCGCGTGCCGGCGTCGGCTATGAGTTCGCCGCATCTCTGTGACTTTGAGAGCTCGCACTTATCGGCTGTGTTGTAGGGAGTGACAGTTTGGCGGCGTCCGTTTGTCGGATGCGTGCCCACGCATATACTATACCACTGACGAAGCCAATGATGATTGCAGTGACGCTGCCAAAAGTCACGGGCGCTGAGAAGAACACAAGCCCACTGACAGCAATGGGCAGTTTGTTGAGGGCTCCCACCATCGAGTACGTCGTCGACGACGTGACTCGGATACACCATGCCGAGCAGTACGAGATGAAGATAGCACAAAGACCTGAGTAGATCATTCCCACGAGAAGAGTATTGCGGCTTTCCGGAGGGAAGTTTTTGGCGAGATTCTCTGATGACCAGTCCTCGGCGAGGAGAGAGCAGACAACCAGCACGGGGATCGTCAATAGGTTGTTGTAGAACATGGCTGTTGACGAGTCAGGTGACATGTGGAATGCAGAAGACAGCAGAGTACTCACTGTCCCAGTCTCTGAAGTTCATCTTCTTAATCACCTTGCGCATCCCTAGGACGTAGGCAGCGGTGCAGAAGACATTGAAGCCCATCCACGCATAACCAGCATTCAGCGTGGATATGGCTTGGGATGCGTCTTGGTCGCCGACCGAGCCGTAGATCGCGTGTTGGATGTCTGCCCATGCAGCGACCACGGAGCTGAGAACCATGAGGCCAAATGACAGCAGGGCGACGGGGGTGACGCTGCCCCCGAACCACAGTACCTCGCCGTAAGCGATGACAATGATTGTGAGGTTCTTGAAGATGGTGTAGACAGGAACAGACAGAAACTGAAGTGCCTTGGTACTGGTGTATATCATGCCGACAAGCAGAAGGGAAATTGGAAACCCTGCGGCAGAGTCAGTATAAGCCCTTGCGACGATAAATACATCTTGACACGTACATCTCCTGGCTTTGTCCTTGTCGAAAGGCGCCAGGTTTCGGATCACCCCGACGTTCTTACATACATGAATGGTGCCGACACACACAATTGCCTAGAAACCGTCAGAAACGCAGAGGCCACAGACCAGCCCAATCCACACACCTGAACCGCGAGGTAGAAAAAGTTGAGGTTCCAGAACTGTCCGGACACTACAAACTTGTTTACAACCGTCATGCTTATGGACGAAAAGCAGTACGCAAGGATCGACGCTCCCGGGCTGTTGTCGATCTGCTGCACCCGCGAGCTCAGCGACTCTGTTGAAGGCTTCGGTCGGCGGGAAGGCGACCGCCCGAGAAATCCATCCCTCTCGCTTCTTCGGGGACTATTGGCTCCGGAACCCAGCGGACCTAGTTCGAAGTCTTCTCTTTTCTTGTCGGACATGATGGCGGTCGGGTCTGGCAGTGGATCGTGTTACGGTCTTCAGGTCCGTGATGTTGAGGCTATCTTCGGGTTGACGTGCCTAGGAGGGTGAGAGGAGGCAACGACCATCAGGAACGGCGTATATATAGGGCGGTCCTCGATTTCGGAAAATGCGTCCCAAGCTGAGGGAGGTGTGTGGCTCAGATAGGTATGCGAGGGAGATCAATTGCGAGTTGGCAGGCTGTCTGACGTACTCCCTGGTATTCGCGGTTACTAACACGCGCTTTCGTGTCGGCAATCACGAAGTACCTAGGTAGCTCATTTACCCCGGTGTCCTGCTTTTTACAGCGTTGAATCTACTTATAGAAACTATATTCTACCGACTATATCTACTAGGGGCGCTTAACTAAGTTCGATCTATATATAGTAGTACTTAGTATATAATTAATATCTAATATTTATATAAACATATATAGAAAAAGTAAGTTTATTAAATTTTATTATATTTAATATATAATTAAAATAATAGATATATATAGCCTAGAACTTAACTAGTAGAAGTAGTGTATAAGGCCTAGAATATGCTATCGTCTTCGACTACTAAACTCTTCTCGTCGAATAGTATACTATCGTCGTTATCGGCGTTAACCTGGAAATTCAAATGTTTCCAGTCCTCCAACTCTTCCGTTACAGACCGAAGTCGGTCCCGTATACTCTCAATCGCGTAGCTGCCCAGGAGTAGTCGCAGAGGGGGATATGAACAATGAGCGAGCTGCCAGACGAGCTCCGCGCACTTTACCGCACTTGTCGGCTGTCGATCCCCCAGCCACTGTACCATCCTTTTCGCATGGAGGGCTGGTGAAGTGGCCTGCGCGTACGGCTCGCTCGCTGGCTTCACCAGAAAATGACCCCAGGTCGGCAGGGGGTTCACTCCCGAGTCGGGTTCGTCGCGGCGAACGAGCCCCGGCTCAACCAGAGTCGCCTTGACATTGTATGCATCTGTCTCGTACAGCATGGCCTCGATCAAGCCCTCCACAGCGTATTTGGTAGCGCAGTACGGCCCTAGGCCCGGCACGCCCAACGCACCCGACGTGGAACTGAAGATCAAGAACCTGCCGCCATTCTGCCTTCGGAAGTAGGGCAGAGTTGCTTGTATGATGTTGAGGGTGCCGATAAAGTTGGTTTCAAATTGGCTTCGGATGTCGTGCTCGTCCTGATCCTCGCAGGCGGCGATGACGCCGTAGCCCGAGCAGTTGGCGACAACGTCGATTCGCCCAAACTTTCGAAGAGCCTCCTGGACGACCCCGTCAACAGAGGCTGCCGCTCGTACGTCACAGAGACACCCCAGGTAGTTCTGGCTTGGGCCTGCCTCGTGCATCTCGCGAGCACTCGTCTCATAAACCCTGCCCACAGAAGTGACCAGGTCACCACGAGCCAGGGCGCACTTGACAAGTGACCTGCCCATATGTCCAGTGCCGCCGAATATCTGCATATAATACTGTCTGAGCATTCGGGTTTCCAAGTATCACTCTCGGCACTTACAAGCCACGCCAGTTGCTTCGCAGGATTGTTCGATCGCGGAGGCTCGCAGCTTGCGGGAAGCCGGAGTTTGGCTCGCGTCCCGGCATCTGCGCCATCGCCGGCGGCGTCGGCTTCATGGCTGGGGCCTTCCATTGCCGCCTGATACGAGCGGTGCTGTCTAGCGTATGCGCAAATGCATTGAGTTGACGACTTGAGACGGAGGCGAAATGGGACAACCAGCCAGGGCTTCTTCTGTGTTGTCTGGAGATCCGCGGTCCTGACTCCGAAACAGTGCTGTAGGCCGGGTCTGACAGGACTTTGTTGTCCAACACGCCAGCGAAGTGGATGAAAGCAGCAGCTGGTAACTACCTTGTCGTACTGAGAACGCGTTCTGGGCAACGGCTGGGCGGGGCACCTACCTTACGTACTAATGGTTGTAGGTTGTACAGTACGAATACCTATACAGGGAACACTGGCCGAGCTGCTAACAGGCCTAGCTGGGTCGGGAGAAGAAATGGCGGGGTTCCATGCAGATGGGGATCACAGTCTCGCAGATAGGGGCCCGTCTGGAAGTAAACAGTACTTATGTGGCAGGCTGATCGATTCTGTCAAATGCCTACTAGGCTCGCGAAGAAATCATCTGTGATACCCTGTTGCGTCGCCACGAGCATCACCACAGAACATGTGCAATCGCCACGTCGTGACTACTGCGCATGCCCCAAGGTGCTGCGATGTGTCTCCCTTGCCTAGCCAGCCCGAGCTGATTCACCGAAAGCCGCTTCATGAACTGCCCTCGAGGAACTGCTTGGAGTAGGACTGGCGGTGAGGGTTCTCATCCAGCTCCGTTGACCTGTTCAGAGGGGTCCACTTGGGCTCGTCCTTGAACAGACGCATTGCCTTGATGTACTGCTTCGCGTCAGTAGGTGTCTTGTCTCCAATTCATCTAGCCAGCAGCTTACATTCGATTCGTCCGTCGTGAAGCGATGGTAAATGCCGGCCGGCAGAATGATGAGGTCGTTCTGTGAGATGTTTGGTAAGCCAGCTGACCCTACTAAATGGGGTCGGTGATGCCATGAACTCACCTTCTCGACGCGAATTCGAACCCACTCATCGTCCACGCTGCGAACGTCGAAGTATCCTTGACCATCCTTCACGTAACGAATCTCCTCGTCTTCATGCAGGTGTTCGTGGAAGAACATCTTAACCTTTTCCTCATACACATCTCCCATCGTCTCAGGAGAAACGATAATCTCGTCGCGGTTCTTGTAACCCCTCTCAAGAGCGAGCTGGTTCACGGCGTCCAGGTCGGCGATATGGTGATAGTCTACACCAAGCTTTCGCAGACCCTCCTCGTCAAGGCTTCTGCCGGAATCATGGGCAAGCCTCTGGTCGCCCTGGTTGAAGCGGTCAGCCTTTGGACGGGCCTTGGGGGGGGTTGGGTGTCTGGGCATTCTTACGAGCTCATTGTCAAACCAGTAAGCCCGCATCGTGCTTGTCCTCGGTCGATACGTCGAACTTCAGGAAATCGGGAAAAGACCAGGCAGTCCTTTTGGGTTGCTGGCGGCCAATTCTGTTCCAGAGGTGCGGTTTGGGGGGGAGCTTGTTCAGTTGAATATAACTTGTATCGCGGGCGGTTTCATGGCTCAGTGCACTAGTACTGTGTGAAGGTGTTCTGAGCTTCTAAAAAAAAGGTCGCCAAAATGACGCAATGCACGGTGGGGTTGGTACCACTCACTCACTACTCTGCGGTTCAGCAACGCAGTTTGGAGCCCCAGATAATCCGGGATGCAGCGAAAGTAGCATGATGGGAGTGAGTGCCTGCAATTGACTACCTGACCATAAAAACGGCTGTTTCAGTTGCCTCGCTCATCCTTCCACCAACCGGCGAGGTCCAGAGCTCCCTGAATGAGACAGCCACAGCAATGATGCTATGTACAGAAACGGGCGGCCACATGCCGTGGACTCGCAGTACACTATGTTGCATACTCCTGGGCGGCGTGGCAGCTTTGATCGTCGCCCCTTGCTGCAGCACACACGAGAGCCTTCGCCCGTGGCAGGTGCTGGCAGGTTCTCTCTGCGGTGCCGTCGCCGCCATGCACACGTGTTCATGGTGGCGCGGGCAGATGTTAGGTCGAGACGGGGCATGCTGATGCTGGGTTCTGCTGTCTGGTGACACTGTCAAGTCGGAAGCGCTCCTGTACAAGGTGTAAATGCGCATGCGTATCCTCCTTGTAGAACCTGCGACCTCGCGGTCTCGTGCACCCCACGAGAAAATCTGATATGCTCCAATGTCGCGCATCGGGCATCTACCGGACGTCTGCCGCAAGGTCCTGACCGCCCAAGGCAATAATCTCGTTATTGATTGCATTTGCAGTGTCTCCGTGGCCAGGTTCGGGCCTCCTTTCGAACAGTCGCCGCCACCAGGTTGGTGGATCGAGTGGCCGTGAGCCGCTGTGAAGAGGTGGGTACACGTCTGTGAAGAAGTACCAGATGTGGCCGATAACCACACCCATGATCTCGTCCTTCGGCACGGTGCCGTGGAGTATCAGGCTGAAGCCCATGAGGAACCAAGGAAGGTACGGCGCCGTAAACACCAGGAGCCCCAGGAAGCTCAACCTAGTGTCTGGGTTCCTGCGGGACCAGATGTATACCAGGGTGGAAGATAGCGGGTGGCCGAGGAACGGCATGGAGACCAGGGGCGACAGCAGGAGGAGGCTCGACATGGCGTACATGAGCAGCCAGGAGAAGTGGGCAGGCGACCGTCCTGAAGACTCCTCGATGAGTCGGGCATATCGCTGGAGAAAGTATACGTGGAATATGAGGTCGAGTGAGAATGGCCCAAAGTAGAGGAACGTGGTCAAAAGGCGCCAGTACTGGTACGGACGAAGTGTCAGCAAACGAGTGCATGGGATGCAGGGTACCCTCTGTGCCAAAGATAACCATCCTGACTGACCTGGGACTTGACAAACACGGCCCGGAAGCTGTAGAACAGCTGATACGGCGTCACGATCTGGCATTGCACAAGTGCACTGGTCAAGACCGTCGCGGTGGTCCACCACCTGGTGCAGATGGGCATCTCCCAGAACCATGTCTCGAGAGGAAGCCTTCCTCCATCTCCCATAACCTGATCCATATTGGCGAGTATCCGTAGGCCCCGTCAAGCGAAACGACCTGACAGGTGGTTGGAAACGTCGGTCGCAGCCAAAAGTGAAAGGGAATCGTGATGCGATCCGTCTGGGGCGGATGGGTCGAAGGATTGCTGAACAGATATGATTCTCGTTGGCGCTTTGGACAATGGATTCAGATCGACGTGTGTTTCATTTCGAAGAGCCCGCAATCAGGGCAGTAAGACGAAGTAATGGATGATCAAAAGACTGGAAGAAGTCTACGGACCGCACTGGGTCCGACTCTTGATGCTCAACGCTGCTAAGCCGGTCGCTTCGGAGGTGTACGGCGATCGGAGCCTGTTACATAATGTGCATTAGCTGGCCTCAACGGCGGGCAGGAGCGATGGAGGGTGCTGGAAGCTCGGGCCACCAGTGACCGCCGTCCCACCTGTGCCTGTGTCCCGGTGACGCCATCCCTGTAGCTAAGCCAGGGTTCAGTGTGGGGCAGTAAATCAATTGAGCGGTCGCGAAAAGTCGCGGGGCTGGGCCATCGCGTCGCGTCTTTCGCGGCACGCAACCGACTCGAGGGCTGGGCATCGATCGCTCGCCTTCGCTTTGAAAAACCACCCACCCAATCGTCGCTTTCTTCCTAGTTTGGCCCTCGTCTGAAGTCGTTTTGCGCACTGCGTCTCGCTTTGTCGACAGCCATCTGGTTCCACGAGTCTGCTCCTCCTGAACCCCTTTATCTCTTCCTCGACCTTGGTTGTCAAAGAGCAAGCAACTGCGCGATTGCCATTGTCGCATCCATCGATTGTGTCGCAGCCACTCGACTCTTCTTGCGATCAGAACACCATCACCCATCCTGCTCCGAACCAACACCCCGTTATAGCAAGAAGAGCTCCAACAGCAGTACCCACGGCCAAGCAACAACCGCCCGACCCGGCAATTGTGTCCTACATCCCACGAACGACTCACCTGCTTCTTTCTTCGATTTCGCATCATGCCTCCACGCGCGGCGGCCAGACGGTCTGACGCGGGCCGTCGGCGGTCTCGACCAAGCGATGTTCAGCGTATGCGCCTCTACCCTGTCCGATTATATCGAAATACCGGCTAATCACCACTCCCTACAGCCGGCGACCCCATTCCGCAACGTTCGAAAAGAAGATACCGCCCTGGTACCGTAGCACTCAGGGAGATTCGGAAGTACCAGAGCAGCACTGACCTGCTGTTGCGAAAATTGCCGTTCGCCCGCCTGGTAAGGCACTCTATCTCACACGTGCAACGAGTCAACGGCTAACCAAATATCTATCAGGTGCGCGAGATCGCCATGGGCTTTCGTCCCAGGGACGAGGAGATGCGGTGGCAGTCCCAAGCAATCCAAGCGTTGCAAGAGGCTGCAGAGGCATTCATGGTGCACCTATTCGAAGACACGAACCTGTGCGCGATTCATGCCAAGAGAGTTACCATTATGCAAAAAGACATTCAGTTGGCGCGGCGGATACGTGGGGCGTGGGCAGGTTTGGGCTGAACATGCGTGGCCACCCACTTTGCTTTCTTCCGTGGCGTTGGTCGGATTCTTTTTACAACTAGGTCGAAGATACCCCCGGGTATCGGATAGCAAGGCGTCAGGCTGGTTTGGCTGTGTAATGTTTGTTCCCAGTCGGGGTTTGCGGGAGTTGGGAAGGGTGTCACCAACGTACACCTTTCTGGCCACTGGACAAAGAAATGGCGGCATTGGACCGGCCGTCTGTCACCCTGGAGGTGTTTACATGTATATAATCAGACATTATGTTTATCGCTTGCAGCTGAGACACGTTGTTACCGAATCAATTCCATACCTCTACCAACAGCAGTTCGTGTATTCCTAGCGGGTTGTAACGCACCCTCGAGGTCCGCCATTAACCGCTGTCTGCCACCCGCCCAATCGGGCCCAGTGGCCTCCTACAAGTGGGTCCGGAGATGTCTCTCAGCCAGCGCCTTGTACAAGTAGTGTGTACTCAGTAAACGTCATCGTCTACTGAACATACAACTGCATTCTACCCATCATGTATCGACAACTCGGTAAAGGCCGTTGGCGTCTGCCTACCTGCGTTGTGGGAGGAGTAGCCGTCAGTGTATTGCAACAGTCGAACTACAGACGAGCTCATTCGTTGGGCTTGGCCATCCTGCCCGACAGTGGGGGGCGTGCAGCTCCTGCCTCTCGCTATCTTTCGCCCCCCAACGCGAACTTCGTCAAAGACGTGTCCCAAGGGAGTATCTATGGTATGTCACCTGTCGATAACTGATCTTCGCCACGCTGACATTCTCGAGGTTTCGGCTGCGGACTTGTTGTCGGCTTCTTCTCGCAAGCGCTGACACTGCTGGCCGGTCTGACAATGTTCACCTTGCATGTAGGTCGCCACAGATGATGCCAAGCAATGACACTGGGTATCAATGTCCAAGATCAAGTGCTGACCTCCCAGAAAGATACTCCAGCGATGGGGCCTGGACATACCGGGACTTTTGGGCGTGAAGGAGAAACTGAGCAATGCTGTCCTCAACAGGCCAATGGGCCATGCCGTCTTCAGATTGACTTTCGCAGTCACGTTCACCCTTGCGGCATTCGTACGATTCTAGATGTTTATCAAGTATCTATGTTCCAGTTACGTTGCTCTGGGTTCACAGAGGCTGAGTCTCCCGAACGAGCCATGACAGCGCGATGGGATCGCTTTGAATCATGTCCCTCGTCTTCTGCAGTATGTCTGCGTGATGGTTGTTAATCCACGACTTCTCCGAATCTGTCAGGAGGCTCGGCTGGATGAGCTTCCGGCAGTAAGGGACCATTGTGACATGCTCAAAGCCAAGATATGGCTTGTCACCAAATGAGTGTTTGGTTTTGACCTCGGTAACCATGGCCAGGTTTTCGATACGTATGCCGAAAGCACCGTCTTCGTAGAAACCCGGCTCAATGGACACAACGTTGCCAGGCGCAAGAGCAACCTCTGCGTATTGAACCCGGGTGCCAATACCAATCGGTCCCTCGTGCACATTGAGGAAAGATCCCACCCCGTGACCTGTGCCGTGGCGATAGTCAAGTCCTTCACGCTGTCTCGTGTGTCAGCGGCAGTCGCACATGTCGAGCTGGGTTCTTGATTTCTGACTCACCCAGAGGAACTGCCTGGCAAGACAGTCCAGCGCGAAGCCCGTCGTGCTCTTGGGGAAGACGGCATCATCAAGCGCGATATGACCTTTCAGAACGAGCGTGTAGGCGATTCTCTCCGCGTCGGTTGGTTGGCCGAAATGAACCGTTCTTGTCACGTCTGTCGTGCCATCGCGGTACTGCGCGCCTGAGTCGCAGAGGTAGATCGCGTTTGGATCGATTTTAGGACAACTGCCACGCTCCGGCTTGTAGTGAATGATTGCGGCACTGTGATCCCAACGTCAATTTCTTGAGAAGCGTGACGAAACCCATGCGAGAGTCCAGACTTACTTGGCTCCAGTTGAGGAGATGGTGTCAAAGGAGAGCCCGACATAATGCTCACGCTTGCTCCGCAGCTCTTCCAACTTGTCGGCTGCTTCAACCTCGTCCAAAGCCGCCTTCTTGTCGATCAATTGATGCTCGAGCCAGGCGAGATATTCAATGAGAGCAGCGCCGTCCCGAATGTGACAAGCCCTCATGCCTGCCATTTCCGTCTCGTTCTTCACAGCCTTTGCATCTCCGACAGGGCTGCGGACCTCCTCTACAGCCTCATCGCCACCAAGGGCTTCTTTCAGTGCCCAGGATGTCTTGCTGGAAATCAACATCTTGTTCTCGCGCTGCACAGACTCGGCGCGGGGCGTGGACTCGACCCGCAGTGACCCAGCAGCCTCATAAATCGCGTCGTATGATTTGACAGACACACCGTTGGCTGAAAGGTGACTGAGGGTTTCCGCGCCGAGCTTGGACCCGTGGACGAATAGAGTGGCCGACTCCGGGGTCACCAGAGCGTAGGAGAAGAAGACGGGGTTGTAAGGGATGTCACTGCCGCGTAGGTTGAAAAGCCACGCGACTTCGTCAAGCATCGAGACAACCATGCCGGAGGCGTTTTTCTTCTCGAGCTCCTGGCGAAGTTCGGCCAATTTGGCGCTGACGCCTTTTCCGGCATACTTGTCCAGATGTACTGTAACCGAGTTCATGGGGCGCGAGGGACGTTCTTTGCCCCATACGCTGTCGACAAGGTTCTGCTTGATGGCAACGAGGCCGCTCCCGCCAGATTTCTTGATCTTGCTGTCCAGCCTCTTGGCTGCGGAGCCTGCAAGCAATTCCGGGTCCACGGCCACCGACTTGCCGCCGGAGGCCTGCTCGACGGACCAGTCCTGCCAAGTAGGGACATCCTGCAGGCCTTGCTTGAGGAGGAGCCAATTCTCGTCCAATTGCTTGGAGGCTTGGTTGAAATATCTGCCATCTGTCGCCAGCGCGGCCTTCTCCAGCGTCACCACTGCGCAGCCAGCCGACCCCGTGAATCCCGAGATGTACTCACGCCGCGCATCGCAGGCGGCGATGTACTCGGATGAATGTGCATCCTCGGAAGGAATCACTAGAAGCACGCACCATCAGCATCAACTGGTACTGCGCGTTTTGATCGGACAAGCTACCTACCGTAGACGTCCACCTTTAGGCTTCTCATCAGCTCTCTTAGCTTGGCTAAGCGATCAGTTGTGTTGACGCGTTCCATCTTGGAGGCTGGTATGAAGGACAACGAGGAACTTTGACGATTATGTTGGGTGCTTATGCTGGGGCAGGCAGGGCCAGGTGCGAAGCACGAGCGATCCGAAACACACCCGCGGCGAAATCTGGCCAGCAGCCCAAAAGTATTCGAGGTGATCGAGGGCAGGATACGCTTTGAGGTGCCCAGATACATGGAAACCTTGACGAGATGCCTAAAGCGCACCAGTCAGCGACTCGTTCGCTTATGACAACGACAAAGACGAGGCAGCTCCGAGAGTAAGTGGCCTATTGAGCACGGAAGCTATGCATTGGGTGTGTCGGCTGATGGGGTTGACTTGCTGATTGAACTTGTCTGCGGCAGCAATCGTGAATGAAGAGGTGATGAGTGTCCAGGAAGTGGGAGTGCTTGCTTCATCGGTACTGGCACGCCCAGCGGATAGTAGCCCACTTTGCCGCATTCCCCCTCTCCAACGTGGCGATAGGCGCCTATCTTTCGAGGGTCGGCCTTGGGTACCGATCGGCACCGTGGAGCCCACTGTAAGCCTGGCCCGCACGGGCCAGTGTACTTCGGCGCGATATGTGGACAACATCCAAAAATGTAGCGTCTTGCCCATCCATTCATTCATTACCCGTATCAGAAACACCAACATTCACGGCCAGGTGCGCCCTCGGTCAAGCGAGAGGTCATTTTAACTTGCGGGCTCGAACTAAAGGACTCAGCTTGTCCGGGAATCTCATAATTTGATCCGAGAGCCGCCATTTGGCCACACCGCAGTGTGCGTGCACATCAAGCAACTTGAACACATCCACCCACCTGGGGACTTTTGACGTTTTGCCCAGAGCCTCAAAGTCAAAGCCCCGGAATGGACACGCGGCTGCCGGCAAGCGCCGGTGAGGTCTTACCCGTTGGTACTTCCTGAGCCATCGGTCACTATGGAAACTAACCGAGTCTAAAGCTCATCTTGGCATTGTATGAACCATCCGGGCCAGAAGCCATCAAGCAGGTACAAGAAACCCTCCATCATGTCCAGAAGTCGTCCAGTGCCTGGGGGATAGCACGGGATCTCTTCAGCTACGAGGACGACAAAGTGCGGTTTTTCGCCGCCTTGACAATCATCGTCAAGCTGAACACCGAGAGGTTCGTTGATTTCCTCTACCCCACGCTAAATCACATGTTTCCCGGCTGACAGAAGCACCTAGCGAATCCCTCCAAGAAGGCGATGCTCTGGAACTTCTTGCCAACCTGCTGAGCTGGCTACGAGCTTCGCTCGTGAACGGTGCGGGGCCTATGGTTGTCAGAAAACTAACCTCTGCCTTGGTGACATTCTTCCTTCACTTCCCCAGCCTCTGGCGACACTGCGTGCGGGACCTCTGCGCCGCACTATCCTGCTCCGATGCCACCGGACAACCCATCTCGGGATCCACGGGCCTCGAAAGTCTCGACCTCTTGGACAAACATCGACTTCGAGTTGTCCTCTGGTTCTCGTCTGCTCTAGTTGAGGAGGTTGGCAAGATTGATTCAAACACAGACACCCAGTGACTACCTCAACCCCGGCTCGATGCACTCTCATGTACTGATGTATTTCACAGCACCGGCATCTATGAAGCAACGATAAGCAACTTGCCCGATGTGTCCAAAATCATGTCTCATTGCCTCGCGCTGAGAGATGCTGCCGACGAGGACATACGAGTTCTTTGCGAAGATTGCATCAAGTGCTACCAGGTTCGCCCCCTCGCAGCACCATTTCCAGCTATGTAGCTTGTCCAGACATCAACAGTGCAGCTGACGCATCTCAGGCCTGGATTTTCTTCTCGCAGCGCGTTGCGCCACGTGCCGACGATGTGACAGGTGCTTTGCGCCCGTTGCTGGCGCCCACAATGGCTGCACTGCAGCACGATGGGCTCCTCGAGGCCGCGGGTGAGCTTTTTGTCGACATCCTTTCGAACTACTCGGGATTCCTCCAAGACTCGCATTATGACACTCTTTTTGCGCTATTGGACAGCCCATGGGCAGAGTCGAGATACAACGAGCTCGTTAGAGGGGACTTTGATTTCGAGTCTGTTCTTTTTGGACAGGTCATGCTATCCCTCGGCGATTCCCGCATACAGCAGCTTATGGAGGCTGTTGATGACAGGAGCCACCGGTTCCTAGGCCGGCTACGAGGACTAGTCAACGCCCAGGGGTTTCCCATCGGCGATGACAAAATCTTTGTGCCGGCTCTTGAATTCTGGTCCACGTTTGTCGAGACCCTCATTGACAACATGTATTCGGAAGAGACGGGAACCAAAAGCTGGGTGTCATCTGCCACCTCTCATGCCCTGGAAGCCGTTGCCCACGCTTGGCACAAGATCGCCTTTCCACCCGCGGAAGAATTCGCCTCCTGGGATTCAACCGACAGAGTGGCCTTTGGGGACGCTAGAAAAGATGTTGCGGATCTTCTCCAATCCACGTACACCGTCATGGGCCCGCGACTCGTGTCGACGTTTGCAGGGCTAGTCCTCGAGCGACTGGCGTCAGGCCTTTGGCTGGAGCTCGAGGCAGCTGCCTTCTGCCTCGGGTCGCTGGCCGACTGTGTGGTCGGCGATGTCTGCGACGACTCTCTCAGGACTGTCTTCTCGGGCCAGCTCTTCGCCACACTGCAACAGCCTACAGTCCCGGTGCCGTCGCGTGTGCGCCAGACATGCATCGGGTTGGTTGAACGGTATGCTGAGTATTTCGAACGCGATGCTGCTTTATTGCCCGGCGCCTTGAGGCTCTTGTTCTCTGCTCTTTCGGATCACACTCTGGCCGGCCCCTCCGCCAGGTCTATACATAGGCTATGCTCGTCGTCCAGAGTTCTGTTGGCCACAGAAGCCAGCGCCTTCATTGGGCAATACCGTATGCTCTCTGTCGAACATAGTCTCGATGGGCATGCTGCCGAGAAGGTAATTGGCGCAATCGCTGCTGTTATCCAAGCGATACCTTCGGAACCAGAGCGCCTACACTATCTTGACCAGCTCCTTGGGTTTGTACGAAGAGATGCAAATAATTTATTCCAGACCACCACAGCTGCGGGAGGCGCCGCGCTTCTTGCACCCGCCGACGGCTCAGGGGTGCCTGCATCGGCCGAGGATCTGGCCTTGAAATGCCTCAGGAGCCTGATAAGCATTGCCAGGGGCTTTCAAGTACCGGCCGACGGACCGCTAGATTTGGATGATCAACCATTGCAGACTAAGGCACCCCCCTCCCAAACACTGGCAGTGTTGCAAATGGAAATCATGAACATGATTCAGACACTTCACAGCATGTTTCCCACAAGCGGGGAGGTCGTCGAGGCTGTCTGCACAATCTTGCGTGCGGGATTCTCAGAAACCGAGCCTGGACCTTTCGTCTTTTCGCCGGATGTTGTCGCTCGCTTCTTCACCAAACAGAACACCACAGGACCGCGAGTTGGCCTATTCGTCAGTGCGGCCTGTTCGTTCGTCAGCTCGTTCATCAAGTCTTCTGGTCCAGAGACGGACATGCTGCGTGTCACTTTGTTGACCTGGGTCATCGATCTACTAGGCAACCTGTCAGGTAAGAGCGGTCCTTGGCAGCTTTCTGTTCAATTGCAGTCCAAAACTAACGCCGTTTTATTGTAGACCCAGATCACGACACCGAGTTGACTCAGAATGGAATTGAGTTCGTCACAAGATTGGTGTCCAAGAGACCGGAAATCCTTCTCCAGGCGCCTGGGCACCACGCCGAGACGTTCTTCTTGTTCGCCCTCCGGACTCTGGATGGGCGTGAGCCTTTGCCCAAGGCAGCAGCGGCAGACTTCTGGGTTGGTCATGGCCACGTTGGGTCTTGCTGGGAGATGCTGACACTTTGTTACAGGCAACATACTTCGCCCTACGCAGCGAAGACGCGCTGACGCAGTCGCTGCTGGAGAGGTCGTTCACACAGCTGGGACCGCTTCTTGGACGGGCATTGACCCGCAATATTGGCGGCAGCGCTGCGCGAAGTGAGCTTGAAAAGCTGTGCGATCCGCTGAAGAAACTTGTGAGCCACCATGCGAAAGCCAAGTCCTGGGTTGAGCAGGGCCTGTTTGACCCCACGTTCCCCGCGCAACACATCTCAGACCGTGACCGTACGGTATTCCTCAAGAAGGTCATAAGGTAAGCGTGTCGAATGTAGCCGCAGTGTGTGTTATGCATAACTGATCGTCTTGTGTAGCTTGCGAGGGTCGCGGGCGACAAACCAGGTTGTCCGTGAATTCTGGCTGGCGGCACGAGGGTCGAAATTCGCCTACGCCTCTTGAGGGAAACAGGGTTGAATGTCAGGATGCCGGAGGACTGTCACATAACAAATCGCCGATGCTTCTATGTCCCGGGGGATGCGACCGTCAAGTATCGTGCCATTGATTGCCTTTCGGTATCATGGAAGCAGATACGTACAATTACACTGATATTACACCGAGCAACGCTCGTGGGCAGTGACGCTATGCGTGCAACCTTGGCGGTGCTTGACATGATAGTGCCAGATTGCCTAGAGGCCTGTTGCTTCGCGCACGAGGGCCATGGTCTCGTTGGCGCTGTCTCGAGCCGTCCTTGCACCTTCCGATTCCACTGTGTCGAGATATCGCCCGTCATCTGCTGACAAGTAATCCAAATACCGGTCACGAACACCCTGAAGCCCGCCAATAACAGCCTCGGATGCCGCTTCTTTCAGACTCTTCATAGACACATCCCTGAGTTCTTCGGCGAGGGTCTGGGGCGATTTGCCCTGCTTGTCAAATACCGAGATGATTTCCAGGAGATTCGACACTCCAGGCCGTGTCTCTGGATCGTACGATACGAAGCCAATAGAATCTGTCAATGCCCCCATTACCTTCTTGTGGATGTCTTCGGGACGGTCTGTGATCAGTATACGCGACTTGGGGTCAGGATGCGATTTGGACATCTTCTTGGTGGGTTGCTGTAGAGACATGATGCGACGGGTTGTGGCTAGGGACAGTTGTTTAGCAAAGGACCTGCGATACACTTGGGAATACTAACTTGTGATAGTCTGGGGCGATACGAGGTGGCGACCAAATGCGTGGTTGAAGTTTGAAACGCATTCTCGTGCAAACTCAATGTGCTGCCGCTGGTCATCCCCAACAGGCACGTGGGTTGCTCGATGAACTAGAATGTCGGCCGCCTGGAGCACAGGATAAGAGAACAAGCCCAGCCTGAGTGTGGCCTTGGCACCTTCGTCTTGCAGAGAGGCGTCGGGGGCGAGTGACAGTTTGCTCTTTTGACATAACGGGTTAACGTGGCGAGACGAGATACGATTGTGGAAGCTGGATTCACCTTCCACTGTGTCATCCTTGACAGGTACCCCATGGATGCCGTACAGCTCAATATCCACATGAGTTCAGAATGGGCAGGAACCTAGGTAGGAAGCTCTGTTAGTCCATACCAACTTCAAGCATGCGCACCACGCCGCCGATGCCATGCAGCAGGAAGGGGACTCTACCGATGACTGATAAAAGACGGCCGACTGACGCGGGTCGATCCCCGCAGCTAGCAACGCAGCCAATGTTTCCCGCTTCCATTGTCGAAGCTGTTGAGCCTGCTGTGGCACGGTGATTGCATGAAGGTCGACGACACAGAAGAGGCGCTTGCATTCACTCGCAGGCTCATCCTGAAGCTTGACCCACTGACGAAGCGCACCAGCAAAGTTGCCCAGATGCGGCGTTCCGGTGGGCTGGATTCCCGAGAAGATGACCTTGGACGGGCGAGTTGCAATGGACATACATCGACGATTCGCCAGACCTGCAAGGCCCTGGGCGCGCAGAATTGTTGCCATGCTGTGCACTATGCGTGGCGCCTTGCCTAGCAGCCGATGTTAGCTCGGCAATGCAGAGCAACCCCGGTCCTAACCGGCGAGTCTTGGAGCGAGAGAGTGAGAGACAAGGGAAAGAGTCAAGGCAACGAAAAGAAAAGCAAAGACCAGACCCGACCGAAAACCATGTATTGAGGTGGACGGAGGTGGTCTGACTGACAGGCGCAGTTCAGGTTGAGGTTTTGATTTGACATCATGCACATAACGGGGCACAGAATCTACCCATGCTGGCTGGGTCCGGTGGCCCTGGCGGGCGTGGCAGTAGTCCTAGCACTGGCATCACGAATCCCGGGCTGGTGCCAAGCGGGCGGCGCTTGTGATTCCCATTTCTACTGATACATGTTGTTTATACAGCTGCATATGCCTTTTATAACGCCCAGGCGTGATCCCATCCCCTTCAAGCTCCTGTCCATCCGCCGCATAGTTTCGTGACTAGCGAGACTGCTCAGACTACTCATCGAGGAGCCTGGGATCTTGTCTTGAAGTCCCGCCACTGGGCCTCGACGTCCTCTTCCTGTTGAATGGTCTGGAACTTCCTGCTTGTCAGGAGCTCTTCAACCTTTTGTACTGTGCCCAGCGTCTTGTGTTGAGCGAAGTGATCCCACTTCGACTCGATGGCCTGCGACAGGTTGCCATCCAGCTCGGCCATCTCTTTGCCGACACCTAGTAGATTCTTGTCAGACCACTGCGAGTGGTTACGGATGTCCAACAAGGATGTACTCACCTAGGGAGCTGAATTCCCAGACGTTGGCCTTCATGCCAATGCCATAGTATGCGTGCTTCTGGAGGAAGGCCAGCCAAAGCTGCACGGTTTCTGGATTGCCATCGCGGATCTGGATCAGGCGTCTGAGTGTAACCCTTTCAAAATTCTCCTGCGACTTCTTGAAGATGAAGTTACTCCGTGGAACAGTCCATCGCTCTGTGATTCGGGGAAGCGGAACTGGACCAAACGCCGGGAGGTTGAGATAGTACGCGGCACGGAGGGCAAAGTCGGAGAAGAACTCGAGGTTGCGCACACTGAAGGACCGCAATTGGAGATCGCAGGATGGGATGCCGTACTCCGCCTCTCGTCGCAGCGGCTTCAGGTACAGAGCCTGTACACTGCGAGGGAAGCGGACGTTCTTCGCCGGGTCGCTCTCGGAGGTCGGCTGCGTTACATCAACGCCCGGCACGGGTGAGGCGTTGGCCTGAGTTGCTTCGGCGGCGGCGGTGGTGGTGGTGGTCGTCGTCGTCAAGAGTCGGCACGGCACTCGAGATGCTTGAGCCTGATGGTAAGCCCATGGTTAGCTTGCAGTATAGCTGTGAGGGAATTGAATTGAGGATTACGCATGGGCTCAAAAGGCGCGTTGCCGGTCGCAGCAAGATCGACGACCTCATGGTGACGTTCCGGTCGCGTGCTGTTCAATTGTGGGAGTGCTGAGGTGTGATCTGTAACTTAAGCAGCGGTTCATCCCAGGGACTGGTAAAACCGTGCCACGCGCGACCCATAAAAGCCAATGCAAACTACCTTACCCAGGTTGGCACGTGCGGCAGCACAGTGTCGCTCACGTTACCGTACGACGGTCTAAACTCGCAGATGGCAGTGGAATCCATGTATCAGGCTTCGTCACTCGCGCCGAAATCAGGAGGCGCAGTTCATTCATGGGAGCACAACTGGGACATGAAGAAGGGCGGCAGAAGAGAATGAATTGTACTTCAGGGGGTATCTTTAAAATTTGTTGCGACGCCGTCGCTGTGAAACAAGGTTCTTGTAGAACGCCTTCTTGCCGCTGGTCTTCTTGACCTGAATGGCATCATACTTGGCCTTGAACTTGCCCGAAGACTTCTCGCTTGCGAGCAGCTCATCAACCAGGGTTTTCTTCCGCTCCTTGCGCGTGAGGCGAGCGCTGAAGAAGTCTGTAGGGCCCTCGATGATGCGGCCAACCTGGGCATAACGAGGAACCCGCGCCTTCAACGAGCCCTTCTTGTAATGACGCTTGGGATCCAGAGCAGTACCTCTCATCTGGAGCAGCTGCATGTCACGTCGGAGTTCCTTATCGTTCGGATCTGTCTTTGGCAGCCCAAACCAATTGGGACCTGCGTCATCATGAGATGCCTGGCAAAAGTCAGTACCGCCGACCGAACAAATGTTGCTAGTAGAGTGGGCAGGGTAAAGCAAGGGTCAGAGTAACTATGAAAACAAGGGTGATCATTTGGTCGCAGAGCGAGGTCTAAAACAGACTTCACCACCGCGTCACCGAAGATAAAGCAAGTTTGCTTCTCATCATTCGAGGAGGGAGGGAATAGAGAGAGAGGGGGTGCGCGGGGATGGAACTCACATCGGTAGCTTTGGGTTTGGCTTCCCGAACTGTCAGTCTGGGCGGCAGCTGCTCTTTGGAGACCGTAGGCTTCAACAACTCAGCGTCAAGACGGCGCTGATTTCCCGTGGTTGGACCAGCGACAGTTGTAGCTGACGAGCCATCGCCGGCGAGTCTGCTCTCGGCCTCGTTCAAGAGCTGATTGATGCGATCATCGCAAAGGCTTGTCATAGCGTAGCGCAGTGACAAGAAAGGACGTGGAGATGTCGCTGGTGAAAGCTGTGGTGGGAGAAGGAGGAGAGTTGGTAGGCAGCAGGTCTGGCCAACAAAATAAAGGCTCATGGCCAGGCCAGCTCGGAGGAAAAAAAAACCGAGGGAACAGTGGATCAGCGAGGCGCTTATCGATACGCCGAGTCGATGAGTCAGCGGAGACCATAGTGCACCACCTCGGATGAGGTAATCACGTCAAGACAGCTGCCCACCACCTACGCTGGACCGGGCTGTGGGGTTGGGCAGCTATCGACCGACAACCACCACAACACGACATCACCGACTCACCCTTCAACCTCACCGTCTGTCAAGTTTGGGCGTACGAACTTGAGAACTCGCCGACGACTGAAGACAGTGTATTGAAAGCAACTGATTAGATCGATCCCGGCCGCCGAGTGCAGCATACAACTTGTCAATCGCGTCCTAGCTATTCTGATACGCGACGCGCATCGCTACATCACGCATCCAAGGGCTCCACAAGACAACCATCAACCATAATGGACGCCCAGAACCAGCCAGCCCAGCAGCAAAATCGGGCTCAGCAGCATGTCTATGATCTCACGCAAGGCGGTCATTATGGTAAGTCAAGTTCACTTTCAGCCTTTTACATGCATTGCTAACCAAGGACGGGTCGCAGGCGCCAGCGTCGCAGTTTGTCCACCTGGAAGAATACCCTCGCGATGCCCACCACTGACTTGTTGAGCTCAGCTTTCCTCGCAGGGGTTTGCACCCGCAGAGCTCTACACCGGTCCTTGGGCCAACGTGAGTAGTTGCGACCAACTTGACTTTCCTAGTCATCTCTAATCTTGAACTTCTGTAGGTGCACCAGGGCTTGACCGGCCAGTACAAGGACATCATGACGACGTACTGGCAGCAGACCATCAACCATCTCGAGGGTGATACCCACGACTACAAGGTCCACCAGCTTCCACTTGCGCGCATCAAGAAGGTGATGAAGGCGGATCCCGATGTCAAGATGATTTCTGCCGAAGCGCCCATCCTCTTCGCCAAGGGCTGCGACATCTTCATCACCGAGTTGACCATGAGGGCCTGGATCCACGCCGAGGAGAACAAACGACGAACCTTGCAACGATCCGACATCGCCTCTGCCTTGGCCAAGTCCGACATGTTTGATTTCCTCATCGACATTGTGCCTCGCGAGGAGGCTGCCTCCCATACCAAGCGCAGCGCAGGTCAGACTTCGGCGCAGCAAGGCGTGCCCCAGGCCGCGCAGCCTCAGATTCCGGGCCACGTTGCCCAGCCGCCCAACCATGCCATGGCACCGTCTGACTATGGTCTGGGTGGCCACGCGATTGCCTCGGAACAAGACTTCCGACAGGCTCCCAACATGTACCCCGGACCTGTACAGGCTGCACCCCAGGCGGCCTACGGCCAAGCACAGCCGTCAATGTATGGTGAAATCGAGGGCATGTATGGCTACGGGACCATGCAGGCCCAGCAGGTGAGTCACCTTGTCCCCGTTTCTACATCGAAGTTTCTTGTAGACAGCGTTTACTCATCTCTTGTCATTAGGCACCCATGTCGTCGGAAGAGTTTGAGTAGAGGATGCCTGGCTTGGCCCGGCTGTGTGGCCGGTTGCATCTGGGCGCGGACTTGGAGTCTGCGCACGCATGATGCGAATCAAGACCGTACAGCCGGGCTGTCCGGATCCGTGGGCGTGGCGTCTTGGCGTTGTGTAGATGACTTTGATGGCCTCAAGAACAAATATGAGCCAGTTGCCTTGTCTTGCTGGCCCATGAATAACTTCTGCCGTGTAGTGATGGCACGAGTGACCGTAAAACGAGTCGTTGACAAGTGAGTAGAGCGGCTGCTTCCCTCGCCATGGCCATTCCATTACTTCATTCCAAAGCGGGCAGAGAAGTTTGCAAGGGGTGCGCCTCGACTAGGCTCAGGGACTTGAGCAGTAAGCCTGTGGTTATTGTTGCGATTAGCCAACGCAAGTCTAAGAAGCTGGCAGTCATGATTGAGACGTACTTTTCAAGCAGAATAGGCCCGTTCATTGCGTCGACGCGACCGAATTTCTTGTTCCGAATAGAAATGTCGAAGAACTCGTCATGGTTGTCTGACTGGAGCAGATTGACGGTCTGCTGCAGCTCGTCCAAGTTCTCTCGCAACATGGCTCCGTTCTCCAAGCTGTCGACAAAGTCTGTCAGGTACTTGACATCGCAGGCAAGAATTGCAACTGCGTTGGAGTTGATGTGCTTGACGTCTGATGACAATGGTATGCCCTGTGTTGAGAAATCAGTCATGCCCCCAAGCCTATCTGAACCGGGCGAGTCAGGTACGCGATGGCACTTACCAGGATCTTCTCGGCTGCATGGCTGAGAGCATCGAAATAAATGAGCTCTTTGATCTCTCGGGGGAGCCCGAGGAGTGTCGAGTTCATGATGTTGGACAGATAGCGTGTCAGCGTCTGCATGTAGTTGCTCGGATCGGGCGAGATCGTTGACGCCATCCTGCAGCATGGTTAGCGGCCGTCCGTGAGGCCGGCGGGGCTCGGACTTGCCAGTCATATTCAGCGGTATCCACGAGATCATCGATCTTGGAGTTGACCAATTCGAAGATGCGCTTTTCCGCGGTCTTTTTGTTGTTCCGGAACTCTTCCGTGGCCGAAAGTGTTACTGGCCCACCGGCGGAGGAAGAAGATCTCGCCCGGATCAGAAGCTGTTCCAACTCCTGGCAGGCAGCCTCAAAGTGTTCCAGGTTGATAAGGATCTGGACAATCTGCCCAAGGTATTGGGTGCTAAGCCGCTCCACCAATGACTTGCACACCTTGTCTGTCAGAAGCTCATCCAGCGACTAAATAGTAGTCACGCATTAGTAGACGGCTCTGGTCCTCTTGGTGGAACCATCTCACCTTGCGCAATGTATCATCGACGATGCTAGAATGCTGGAAATGATCATCCGAAAAGAAGTAGAACTGATTGAGAAAGTTTCGAATGTCGATGCAGCACAGGGGGTACATTTGCGAAAACGGAAGGACGCATGGGAAGCTGCGTGTAAAGTGGTAAGTGAAGTGAACGTGGAACATGACAGAAAGGACCTACCTCAACTCGTCGGCTGTCTTCTCGGGCGAAAACCAGCTGACGTTGACGACCTTCTCATACTCTTCACGAGAGTTAATCGCCATGGGCATGTAGTCATCTGTTGAAACAATCTGTCGTGGTAGGCTGATCAGCAGGCTGGTCTCATGGCAACCTCGACCAAGAATTGCTGTGCTTACCTCCTGGAAATCATCGCTAAACCTGCGCTTCAAAAGTTCGGCGTACTTCTCGAACAGCGTGAGGAGAAAGCTGTCGAGCGCATTGATTGAGTAACCCCACCCCTGAAGACGTTAGACGGACGAAATACTGCAGGCAAAACACGGAAACACCACGAACCTCCATGGTCTGGATGAACAAGGCAATGACACCCTTGATCTTAAGCATGGTCTCGGCATCGTTCACGTCGTTCAGGGCTTTGGAGGTGATTGAAATGGCGGCAAGGCACATGGAATCCCAAAGCTCATCGACCTATGACAAGTAATCAGCAAGAGAACGAGCAGACCAGGCAGCAGGAAGGTGTCATACATCGATAGCTGACCGCAGGCTTGGTGTACGTTGCATGGTTGCCTTTTCGATGATGGCGAAACCGGCGATGCTTTCGAGTAGGCTGCTCAGCGACGAATCGTCGTCGGCATTGAGGGCGATGGAGCTGGGCACAAGGAGATCCTTTTGCTGCCGACGTGTTGCAGCATACTCGGCGCGAAACTTGTCGACCTGGCCCAAGGCTTCGTGTATGTGGAGGCACTCGAACAGCGGGGTGAAATCGACCTGCAATTCCTCATTGTCCAAGACGTCATATTCCTCGCTTTCGTCGAAAACAAGCTCTATTGCCGAGTTAAGCTTGAAGCGTGCCAAATATTCATCCGTTTCGACGCGATCGCGTTGCCTCGTCCGCCGCAGCTCAGTGTGATAAAAGGCGACCTCGCCGAGGAATTGCGACGTCTCTCGGATACGAAACAGCCAGGTGTTCAAGTCGTTCATGACGTTTTCCGAGATGCTCTTCTGAAGAGCCGGCATCGACTTCTGTATGACATCGGCCAGCTTGTGCTGAGTAGCGTACTTGTTCTGTATGTTGGGCACAAGGTGCTCGTTTTGCAGGTCGTCGAGAGACTTGAGGGCGCCATAGTACTTCTTCTTCCGGATAAGCTCGTGGGCATGGTTCAGAGCATGGAGAATCTTGAGTGAATCGTTGAGCGCATCAGACGCATCCGCAATGTTCTGCCGGACAGATCGGGTATTGACGAGGGCTCTTTTTTGGTCGGCTAGTCCTTCGGTGCTGGCTTGTATCGACTCGTTCAGCTCCAATATCTCTGCAGTCAGCGCAACAGTGCCTTCCCGCACCTGCTGGAGCTGAGCGACTGAGCCCAGAAATTCTTCGTGCTTTGTGAGTCCGATCCGTTCAATGTCTGACTCTCGCTCGTCGGCGTATTGTGCGAGGGTCTGCATCAACATGGGGGAGCGGTTGGAAATCGATGCATCTTTCAAGACGGGGATGAGCTGGTCGAGGAACTCGGAGTCGGAGGACACGAGAATGATCTGTATTTCGAGGCATTAGTACTGCTTGCGTCTCCCTTCTTCTGCCTTGGAGCTGAAGTACCTGTGAAACTGCCGAGCCATAGTCATCCAGCGCCTGTGGTCGTCGAGGCATCGTGGCTTGCGTGGTGCCCCTCCGGCCGTCGATGGTTTGAGCAGGCTATATCAGTGTACCTAGGCAGCGCAGACCCCGGCTGCAAGAGGTACTGGGAATGCCTGCGTGGCCGGTCAGGAAGTGAGCTCTTGTTTGCAAGGTGTGCGTGAGTGCCTGCGACGAACAACAGAACGGGTGACAGATAGAGGAGAGCTACCTTGGGAAGGCACAGCGCGTGTGGAGGCAACTGTGGAGAAGTCTGACCTCCGAAGCCGTGCCAGCTCTCCTACTAGGACCACGGCAGGCGCACCGATACAGCATCCCTCCAAGCCGTTTGTGGCGCTCTTGCGCCACATACGGAAGTGCCCGCAAATCGTTTTCGCTCAACCGATCCCGACGTCACTCAACCTTGAAAGTCTGGCGCATTTCGGGCGCTTCTTAACACCCAAGACCTCGTTTCACTCAACCTCCTTTTCCTGCTGCCATTCTTTACCTACGGCGCGTCGGAATCTCGCCCTACAATCAAAGCTTCGTGCCCTACCATGCGTGGGACTGCCGCTTTTACTTTCAACCTCTGGCACTAACACTCGCTGAACCACGTCTTCATCGCCGACCTGCCAACTCAACTACCCCCCTCAGCATAGGCTGGCAGAGCTGAAAATGCTTCCATACATCAATGCCCGTATGCCTTACCCCTACTGCCAAAGGAGCTGGCCTTTGTATGCGCTAGGATGTCGTACTGATCACCCAACCATCAGCTTTTGACATGCTGTCCCCTAAACTTGGGGCGCCCAGCGATGACCGTGAGCCTGCCAAGGTCCTAGCCTTCCCCGAAAGAAGTACAGAAACTGAAGCTGTCATGCGTCTACCTAGTCAAACTGGTCTTCTCTTGGCTCATCTCCTACCCCCTCGCTGGCCTCCTCAAGACGATACCGGACGCGAGGCCTGACCTGAAGAACATTTATGTCATTTCGTAAGGCTCCCGCCCGTGAGGCCTGTCGCACTTGTTTAGCACCGACGCCCTTCGACATGCATTGAGTTCGCTAAGTCATGTTATGCAGTGTGTCTCTCTTCTACATCATTGGTCTCTTCGATCTCTGGAGCGGGTTTCAGACCTTGGCCATCAGTGCTGTCGGCAGCTATGCCATTGCCAAATTCCTCCGACACAGTCCGTTGATGCCATGGGTAGGGTTCATCTTCCTAATGGGCCATCTCTCTATCAATCAGATCGCCCGCCAGGTTGCTGGCAACCCGCCATCAGTCGACATCACAGGCGCTCAAATGGTCCTCGTCATGAAGTTGAGCGCATTCTGTTGGAACGTCGCCGATGGACTTCTTCCTGAGGAGGTCCTGACGGACCACCAGAAACTGACAAGACTGCGCGAACTGCCCTCGCTTCTCGACTTTGCCGGCTTCGTCTTCTTCTTTCCTTCACTCATGGGCGGACCAACCTTTGAGTTTGCCGAATACCAGCGCTTCCTCGACACCACCATGTTCGATCTGCCGCCAAACCTCGACGCCTCCAAGAAGCCCCCAGTAAGGAAGAAGCGAAAGGTGCCTCGCAGTGGCACGCCTGCGACATGGAAAGCCGCCTCCGGCCTCTTATGGATCGGCCTCTTTGTTCCCATGGCAGGATGGTACCCTGCATCCGTACTAACTGGCTCCGACTTGCTAGACTACGGTTTCCTGCGTCGCATCTGGATCTTTTACTGCGTTGGACTTACCGCAAGAATGAAATACTATGGCGCCTGGTCGCTGGCCGAAGGTGCCTGCATCCTGACCGGTCTCGGCTACAACGGGGTTGATCCCATCACGGGCAAGGTGTCCTGGAATCGGTTGCAGAACATCGACCCATGGGGCGTGGAGCTGGCTCAGAATGTCCGTGGTTACCTCGGCAGTTGGAACATGAACACCAACAAGTGGCTCCGAAACTACGTATACCTGCGAGTCACTCCACACGGGAAGAAGCCCGGTTTCCGTGCCAGCATGATCACGTTCACGACAAGCGCGCTTTGGCATGGTTTCTACCCAGGCTACTACCTGACGTTTGTTCTCGCGAGTCTGTTGCAGACTGTAGCCAAGAGTGAGTGAACTTCCTTCCATGTCCACGGGCCCGCGCCCCGGCCGCCCCGTGTCACCATGACTATTCTCGGGTCCTAGGATATGGCTGACCCGAGTGCTACAGACTTCCGGCGTCAGATTCGACCATTCTTCCTCCATCCCATCTCTGGGCTGCCGACATCGCAGAAGCGTGTCTACGACATTCTGTCGTTCTTGACAACACAGGTTTCAATGTCATTCGCGGTTGCGCCCTTCCTGGTGCTCAGTTTTTCAGGATCCATCTTGGCCTGGTCGCGCGTGTACTTCTTCGTCGTTGTCGGCGTATTTGTGGCTATGGGCTTCTTCCATTCTCCAGCCAAGCTGCACCTCCGAAAACAGCTCGAAGCCAGGCAGAAGAGGCCGGGCGTGCAGATGACCCGTACTCTCAGCCAGGACAGCTTGGTGGGAAGGGAACCAGTTCTCGGCGTCGCGCAGGATCCGGAGCGCGAATTGGACGAGGCTGTCCAGGAGATGCGCGCCGATTTTATCGAGCTTAGGCGTCGCCAGCAGACTGCCCATCTTGCGAAGGAACGGGTATCCAAGGAGCTGAACTGAAGGGGGAATCGCCAGAGACACTTGCAAGCTTGCTCATGTCGCGTCATCCGCGTCACGAGGGCGAATTTGTACTGCGTCCGTCTTCAAGTCCAGGAGTGGCTGGCCAGGGCAATACACTACAATGGCCTATCGACTGAGCGCGTTCTCAGCAGTCTATCGAACCGTTTCATCACGGGATGATCAACGCAGTTTATCACTTGTCTACCAAGTCTGGTTCGGAATCGTGGTATTAGACATTTCATCTAGATCTATATTACCAACCAGCACAACCCCCACCTAATGCGTGGCGTCTCTCCACAACGCCCGTGGTATTATTTGTAAAGTTGAAGAAATTCGTGTAAATCGTGCCGGTCCTCAGATCGTGAAGAGCGCATGAAGTTTGGAGAGAAAATAAATGGTGTATGTGTACAAATATAGTGTCGAGGCAAAATGAGCCTCAAAATACACAGTCTAGGCGGATGCTCTAGACAGAAGTTGTTGCCTGTAACGGCATGTGTGAGACAGCGCCCGGAGCTCCAAAGACGTGGTAAAGTGGACGTGTCGTGTCGCATATCGAAGACATATAGATCGTGAATCGGAGTCCGCAGTGGTGCGGTAGCCATGCTTCGTGAAAAATAGGGAATGAGGTTCGTGACTACGAACGAATTCGGAAGAAGATGCAGCCGTGTGTCGGTTGTCGTTCGGTTGAAAATGGCAAAATATGTCTGTGCACTTCTGACCATGTTGAGGGTGATTAAGAGATCGACAGCGTGCCGAATGCGAAATAGTGTTGTGTCCGCTGGAGCGAACGGGTATGATAGGACGTAGAGTTGAGTTGTCGCATTGGACTTTTGTCGTGGCACCGCTGACCTGGAATTATTATGATCCCCAGCCCTGCTTGGTGCCGACAACGACCAGGACGACGATGACAGCGATGATCAACAGACCGACGACGGACATTATGCGGTTGAGATTTCTCCACCATCGCGTATTGTAGTAGGCAATGTCTTCGGCAAGATTACTTCGGGTGGGGAGGCGGCTCGAGACATCTAGTGCACTGTCGCTTGGTCGCTGGATCATGTCGGGCTGGGGCTTCGGCGGCAATGGAAGAACGGCGCCAACCATCCAACCTGTTCGTTGCAAGTCTGGTCAGCATAGCCCTCGCGACTCTGGCATGGGGGAGAGGGAGTTCGTACTGAGTGGAAGAATGAAGCCTAGGATGAAGAGAACGATCTGGACATTGCGTCGGCCCAAGGGTCCGCTCTCTGTAGACCAGTCGATGGACGGAGGTTCCCAGATGCTGTAACCGCTGGCGCGTTGGTCGCGCGCCAAGTGTGGGGACCAGATACTCGAGGTCTGCCTGCGGAACACTGATCGGAGCGGAACTCCAGCCGGTGACACGGGGTTGATGTCCAGAGATCCCGAGTCGGACGCAGGGTGCGCCATGGGCATATGGCGCACTTCGCGTGGTCTCCGTCGTGGGCTGTAAATATTCAGTGGCAGGTGCTCCGTGCTGGGAGATCCGGTCCGAAAGGAGCTCGTAGGTCGACTGCCGCCGTCGTTATAATCCGTTCCCATGGAGTCTGACGAGGCAGCCTGTCGAAGCCACCGCCGTTCCCCGCTGCCATAGTACAGACTGTGATTGATGTAAGCCACTGAATTTTCGTCTGGGGAGCTGTGTTAGTGGGCGAAGCCATGCTTACCGGGCCCAAGTCGGGATCGACACGGAATTGAGGCTGTTAGACCGCGAGCTCGCCGAGGAGTGCAGATTGCGGTCGGAAGAGCTGCTCGACAGGAAACTTCCAAGTCTTCTGCGAGAGGGCCGTTGGTTGAGTGGGGGGTAGAAGTCATGGAGCTCTGCAAGACCATCTCCATGCTCATCGTGGTCTTGCACCAAGCGCACCGTGGTGGCCCGCGCAAGTGTCGGGTGTGGCCTGTCGAGCGATTCGCTGAGCGATTGAGACTGGGAGGCGGCGTCTTCTTCACGGGCAGCGAGAGAGGAGGATATGCTCAGCATCTGCCTGCTGTGACTGCCCTGGTACCCGCTGCTCCGCCAGCCGGACGATAGCGGCGAAACGGACCGCGATACGGGCTCGCTGCCACCTTCGCTTTCTGAAGGAACTGTGGACAGTTGTGAGCTCCATTGGTGCGGGTGAGCCTGCATTTGTGGATTGGGTGCGATCAAGTTGGTCGAGGTCGAGGCCCACGAGTCTGCGCCGGAGCCGGAGCCGGTGAATGCAGAGGGGTCGCTTGGCCGCCTGAGAACCAGGGGGGTTGACAAGAAGGCCTGGATAGCTTCCTGCCCGATAATGCTGTTGATCGAGGACAGGGAACCGGTGCGGAAGGACTCCCTCGAGCGCGACGTGTGGAGCGCGATGCCCTCGAAAGAGAATTTCCTCTTGACTGGCTGAAGAGGAGGCACAACCAGACTTTCTTGTGAGTATTCCGGTCGGATCTTGGCCTGCGCACTGGCGAACGCTGTTGGCGAGAGATCAGGAAGTAAGATGTACCTGGCGTCGCTGGCAAAGGTGGTCCTTGTCGGGCTCAGGCTGGGAGACGGAGGCAGAGGCGTGGGCGCAGGCGAGGAGCGGCCGAGGATGTGGAAGTTTGCGTCAGAGGAGTCGCCTGAGGACGAAGCTCGCAGACTGCCCGTGTCTGGTGCGGTGGTGTTTGCCGGTGCAGGTGAGCTGGCGCCATAAACCTTGTAGTTAGTTTCCCCGGAGGCGGTCGAGGTCGACTGCGACGACTGGAAGGATGCCTTGTTGAGGAGAGAGCGTGGCGAGTCTGGAGCGGCTTCTTCGGCGTGGTGCGTGGTGTCGCGGGGTGTCGTTGGGGCGCGCGTGTCGAACAAGGTGAACGGAAGTGTCGTCGCAGACAGACGGGGTTGGGGTCCGGGCTGGTTTTGCTTGGGATCAGGCGTGACGGGCACCTTTCGAAGCCCGCCCACCAAGCGATAATTCCAGGGGGAGGAGCTCGAGCCCGCGGTAATGTGATCACCACCTAGCAATCTTGACGAAGGGGACTCCAAGGATGTACAGGGGGATGGGGTTCGTTCCGGCAAGGTCGACAGGGGGGTGCTTGGGCGGCCACCGTCGCTGCTGAACAGGTCGGAGAGGCGCTCGAATGAGCTCTGAGTGGACAGAGAGAGGGATAGAGACGGCGACTGGAAGGCGGCGGCGGAGCCGTGGCCCTGGATGGCAAAGGTGCCCCTGCCGGTATGAACGGTAATGAGGTTGCGGCGGCGAGAGGGCGGTCGGCCGGGGGAGGCGATGCCGGCAGCGTGAGCAGGATCCTCTGCGTAAGATGACGCATAAAGTTGCGAAATATCCCGTGCGTCAATCATTTTTGGTGTGGGCGAGGCTGCCTCGGCCCTGTCAGGGGTCGGGGCTGTCTGGCGCCCCGAGCTGCGACTCCTGTGGTGGGATGGCACATTGGGTCCTGAAACGTGATGGCCCTGGGCCGTCGCCAATGGACGCGATAGTGTCGCGGGCGCGGCGGTCTCCGGGGCATGATGCGGCTGATGGGCCGTAATCTTACCCCGGCGCGAGTCGCGGCCGTGGTCGCGATCGCGGTTGAGATGACCAGGGAAGGATTCGCGGGCTCCATCTCCTCGATAGGTGCTTGAGGCGCCAGAAGCGGCAGTGGACTCGAGATCGAGACCTTTGTCCGAGGTCGAGACGTCCCGGCCATGGCGGCTGCTCGCGGTGCTGAGAGGTCGGGGCGGGCTGTAGGGAACGATGCGAATGGCGGCGAGGGCGTTGGTGTGCGACCCGGATCTCTCATGCAGAGGTCTTCGGTGGGCACGGGGCGGGGTGCCTGACATGCTCGTTGACGGCGGCAGCGCGGACGCCAGCGACCGGCGGCTCTACCTTGACCGGATGTACAAGTGAGCAACGGTTGGGTCGACTCGTCCGTACACCTGACATGCCAATAGTAGACGAGTCAGGCCGCGGGGGAGTTCGTCGGGGTGTAGGCGCTGAACGACCAACGTCGTCCAAACACACGCACACACCCGCCAGCCAGGGAGAGGGGAAAACGAAACGGAATATGGAGATGGTTCCTTCTGGGTGGATAAAATACACCCCGTTGGATGAATGAGAGAGGAGTTTGTGTGGTGTGTCTAGGCGCAACAGGAAAACGGTCCACTCAAAGACAGGGGGGCATACGACATGGTGCGGTGAAGCGCAAAGAAAAGGATGAATGAATGAAAAGAAGGAAGGAAACGCTGTCGTCGTGTCTGGTCGTCAGGCGGTTGGGTCGGTTGGCGTATGGGGCCTCGAAACAGTACTGCGAGGGAGAAAGAGGAGGGAAGGTCGTGGTGGTGTTGCGATGTGAGGAGCGAGACAGGTCGAGAGATGTCTGCTGCCGAAGGACGACTGACAGCCTGGATATGAGTGAGGCCGACGTGCGGTACTCGTCGGTGTGGCGTGGGCGGGACAGGTTGCACCCAGGGGTGGGGGAAGGTTGGCCAACTGCCCGGCTGCAGTCGAAACGTCTCGTGTGCGATAGGGAGGCAATATTATCGAGAGGTATTACACCCTGGATGGATGTGGACAGGTTCCAATGGTGAGAAGGCGTGGAGAGGCAGGCCGGTCGGTAGATGGTGTCGATGTGTGTCGAAGGTTTGCTTCAGCTAACGCCGGAGTAGAAGACACGGAACTGAGCGCGCGGAACGAGCGTGTAAGGGCCCGGAGGGCAAAGCAGGAAACAAAACGATCAAGAACGGCGTGAGAGAGTGTCTGCCATGGATGGGATGACGATGGGTGATGATGATTGTGCGCGCCAAAGGAGGGACGACGACGCAGGTATCGAAGCAACGAGCGTGAAGGAAGGGCGAGGTTGCGGCCGAACGATTGGGTTCGGTTCCGCCAAAAGTTGGAAAGGGAAAAAGAGTTTGGGTTGGACGGATGGGAACCGGCGCGAAGAGATGCATCGGGCCTGGATGGGGGGGTGGTCGGGCAGATGGGCGGACGGACTGGCGGCCACTTTGCCCATCAACACATCACGACCTACCGGCCGGCCAGGAAATTACCCAGGCCTTCACGCCACAGCCTCTCCTGTTCTTTTTTTCCCTCGTCTTGCCCTGGGGGCGGCCTGTCTTGGGGGTCCATCCTCGCCTCGCCTCGCCTCGCCTCCTCCCCAGGCCAGGCCCCGGCCCTGCGTCTTGTTGTTCGTGGGCGAAGGTTCCCACCAAGAGTAGCGGTGGCGGCCGGGAAGGACGAGTCAGATGCGGTCAACAGCTGCACGGAGGAGACAGCTTGCATGCGTAGTGCGCGAGCCAATGCAGCTCGACCTGGTCGACATGGCTGAGGGCCCTGCCCTGCCCCTGCGTCGAGGCCCTTCAGGTCGCGTTGGTCTGTCTTGTCTTCCCGTGTTCGTCCCATATCTTTTCATCTGCACAGCTGGTCAATTAGCGGTGCTACGAGCTACACCATTGGGCCGTTCGGCAAAACATTACCCGTCCAACGTTGGACTAGTACAAAGTGCACTGTCCAACAAATCTGCTGCGGCGCCTGTCTGGTGGTTGTCGTCCAAGGCCGAACGAACCCAACCTGGAAGTTCTTGACAAGGAGCGGTCGGGACGGAGAGGCTGGGGGGCGCAAGGGGGTCCCTGGTCTCAGGAGGGGGGCCACCCACGACGCTTCGACGACGTGGCTAACAAAATCGGCCTGTCCTCTGCCTGGACGCGTCCCAGCAAAAAGTCGGCTGGCTTTGGCCGGTATGATCGGTGAAGAGGATCGAACCTGCCCCTGGTTCTCGAGTACCCGGTCAATTATGCAGGAGCAAGGAGGCACCCACTTCCTTTCTTGGTGCTTAGCGCAACGGTGGACCTGGCTACTACCTAGATCAAGATGCCCCCCCCGGGCCACGTCCCTCCATCTGCCAGCGGAAATTGGATTGGGGTTCGTTCCACGCTCCATCGTCAACCAGTCCCGGTCACTGCCGGCGCGTTCCTGGCGGCCAGGGGTGTGAGAATGTCGCGTCTGCTCCATAAAAACTCACTGACCGTGCAGACCAATGATGTGCTAGAAAATCACTTTCCCACAGGTGCGCTCGGCAAATTCCCTCCACTCAATGGCAGCGCGCCAACCGGCAGCAAGCCGCGCGCGACACTGAGGCGGACTGCTCGGTCCAGTAGCACCAAAAACCTATTCTCAGGCCGAAATCTCATGATCCACCAGCAACACCGCACCAAAAGACCGCGACACTCCCCTTCTATACTGGCCGCATATGCACCAGCGTAGAGGCAAACGTTTGGCGGCAGATCTGGCCTTTAGAGCAGCACTACCGCGCGCGAATGAATTGTTCTCTCGCTCGCTCTCCAGCGCGTAATAAGCTTCATGGCCCGGCGTTGTCCGTGCAGCTAGGCGGGGAGAGGACAGGACTGGCTTCCTTCATGCGTTGAACGATGCATCACAATGGCAACTTCTGGACAAACCCACTTGCTATTTTCCCGCTCTACCTAGTACCGATTTTTTTGTTGTCATCCCAGACATCGTGGTCCGGCCTCTACCCGCTGTCAGGCCGACCCGGAATGAAGGGGAAAACACCCAGCTTTTGCGCCGTAACCTTTCTAAACCGACCTCCCTATCTACCAGCCTTACCAATGGCCTTCAAAGTCAAACCGCCACTCCTGTCCCAAGCTCCCTTCCCGTTCCGAAGCTTCCGCCCCCCCCAGTCTTCACTCCCAGTTGACAGACTCAACATTGGTCATGACGCAGTGCTCGCCTTCCCGCTGCACCAGGCGGCCGATGCGGAACACCGTCTCGCCCTTGGACTCGAGTCCGGCAATCACCTCCTGGGCCACGCTAGCGTCCACTGCGGCGACCATGCCGATGCCCATGTTGAACGTGCGGCACATCTGCAGGGCCTCCACGTTGCCGCTCCTCTTGAGCCACCTGAACACGTCGGGGACTGGCCAGGACGTGAGGTCGATCTCTGCGGCCAGCTGCTCCGGCAACATCCTGGGCACGTTGTCGATAAGGCCGCCACCCGTGATGTGGGCCAGGCCCTTGATCGACCCGGACTCGATTACCTGCCTCAAGCTCTTGACATAGATCCTCGTCGGCGTCAAGAGGTTCTCGCCCACCGTCTGTGCCGGGCTCCAGGGTGCCTTGTCGCTGTAGGCAAGACCCTCGCGCTCCACAATCTTGCGCACGAGGGAGAAGCCGTTGGAGTGGACACCGTTGGAGGCCAGGCCGAGGAGCACGTCACCAGACGCCATGTCTCCCGTCCGGGGCAGCCTCTCGCGGCCCGTCATGACGCCCACCGCGCACCCGGCCGCATCGTAGTCGTCCTTCTGGTACATTCCCGGCATCTCCGCTGTCTCGCCTCCCACCAGCGTGCAGCCTGCGTCAATGCAACCGGCGGCCACGCCCTCGACAAACGAAGCAGCCGTCGCCTGGTCCAGCTTGCTGCAGCCGTAGTAGTCGAGGAACATCAAGGGGCGGGCGCCCTGCACGACGAGGTCGTTGACGTTCATGGCCACCAGGTCGATGCCGACAGTGTCGTGCTTGCCTGTCTTCTGGGCCACCAGGAGCTTGGTGCCGACGCCATCGATGGCTCCCACGAGGATGGGGAGCTGCCCGTTGTCCAGCTGGAGACCGCTTGCCGACAAATCGACCTCGCCTCCGAAGCCGCCAATCTCTGCGTCGGCGCCAGGCTGCCTCGTGGCCTTGACGGCCTTCTTTATCCGCTCAACAAACTGGTTACCGGCATCCACGCTGACACCAGCGCCGGCATATGTGAGCGCCTCCTTGTTCGGCGCGTTCTTGCGGAAGGCCCGGTGGGCAATGTCCTTGCGGAAGTACATGCCCTGGAAATCGATAAGCTTGATGCCCTCCTGGTACGCCTTGTTGACCGCGGCTTCCAGCGACTCGGCGGCGGTGGCGTTGACCGCAATGACACGCCCGCCAGCGGTCTGGAGCTGGCCATCCGCCGACACCTTGGTGCCTGCGTGGAAGACTGTAATGTCAGGCGAAGTTGATGCCGCGACGGTCATGGGTGTTCCCTTGGCGTAAGCCTCGGGGTATCCCCCGGCTGCGATGACAACCGTTGCGCTGAACTTGGGCTCCACGCGGATCTTGACGCAGTCAAGTCTGGCCTCGTGAGCAGTGCAAGCCATCATGATCTCCGCCAGATCCGTGTCGGACGACAGCAGTGGCAGAACGGTCTGCGTCTCCGGGTCTCCAAAGCGCACATTGTACTCCAGCACCTTGATACTGTTGCCGGTAACCATGATGCCGGTGAAGAGGACGCCGCGGAAGGGGAACCCATCAGCGCGCATTCCCTTGATGGTGGGCTGAACCACCTCATCCTCGATCAGACGAATCAGAGCATCCGTGGCAATGGTTGTAGGTGCGTAGCAGCCCATGCCACCAGTGTTGGGGCCCTGGTCTCCGTCACCTATCCTCTTGTGGTCCTGCGCGGGCGGCAGGGACAGGGTGTGGGTGCCGTCGCTAAAGGTGAGGATGCTGAGCTCGTCACCTGTCAGGAACTCCTCGATGACGATTTCCTGCCCAGCCGAGCCAAAGGCCTTGTCAACCATGATCTGCTTGACGGCGGCCTTGGCCTCGTCCTTGGTCGTGGGGATAATGACACCCTTGCCCGCCGCCAGTCCAGTCGCCTTGATGACGACGTCATGGTCGATGCGGTCAAGGTAGGCAATGGCGTCCTCGAAGACGGAAAAGTTTTCGTACGCGGCGGTCGGGATGTTGTGCTTCTTCATGAAATCCTTGGAAAAGGTCTTGCTGCCCTCCATCTTGGCAGCCTCTTTCGAGGGACCGAAGCAAGGGATCGAGGCATCCCGGAAGAACGACTCGACGCCATCCACGAGGGGCGCTTCGGGACCGGGAACGACGAGGTTGACCAAGTTGGACTTTGCAAAGGTGACAAGCGCGGGATAGTCATCGGCTGCGACTGAGTCGATGTTGGTGGTCTTGGGGCAGGTCGCAGTGCCGCCATTTCCGGGAACGGCGTAGATGCGCTCGACCAGCGGGGACTGGCTGAGCTTCCAGGCCAAAGCGTGCTCACGGCCTCCGTTGCCAATGAGCAGGATGCGCATCGAGGCCCCCATATTGTTTCGTTGACGAGCGCCGATGTCGGTGGAGGCTCGATATGTGTGTTGCGAGTTTGCCGGCGAGGACGAGTGGTGCCACAAAGACCAATGGTTTTCGGGGAGATGATGTTATTGCTCCAGGTCGGGTGGTCGGTGAATCTGAAGAGAGGTACGTGAGTTTGTAGGCCGAGACAACTCCACGATGTAGGGATCGCGTTCAAGTCACCGTGGTGATTGATGGAGGGGTAAAGCTGGGGGAAGAAAAAAAACTGCCCCTCTATCGTTATCGGAAGCCACAGGGCGCGCTGGTAGGTCGGTACAGGACGTGGGGCATTTCGAGTCCCCCAGGTTGCTTAGTCAATCCTCCGGGTCCTGTTAGGCCAGGGGTCACTTTCCAACTTGAATCCATTGTACTTTGGGCACAATCGCAGAGTCGTGGCTGGGATCACAGTCATTGCTGCTGCCCGTTGTTCCCTGAGTGTCTCCCTTCTCCATCTAAATTCCTCATTTCTCTGCCAGTGCACTCTTGAATCATTCGGACCAGACAACAGTTATATCAGAAGACAGACTGTCTAACTTCCCATTCAGCACCAACATCACCACCGGTGGCATCGGACATGGCGGACGCGATGCATACCATGCATTCCGAGAGAGAGCAGCTATCAGAGTCTGCAAGCTCTCGGTCGGAGGACCCGGCAGCAAGTCCAGGCTTATTTGGCCCCCTTTCTGCCTGCGGAATTCTGGTATGTCCTGGCACCGCGCTTCTCGTCACATCGCCTCGCCCGTCTCTTCTCACACACAGCGCCAGATCATATACACACTCGTCTATGTCTTACCACTGTACGGATCAACGGCAACGAGGCCCTCTCCCACCTTGTCTAGAGATGATCCAGCTGTCATTCGGGCTCGCATCAGATCCGTCCGCTCCTCCACCACCGTGTGTCTCTTGTCAACCTTTTTAATCCTGCTGTACTTCGGCCAAGGTACTATCTGGGCACATCTACATGCCATGGGATTCTGGCCTGTTGGGTTTCGGGAGACCCTGGCTACTCTCACGCTGACAGGTACCCTCTTTGCCGGCCCTTTGTATGAGACACTGTTCATCGATGGCTGGTGGCGAGACATGATCTCCACACAAGCCTGGCGCCAGACCTGGACCTCGCTCATCACATGGAGAAACATAGTCGTCGTAAGTCACAATCCCGTCACCGACCTCTCGTGTATCTCCTTGTGTGTGTTTTGACTGGGTATAGGGCCCGGTAACGGAAGAGCTACTATTCAGATCCGCGGCAGTGCCCCTCTTCCTCCTCGCACGCCTGTCCATGGTGAAGACAATCTTTCTCACCCCCGTCATATTTGGCCTAGCCCATATTCACCACTTCTACGAATTTCGAATAACGCACCCGAGGGTACCCCTCGCCGCCGCTGTTGCCCGTTCCGTCATGCAGTTCACCTACACCACACTGTTCGGAGCATACGCTACATACCTCTTCATTCGGACCGGCAGTCTTCTCGCTGCAGTAGCCGCCCACGCCTTTTGCAATGCCATGGGCCTTCCTCGGGTTTGGGGCCGAGTCGAGCCGTACTGGTTGTCTCACTTGTCCAGCGACATACATCAGAAAGCATGTCTGAAGTGGACTGTCATCTACTACATCATTCTGGTTCTCGGCGCGTGGGGTTGGTGGCAAGGTCTCGAGCCCCTGACGAGCAGCGACATGGCCCTCTTCAACGTAACGTTTCGTGCGTGAAGCGAGCAGCGTCTCGTCCTTGCGTTGTGTTACTGTCGTTAGACGACTGCCTTGTTTCTAGTGACTGAAGTCCGGCAACGACCCGGGCATCACGAGCTCCTCCTCGCCACGCAGTCTCCGCCTACGTAACGACTCCTGCCCCTGCACTCTGTCCGCTCTCGTACCTGCCTCCGCCTCAACTTCCCTGCGAGCTTCGGCTTTGATACCTTGGCTGACCTCCTTGCCTTTGGTTCGCCCAATCGACCCAATGCTGATGTCCGCCAGTCCGTCCTCTGGGCCTCGCGTATTCTTTTTCCGGGGCCACATACTGGGAAGAGCTATCTCCTGGAAGCGTGGCTCCACGCAACGCTCGTCGAACCAGCGGTGCAGTCGAGATTCAATCAGCTGGGCTATTTTCGGGACGTCCTGAAGCCTTGACCTGCTCCCCAGAAGACTGCGGATGGAGAAGTCTAGACGATAGTCATCCAGGAAATTGAAGGTCATCATGGTCGGTGTCGATTGGGAGGGGTTGCTGGGAATGAAGGAAATCGAGAGGGTGCCGCTGAACCTTACGACGGAGACGGCGAGGGCGACAGGCAGGATTGCGCTGAGCTTCTTGGGGTAGTTGAGCAACAATTTCGTTTCCAGTGCCAGGGTGAGCATGTCGCTCAAGTCGACGTCCATTCTCGCCTGTAATTTGGCACCGTCCCGGAAAGCCGCGCTCGTATCGATGTTTCTTCCATTGCCCAAGCTGAGGCCGTCTTCGTCGACGGGTATGATGCGACAGTTGCTAAAAATGGGGAAATCCTCGCCGAGGCTGAGTTCCGTGACGCGGATCTCGTCAAGGAAATCAGGCCGGGAGGTGCCGTTCAATGCTTTGGTGAGGGAGCTCAATATGGCGTCGTCGTGCTGAGCATCACTTCGAAATTGGGCAATCGTTTGTGCCACGAGAACATTGAACCAGTCCAGACTCTCGGGTTGATGGCTGTCCACATTGTAGTATGTCTTACTCAGGATGGAGCCAATGGTGAGGTCAGGAGGCCCCCGGAGTATGTTGCTCTTTTTCTTGTTGAGTGTCTGCTGGCCTTGTCTCGAGCTGGGTGTTTTCAGGCTCAACAGCGACTTTTTGTGGGCAAGAGATCTCGACCGCCGTTCAGTGGCCCTCAGTGACGCCGTCACTTCCGCCGAAGGCGGATCGCCGAAGATGAAAAACTTGATGAATGCGGCCAGCACGAGAACAACCGACAGCTGGCCTAGGATGAGGCCCTGGGTGAAGGAAAACCTATGTGCAATGTGGTCAGCAACTTCCTCCAGTAAGTATCAAGTGAGTATCATCAAGTCATCTTACGTGGGCTCGGGCCTGGGTGAGTAGGAATCTGTGGCCATGGCTATCTTGATTTTGGTACGCCGGGGGTTGGTGGTCCTGCCCTTGCTCGGAATGTATGAACTTTTGAGGCGCTGAGCCTGGACAGCCGGAGGGAATTCTCGCGGCGGATGGAAGTATTGTAAATGCACTTGACGAGTGAACTTATTCGAGTCTGCTGTTGCCAGTTGACATAATAGTTCGTCGAGAAAGAAGTCTCGAGCCTCTAGGTCTTGACTAGGGAGGTGAAGTGATGCACACAAGTCACTGCACTGGCAACTTTTGGTGTTCAAGCCCCGTTGAAACATGGACCCGCACGCAACAGTCTGCACAGTGCTGTCAAACGGTACCCGACCTTCAATTACACCTCCCTTCCCCGGCACATGGGTTCCTGGTCGCGTCTCAAATGCTGCCACTGCGCACTGTGTGATAGACGCGTATCTTATCAGCTACATCGGTACCTCTCGCAGGTTGTCATCACCGCCAACAGCCTTGAGCTTGACGCCTACGTTCATCTCAACTCATTCACCCTGCTTCATTTTCTTAGCCAGATCCGAACACACGCGACCAATACAGGACCAGCAACGGAGCCCAGCCTACGTGAGATAGCGATACGCGCGTCCTTCGCATCGACTTGCTACTTCTCACCTGCCCACGAACGAACGGCATCGTGGCAGGGTACTGATCCGACACATGCCAAGTTCGCGTCAACACCAGCAGCCCACATATCGTTGTAGCTCTGCGCCGGCGTGGACTATCAGGGATCATGGACGTCGTCCAAGCCGTTGGGAACTATGTCTCCCGAATCATCTCGCCAAATGACAGCTCCTCGTCGGGCCAGTCTGCCAAGATGAAGGTCCTGTTGCTGGATCGGGAAACGGTACCGATTGTTTCCACAGCCGTCACTCAGTCAACCTTGTTGAACCACGAGGTATACCTCATCGACCGTCTTGACAACCCAAACCGGGAGAAGATGCGCCACCTGAGGTGTCTCTGCATCATCCGCCCCTCGGCAGACTCAATTCAGCTTCTGGTGGAGGAGCTACGCGAGCCGAAGTACGGCGAGTACCACCTGTACTTCACAAACGTGGTCAAAAAGTCGTCCCTGGAACGTCTTGCTGAAGCCGACGACCACGAGGTGGTGAGGCTGGTCCAAGAACACTTTGCCGACTTCATCGTCATCAATCCGGACCTCTTTTCGCTCGGCGTTGAGCTGCCTGACGCTCGCGTCTGGTCCAATTCCGCAGACTCGTGGAATGCAGATGCCCTCCAGAGAAGCACCTCCGGGCTGCTGGCAGTGCTGCTCGCCCTCAAAAAGAAACCGCTCGTGCGCTACGCGAAGAACAGCCCGCTGGCGAAAAAGTTGGCTATGGAGGTGCAATACCAGATGACACATGAGGATCAGCTTTTCGATTTCCGCAAGGTGGACACACCTCCTATACTACTAATCCTCGACCGGAGGGAGGACCCTGTGACACCTCTTCTGACGCAGTGGACCTATCAAGCAATGGTGCACCATTTGCTTAGTGTCAAGAACGGCCGCGTTGACTTAAGCGACGTGCCGGACATCCGCCCCGAGCTGAAAGAGATAGTGCTGTCCCAGGACCAGGATCCGTTCTTCCAGAAGAACATGTATCTCAACTTTGGTGACCTTGGTGGCAACATCAAGGATTATGTGAGCCAATACCAGTCGAGGACACAGAACAACGCCGACATCGAGTCCATCTCCGACATGAAACGATTTATCGAGGAATATCCTGAATTCCGGAAGCTTTCTGGAAATGTCAGCAAGCATGTCACTCTCGTCTCGGAGCTGAGTCGTCGGGTTGGGTCAGAAAACCTTCTCGAAGTCAGCGAGCTGGAGCAGAGTCTAGCCTGCAACGATAATCACGCAGGAGATGTCAAGGTAGGTGACCAGGGAAAACTACGAGAACACGGGACAAGTGCTGTTAGCTGACGTCGTATCAAACCTTTAGAACGTGCAGAGGCTCATCCAGTCCCCCAAGGTTACTGCAGACAACAAAGTGGCACTGGTCGCCCTGTACGCCCTGCGTTACGAGAAGAACCCTTCGGGTGCTTTGCCGATGCTTCTTGACCTGCTTGTCGCCGCTGGGGGCGTGTCCAGTCGACAGGCAAGCATCATACCCAAGCTCATGGCATATCACGCTTCTTTGCACCACTCGCAAGCACAAGGCGGCATCTCTGACATATTCGAGTCTGCCGGGATTTTCTCGGGGGCACGAGATCGTCTCAAGGGCCTCAAGGGCGTCGAGAACGTCTACACCCAGCACAGCCCTCTCCTCGAGAGCACTCTGCAGAACCTTGTCAAGGGCAGGCTCAAGGAGCAGCAGTACCCCTTCGTCGACGGCGGCGGGACTACCAGAGACAAGCCGCAAGACGTCATCGTCTTCATTGTCGGTGGCGCGACGTACGAAGAGGCGAAAATGGTCGCCACTGTCAATGCCTCGACTCCGGGAATCAGGATTGTGCTGGGGGGGACTACCATTCACAATGCTCAAACTTTCCTCGAAGAGGTCGACGATGCTGTGACTTCATGGCCCGATACCCAAAAGCAGGGTGCGAGAAACTAGATAAACCGAGGCCACACGTCTTGGAAGAGAGTCATATAATGTTTACAAGAGTGAAGAACCAGCTTACGAAAGGTCCGTAGCCAGTACTCGTGACGCGAACCCAACAGGGGGAGAGAGGTGTGGTAGCACTGAACTTGAACACAATCGGCGTTCGTTGTGAGTGGGTCCGGGGGCGGGAACAGCGCGTATCAAATGTCTTGGCATTGCTGATTACTAGTGCCGACATGGAATTATTTGCAACTTTCCCCAGGTGCCCTCGACGGTCGACTTCATATCAACCTCGCAATCGCCGAACAAGAGGATGCGGTGTCCGAATAGAGCAGTGTTGCTTCGACAGCGCCTCCCCCAAACTAGGCGCAATCACTTTTCCAGGAGAACACTGGCCTCCGTCGCATCTGGAACCAGGTAGGCGCAAGCCGATCGTGCCGGCACCTTTGTGCATCAGTCGCTGACCTTTCCCTGCCGACAGGCCGTTCGATGTGGTGGTCATAGGAGGTGGCCATGCCGGCGCCGAAGCTTCTGCGGCTGCGGCTCGCGCTGGCGCGCGGACGGCTCTCGTGACGCCCAAGATGGACAATCTCGGCACCTGTTCCTGCAACCCCAGCTTCGGAGGCATCGGCAAGGGGGTCATTCTACGGGAAATCGACGCCCTCGACGGCCTTGCCGGCCGTGTGATTGACAAAGCGGGCGTGCACTTCAAAGTGCTCAATCGAAACAAGGGCCCTGCTGTTTGGGTACGTCGAGCACGACAAAGATGCTTGCCATTTACCCTGCTGACATTTCTCGAAACCCAGGGACCGCGCGCGCAAATCGACCGAGGACTATACAAGAAACACATGCGAGAAGAGCTGCAGTCCTGCCCGAATCTCTCCGTGCTCCTTGGAAGCGTATCCGACATCGTCACCTCGCCACACCATGATCCCTCGACGGGCCACCACAGCGAAATCACCGGCGTGCGCCTTGAAAGCGGCGAGATCATACCCACGAGTCAGGTTGTCATCACTACGGGCACCTTTCTCGGGGGCGAAATACACATTGGCCTCGACAGCTTCCCTGCTGGAAGAATAGGCGAGGCCGCGACGTTTGGGTTGAGCAAATCGCTCAAGGACGCTGGCCTCCAGCTGGGCCGCCTAAAGACGGGAACTCCGCCAAGGGTCTCGAAACGCAGCCTGAATCTTTCTGAACTGGCCAGCCAAGGGGGCGAGAACCCTCCGATGCCTTTCAGCTACATGAACGAGACGGTCTCGACCGATCGACAGCTGGACTGCTACCTTACGTATACGAATGCAACGACCCACGATATTGTGCGAGCGAATCTGGACAAGACCATCCACATCCGCGAGACCATCAAAGGGCCCAGATACTGCCCCTCACTCGAGGCCAAGATTGTCAGGTTTTCGGACAAGCAGAGACACATAGTCTGGCTTGAGCCAGAAGGATTCGACAACGACGTCGTGTATCCAAACGGCCTGTCCATGACGGTTCCACCAGAGGCTCAAGAGCAGATTCTTCGCTCCATCAAGGGTATGGAGCAAGCCGTCATGCTTCAAGCTGGATACGGCGTGGAGTACGACTACATCGATCCCAGGGGCCTCAAGTCATCTCTTGAGACAAAGGCAATCTCCGGACTGTTCTTGGCCGGCCAGATCAATGGCACGACAGGCTACGAGGAAGCTGCCGGACAGGGTGTAGTTGCGGGCATCAACGCAGGGCGAGCGGCCCGTGGCTTGGAGACCGTGGCCCTTTCGCGCGGCGACGGTTACATTGGGATCATGATTGATGATCTGGTAACCAAAGGCGTGTCCGAGCCTTATCGAATGTTTACCACCCGCAGCGAGTACAGGTTGACCAGCAGGGCGGACAACGCAGACCTTCGGTTGACCGAGAAAGGCCGTAACTGGGGAGTCGTGTCTGACCAACGATGGTCTGTGTTTACGGATCAGAAGAGGCAGATCGACGAGCTCATGAGTCTTCTCCTGGGGACTATCAAGTCCCCGACGGAATGGGCACGACTAGGCTTCAAGGCCAAGGACGACACCCGGCGGCGCGACGCCGCCGAGATTTTGCGTCTGCGAGATGCCACTATGGACCAAGTGGCAACCATACAACCCGAAATCAGCCGTTACCCCCGCGCCATTCAGGACAGGGTCGGCATCGAGGCTGTCTATGCCCCGTTTATCAAGAGGCAACTTGCCGAGCGTCGAAATTTCACCCGGGACGAGGGCTTGAAACTCCCGGCGAATCTCAACTACGACGACGTCTTTGGCCTGTCAACGCACGAGAAGCAGATTCTCAAAACCGTACAGCCCGAGACTCTGGGCCAGGCGCGGCGACTGGAGGGCATTACACCTTCGGGATGCATCAGACTCCTCAGCTTTATCCAGCGAGACCAGAAGAATCGCGCCTTCTCACACCTCGAGCCCCGAGCAGAGCGCCAAACACTCAAGGCGCAGTGAGCCCGGGCAAATTTTAGAAGGACGGCGAGCCCGTGCCATTGTATCAATATTGTCACATAGGTTTTTGTAATGTACAAATGTATTACAAGAGAAGAAGCCATTCACCATGACCTTTTTCCCAAAGCACAATGCCAACCGACTGTTGTTTCGCGGGCAGATGGCCACCTACAACTGCGTGACGCACGCCAGTCATCGAGCTTACCTAAATCAAGGTGCCGTCGGCATAAGCAGATCCTCCGAACACACAATTGTGCATTTGAAGGATCTCTCTCACAGTTTGGGTGGAGTTTTGGGTGCGCTCAGAATCTTGACCGCGTCCTTGGTGTAGATGTAGCTCGCGCCACTCCAAATTGTCGTCGTAGCCACAACGTACCTATATAACGATGAGCACTCTGTCACGCGGACCACGACGGCGGGATGGGACAAGTAGTGCACTCACTGCATCACACTCAGGGGTGTCGACACGTCCCAAGGAACCACAGGGGCTGCGGTGGTCAAGCCAATGAGCGCGAGCTGCAGGAAGGTGTTGTACTTGCTAATGGTCGTGGGGTGCACCTCGGCGGAGGGCAGGGAGAAGTCCCAATAGCGAGTGAATGTCTTGGGCGGCGGAAGAGAGATCCAGCGGTAGTAGATGGCGGAAATGCCCAGACCAGCGTCTCGGCCCAAGATCACGGCGGCGAGCCAGAATGGCAGAGCGCCTTTGATGCCGAGGGCGACGGTCAATATCGCCATGAGCGCCTTGTCAGCCATTGGGTCAATGACAGTGCCGACAACAGTCTTCTTGTTCCAGCGGCGGGCGATCCAGCCGTCGAGGACATCTGTCACAGCCGAGTAAGCCAGGAGGCCGAGGGCCCAGGTATGATTGTCGTGGAGAATAAGATATCCGATGACAGGCGCGGCGGCGAGGCGGGAGAAGGTCAGAGTGTTGGGAACATTGAACACCTCTTCGTGGAGTGTCTTGGTGGCTATCGGTGTCGTCTTGGTCGTCGCGGCGGTTGTCTTGCTGTAGTAGAGACGAGCTTCGTCAGACACGTTCGGGTGACTTGGGGGTAAGGAGAGGGGCAGAAGAGGGGACCATGGCACAGGCAAGAAGCCATGTGACCGCGTACCTCGAAGTTGAGGCCGTCTCTGGCTTCTCTAGTTGGCCGCTATAGCTCTGGACTAGATGCTGACCGGGAGGCTGCCTGGACCACGCAACGCCGGGGCGGGCAATGCTGCGAAGGAGAGTGCATGAAGGTTGTTGGGCTCTTGACGAGTAACATGATGCCTTCGAGAGCAGCGGCCGCCGCAGCACTGCTTGCCGACACTCCCCTGAGGCCCGCCCTCCCAACCTGGAAGCCCGTGTCAGCAGCATGGTGCAGGTGACTGATGCTCCAAGGCTATGGCACGTCTCGTCCGATTGACGCGTCGCTGTGAGATGTGGTCGAGGTACAAGGATCCCGCCAAGAAGTGAACCGTGGGGCACCGTTTACAAGAATATATTGAAGTCGCTTTGCTGCATAATATATTGCGTACTATCAATCACAGTGTCGTCCCGGACCTATGGAGAGGGCCACCCTTTGAAAGTACGTTCTGCACTAAGCAATTGCAAGCCTCGCCAGTAAGTAAAGGGTTACAGTTATCCCTGCCTGACACCTTGCTCGATCGAAGCGCAAAACTGGACCTCCATATGCTGACAGGCGTCTCCGATTCCGCCAACGGCCGACCTATACAATGACCGCGGCAATGGTCCAAATCACGATGCACTCCATTTTAGGAGAAACACTGGCTGAGAGCCCCAGCTGCAAACCAATTCGATACACCAACCTTGTACTCCTCGCCAATGCAATCCTTTCCCATAACCAAAATTTTTGATGACAGGCCGTCTCCGCGCTTGTCGACAGCCTACGACCCCGGACTTTCGCCACCGACCGCCCAGTCCAAATAGATTGGTGAGTGTTCTGGTAGTAAGGTATTCCAGGCATCTGACGTCGGAAACCACTAAAGCCCGTCCGGGTGACTGCCCCAGTGACCGAACGCATGCAAATCGTTCTGGGCGTGGATTCCAGCATCGTACTGCTCGTGCTGGCTGTGGCCATTCTCGGGACTGTTGATGTAGGGATGACCGACGCTCAAATCCAAGTTGAACGAGCCTGAGACATGCCCGTTATCCTCCACGCGTGGATTCGTACGCGGTGATGGTGGTGCCTCTTCGTGCTGCGTGGCCATCCGTGTAGATGCGGCCGTGAGAAAGTTGCTACCGTCCCCGAAGGGGTGGTTCTGATGAACTGTCATTCTTGCTTCACCTCTTGGACTTCCGTATGCAATGGCGGGATGGAAGTGGCCCTGCACAACCGGGAATGCCGTCGAGTGTCGCCGGTGAGGCGGCTCAGGGCCAGGGGTACTGGCGACGACGGGATATGGGCTTTGGCCCTGGCCCTGGCCCTGGCCCCATCCGCCTGGGTGAGGGACGGCCTGTTGGTATTCGTGATGATAAACCTGCTGGGCGTCTTGGAGAGTCGGATGCTCGGGGTGCTGATGTGGTGCGATTTGCTGTGGGACGGCATATGGGTAGCCGCTACCAGGGGGTTGGAGCGAGTTGCCAGGCATGGACATGGATCGCCAGGGGTTCTGAGGGTAGCCCGACTGGGCCATGCCATTGTCCCAGGGGACGCCGTCTGCACCGCTGCCGTCGCCGTACTCGAGTTGAGCGCTCTGTGGCGGCGGGTACACCGTGCCCTGGAGGTTGAGCTGGCCGATCTCGACCGGCGAACGAAAGTTTTGCGAGATGAGGAGTTCGGTACGCGGTATCATCCACCGCAGCTGGGCATCGGATGTGGGCGTCGGCAACCTGCCAGATACAATGTCCTCGGCGGTATAGTAGGAGACGAGGTGATGGGGCACACCACGATAGGTGATGCTGATAGTTTTTTTGACAAGCCCACCCTCTTTGAAGTCGTATGAGTCGATGAGGGAGCCATACACGAGGCGTGTCTGCTCAGCTAGGTCTGTTTCAGCAACAATTTTCTGGGCGGCGCAAGGGGGTTGGATAGATACCATTCAGGCTCGACTCGCCGCCCGGTTCGCTCTTGACAACAGCGGTGTTGGCCTTCTTGGGCTTCTTGGCGGCCCTTTTCTTTTCGCCTGGGGGGAAGGGCGTGTCGAGTTCGCGGTAGACTAGAAAGTTGTTCATGATGCGACTGGGACTCCAAGTAATGCCGTCTGTCCATCGTTTGATGCCGGACGAGTGCTCCTCGTAAATGTAGACGTAGCCGCTTCGAATCAGTTGGGCACGTTCTCTGTCGTGGGGGCGCCGGGGCACATGGGAGCGGCTGCCGCCCAGGCACGACTCGAAGAGAAGGATGGCATCGGCAGTCGAGTTGACATGGCCATAGTAGGTTGGGTTCAAAGGCGTACTGCCTTGAGAGGCATCGGGCCTGCGGGAACCCATTCGAGTGACCGGTGGTGTGCTTGTGTGGTAGGGAGCTAGGGATACATGCATGCATGCACGCATGCGTGGGCGGGTTGGTAGTTTCGAGAGTGTCGTTGCGTGTTTGGGGAGTATCGGTGCGCGGGGTGCGATGCCTCGCTTGTCGACCAAACCGGAAGCCTCCGAGGACACTTTGAATTCCGAGGAGGTCGCTTCCAAGAAGCTAGCTGCTCTTCTTCTGCTGCGGCCCTCCGGGTATCTTCAAACCGCCACCGCGGCCGCCTCCACCTCCTCCTCCACCGAGGTAGGGTATGAGATTAGGGTCCGGAGCGCAAGCAAAGCTTAGCAAGCGCAAGACTTTGCTGCCGGGGAGCGAGCGTGCCGTATCGACAATTGACCTCGCTCAGTGGAATAGAGGCCTAACCAGATCCTTTTTTTTGTGTGGAAACGTCGTCGGGCTGTCCAAGTCGACCGACGGTACTGTTCAACGCTACTCGATCTCAAGGGGTGATGGACAGGTATGGCGGCTTCGACAGGAGCCGAACCCAACAGCTGGGTGCCTTTACAGCTGCGCAGATGACGCGGAACCGTCTGGCTGAGGCTTGCCTTGCGGGCTGTTCGTTGGACGTGTTGAACCGCGCAAGCGGCGGCAACGTCCTGAGCGACTGGGACGAAAGGGGACCAGCGAGATGATCAGAAAGAGGCGCAAGTATCCAACCAGGACTTCGCGGGCGACAGATGGATTTCTCGACCACGCAATGCTGCTCGTGTCAGTAAGGCCATCCCAGCATTCCAATTCCGAGGGTGAGACAGGCCGGGGCAGAGGCGAGATGGTGAGCAAGGAGGGGGAGGGTTAGGTAGATGGGTGGGAGGGCTCGCTCGCGGCGGGGGGAGGAGTGGGAGGCGAGACAGTATTGGGAATGGAGCGGGAGCCGCAAAGGGGAACTAGGAGATCAAGTAGGTGGGCAAAGGAGAGGTAGGAGGCAGAGAGAGGTAGGTATGTAGCTGGAGGTATGGTGCCGCGACGCACGACTTTGGTCTGAAGCTCGGAGGGGGGAGGTGCAGTGTGCATGTGCGTACCTTGCGCAAGCTTGTGCGGGCCCTGGATCCCGGATATCTGGGAAACCGGCAAGAGTCCTGGCGCGGAAGTACGAGTAAAGAGAGTGGCCGAGTGAAGTATTTTGAGATGGACGCACACTACCTCTTCGGTATGCGCAACGCAGGGTCGGTAGCGTAGCGTATGGTACATGTAGTTGTGGTGTGTGTGGTAGGGTGTGGTCCGTCCGGTACAGGGACCCGGGGCCTACAGGGCGTATCGATACGCCTGGACCTGCCCACTGCTGCTGCTGTGTGGTGCTGTGAGGTAGGTACTGTACCGTGGTAAGGTCCAGGGTAGGTGAGCGTGAGGGGGTGCGCGAGGGGGATGAGGGGCAGCGGCAGCGGAAGCACAAGGCGACGCGACGCAACGCAATGGGCAATGAGCAATGGCAAGGGCAAGGGCAGGGGCATGGGCATGGGCATGGCATAACATGGAAGGCAAGGCGGCGCGCGTAATGCGATGCTTGTCCCGTCCCGCCAGGCCAAAGGGTTTCGTGGAGAAAAGCTGCTTCGTGACGAAGCTCTGCCGAGGAGCCTCATCAGACGAGGCCGAACGCACGCACGCACGCACGCACGGTATCTACACTGCTCTTGGAACCTGGCAAGGGCTTTAGGCACGGCCGGGTCGGTACTTGGACCACTTTGAGGAGGAGGTACTCCAAAAGTCAGTAAGTACAGGCAGGTACTCTAACTGTTTTGGGCACGCCCTCGCAGTGCTCGAACGGACGGACACACACACCTGGGAGGTTGGTAGTCCTGATGGGAGTGCCATGGCTGTTGCGGCCGTGGGCAGGGAGCCAGACTGTTCTCAGGCAAGTACGGTAGGTAGTGACCAGCTGTGGATTGAACTGATGTCTGGGGCGTTTTCCCGTGGCGTAACAAGAGGCACGCACATGTCACGGCTGCATGCCCGTCGAGGCTGCGGGCGGAGCCGGTGATTTTTTTTCGACGCATTCTTTTGCAGTCACAAGAAAGGAAGAAGTGGTACTTTTCCAGGCACCATCGGCCGCAAGGATCCGACTCGACAGTCCGTCGACCGACCGAGGGAACGGGGCTGTCGAGCACGTCCATCAACATATCCCGACCCCCTCCCCCTCCCTCGACGCCCTTCCCCCCCCGAGTCCAGACGCCCCCGTCCCTTCCCGTCCTTGCCCTCTAAAATCCCATCCACACCCCCAGAAGTACCTTACCTGAACCCCTCTGGCCGCCCGACGGCTCTCTCAACAGGGAAACAGCGACTAATGTGCCGTGCCCGCCATCAAGCACCGTCCCTCGTTCCTTGTGCCGGGCGTGTTTCTTCTGCCCAGTCGCGGCGCCAGCCCCGACTGCTGATGATCCACAAACGCCGCCGCGCCGCCTTCAATGGTCTGTTTCTTTCGACCCCTTGCCCCAACCCCCCACACACACTGGCACTCAAGGCACTTGGGCTGTTGGGCACTCGCTCTCTCCCTCCAGGCCCGCACTGACATGACGGACCGGGACAACTGAAGCAAGCAAGGCAAGCTCTTTAGCGAGCGAGCCAGCGAGCGTGAGAGCTTTCAAGATCGAACGGCTTGCGCTATCCTGTGCTACACCGGGCTGACGCCAAGCAAGCGCGGGAGCTTAGACTGTAATCGATTTACAGATGCTCGAATGAATACGCTGCAGAAAGTCTCCCCAAAGCAGCACAGTCAGACAGAAAGGGGAGCTGTCTCTGAACCAGGTCCTCTCTGGACTGTACAGGTACGGTGCCATGGCCTACCAACGTTGGGCAAAAGGCGGCAGTAAAGGTACCGTACATGCTAGTAGTTCCGCGGGAGGCGCTTGCTGGGGCCGGCCACTACTGTGCCTCACCACTGGCGCACTCGAGGTTGCGAGAGCTGGAGCACGAGAGGTTCTCTTTGTTTACTGCCTTGGTGCTGGGAGAAAGCAGCCAAGGGCCAGCTTTGCAATTGGAGGGGAGGGATTGGAGGTGTCCTGCCTGGGGGAAGGGTCCCAGCTCCCAAGTGGCCACGACATCCCAAGACGGCGAGTACTCGAGGAGGGTACTTGCAACAACATGTCCGTCGTGGAGCCAAGGTACTCACTCGGTACGTACTGTACCTCGACAGAACAGCTGATATCCCAGTTGGCTACCTAGGTGCCGAGGTAATGTTCTGGCCCCAACTGCAAACCATCTATTTATTCCACAACACAGAAGCTGATGAGCCAAATGGAGTTTGCCGCCTGAGCGAGAACCCTCAGCTGTCTACTTCAAAGGAGGTCCTCAAGGCCCTGATGTGCCTGGAGCATCCTCAACCTTCGTGCGAATACTTGGGCCAGTACTCACTGCACTCTGCCTTATCAGAGGTGTGTGCGAACATACACGGTCCCAAAGCGTCGACGCCCTGGCCGTTGAGAATGGGCCAGTCTCATGCTCCTCCATGCACGCGCCCACACACACGCAGGCACTCAGGCACGCGCACACCCCTCCCTCTCCCGCCGCAACAAGCTGCCGGGGGGCAGAATCTGATGTCGTATCTGGTCGGTCCCCTGCGAACAACCTGATCGATATTTCGTCGGCCGCAGGTGGGAGGGCTGGGGGGGGGGGGGGGGGGGGGGGGGGGGGGGGCTGGCCCGCCCGCCCGTCGCACCCGATGGGGCAACAAGGGTGCAGTGAGTGAGTGAGGACAAGGGCAAGGGGCCCGGGGAGCAAGCCCGTAGACGACTCCTTCTGTACCATGTCCGGTTTTACAGCAACATGGAAGAGGAAGAATTTCGAGGGCGCATCCAAATGACCCCGGGAGCGCCAGTTCGGTTGCACAAACATCACTGACACCGCCACCAGTCGCTCAAAACATTCACATGTACCAAACAACATGAGTTCTAACCGCGACAAGTGACCAGGCAAGCAAGCGAGTATGGCCCTGGACCCCTGGGATGGCAACCAGCCGCCTGTCTGTCATGTCACCAGCGTCAACGGCATGTCGATTCGATTTGGCAATGACGTGTCATATTCCGATCCCTTGGGTCTTGTTGTGTCGGGTTCTCTACCCCGCTTACAGTACAGTACTGGGCAGTCAAGGCAGTGTACTCGAGACAAATTGAAGGCAATGGGGCCGACAAGGCCGTGTTTATCGCTTTCCGCCCCAGCACAGGCGTGATGCCAGCGCGATGCGGGCAGGCGGCCGTGCTGCAGTTTCCGGCGTCCGCGTCCACGCACACGGACAAGCACGAGCACACGCAACTGGTGGGCAGTATTTCGAGGGGGAAGAGGGGGGGGAGGGGTGAGGTGGCGCGCTTCTTGTCGCCAGCAGCCAAATTCTATCAGCACACCGACCCGACCCAGCCTGGCCCGGCTAGCATCCCCGCCGATCAGTCGCCCAGCTCGAGAGCTCGGGGTCTCTCCCCGGACAAAGTAGTTCGGCCGCCGCCAGTTTTGACCTGCACACAGACCAGACCGGCTGCCAGCCGATAGGTAGGCAGATACCAGCAGTAAGCCCTGGGCACAGCATGGATGGCAACCTCTCTGGGACAGCGCGCCCGTTCTGGTCCAAGCTGTACAGGCAACTTCTGCGATCACTCGAACATGGTCCTTGTCTGCTCGGCTCTGAGCAATCCATGCAGAGCGTTACTGATGGACGTTCCTAGCTTGGCCAGGTGGGCCGCCATACAAAACACACAAGAAGTGCTTCGGCACTGTACACCACTTTGGGCAGGCCAAATCAAGACGCAAGTGGCCGTGTTCGGGCGCAAGATCGGGCCTCGTGTGGGTAGAGGACCTATCTAGCACTGCCGCCGGCCGGCACTTGTCGCGACGGGGCATAACTCTAAAGTGTGGCGATGAACCTGTCAAAAGCAGGGCTAGACCGGAGGAGACCTTCTGTTTTGCGCCTCTGTGTGCGCCTCTGGCGACCGCCAAGGAGCAAGGAGGGGAGAATGCCCGCGCAACGTCGTCTTGAGCAAGACCGTGATGTACTTGTAACTTCCGACGCGCCAGACATCGGGCCATTGTGAACAAGGGTTCATATACCAAGTAAGCCGCTTGAGGGGCGAAGTCGGGAATTGCGGCATACCAATGCCAATGAAAATACAAGCATGGCAAGTGCGTGGGTTCTTGGCCATTGTGCCAAGCAAGTGCTTTGCAAATATATACTAGTCGCCGTCGTTGCGACGCGGTGACTGCCGCTGTCCCGAGTCCTGTTCGTCTCCAAGCTCGGGTTGTTCCGGCGTCTGCATTGAACCGTCTGAAGTTCTGTGCATGTGAGAGTCAGCCACACACACAGGTGGTTCAGACTTGCTATACCTTTCACCATCAATTATTGAATGCCTCTTCTATATGAAACACAAGGTAGTATACTGCGATCAAGTAAGGTAACGGTAGCAATGCCGCCGCAACTGCCGTCACATCACCGGTTCCGTCAAGAAACGATTCAGGGCTTGCCGGACGAAGTGCTGAGGGAGGAGGAGCAAGAAAAGAGACGAGGGGCGGGGCGGGGGAGGGGAAAGGGGGGCAAGGTGGTCCGAGAGGGCGGATGGCCGGCGGCCGGGGCTGTCATCCGGTGCCGGATCGTGACATGGTGGGTATACTGGTGGGTGGTGGTTCGCGACATGGGTGACATCAAGGTCGAGCAGCCACAGCCTCAGGGGTCTTCTGGCGACCTGGCTACCGAACTGGTTGTACTGGTGCGATCAGAGCCGCCCCCCGCTGTTCTTCTCCTCCTGCCGGAGTTTTGGGGGTATGATGCCGCCGCGGCTTTCAGACACCCAAACTTGAACGCTCTGGGCTTGTCTGCATGCAACTCCTGCATTCCCTCATCTGGGTCGCTTCGCACCACATCCCGATCCGGGTGGTTCTAGGCACATCCATCTACGGGGATCACCGGGACCCCGGGATCACCAGTCACGGCGCTACTGCAAGCCGCCTTTTACGGTCGGGTCGATATAGACTAGGTACAGAACGCCGGCCGACTCCTCGACACGCCTCGGGCCCCGCGAAGTCTGCCGTGCCCCAACCGGAAGTACGTACGTCTGTGCTGTGCCGATTCCGAAACAATGAACCGCGTAAAACCGATGCTGTTGAGCGGGCACTTTGCCCCGTCGCATATCGGAGGTAAAGCCGGTCAGATGGATACTACCTAGGTAGTACATCTTGGATGGATGGACCCTTGGTGATTTCCCAATGCACGTGGAAATCGACTCTGTCTTGCCTGCCCCACAGACCGAGACCAAGCGAGGGAAATATTGACGCCCCAGTGAAAACCTGCGGAAGCTCATACCTGGTCGTATGTATGCGTGAAATGAAGACTTGTGGCTGGCCAGTCTCTCGTTCAGGCCAGCTTCCCGTGAACAGCATGTTGCAAATGAGGACACTCTCTAGGCTGGGCGCACCTTAATACGCCCCATGTGCCTGGAAGAACCATGGTTGCCGTTGTTGCTTGGTCGGCTGCGTGGTCGCCGCCGAGAATGCCTCGCCGGGTAGCTCCATCGGGACGGGTATTTTACCCTTGAAGACCTCAAGACCTCCGTCATCCACGATGTCCCCTGAATTAGACTGTCGAGACAATGTGACAGGCACCAGGACCCCGCACTCCCAGTTGCGACAGCTCATTTTGGCGAGCCCTGTTCGTCGATCCTTGACCAAACGGCCCCTGAAGAGATCAGACATGTCAGTTATGGCTTGGGGGACGGGAGGGAGTGTATTCATGACGCATGTTATGCATGGTGAACACGTACCATGCACTCTCGGACAAGTTTGCACTTCCGACATATGCCCAGGCTGGGCTGTCAGCGTCTCGGCTCACCGTGCGGACGAACAGCATCTTCGAGTGCATGAGCAAGCCCTGTCGTATGTTGACCGCGTCTCGCAAGAGCTGGCGCGGAAATGTGGGAGAATTCCACCAACGCTCTTGGAAGCAGATGGTCCCCGCCGCCTTCGGAACCATGTCAGTACTCGCGGCCCAGACTGTGTTGCTTTTGACATATTGACTCACAGTTTTGCCACCCTTGCTCCTGGCTACGGTGCTCTCGGACGGAAAGAAGATGCGGAAACGATCCTTCAACAGAACCGAGCTGCTGGCCTCACTGCTCGCTCCTGCATTTTTCGTCTTCTTCGTCCTCGACCTGCTTTGCCGGTCCTGGTACTCCTTCATGCCCGAGTCGCCCTGGCAGGCGTAGTACATGGCCGTGAGGAACTTTTCATCGAGCGATCCTAGAGATGACGCCTAATAGATGCAAAAGCTCGTTAGCCTGTGGACCTGGATGGGGTTGAGGAACTTACAATGTAGTGGATGTCAACAGGCTGCACAGTGTTGAGTCCTAGTTGCCTGACAACACTGCCAAGGCCGCAGTAGCCTGTGAATCGCGGTGTGTGTTAGCTAAAACGAACTCCGCATGTTTCCTGTGTTCCTAATATTGCCCATGAGCATGAGACCGGATTTTGAGACTTGCCTGTCTCCTGTGAAGCACTGTCCGTGTGGGAGCCAGAGCTACGATGTCTGTTAATATCCAGAAACAGAGAATGGGAGCGAACGGATTGAATAGTCCACCCCTCAGCCCACATCCGCGGTACGGTTGCTTACATTGAATGCACGAAACCATATTGGCCAGTCTCGGTGAAATCGTACTTGTCTAGGCTGAGGACAAGACCCTCGTCCAAGCCTAGTGCCCGTAGAAACCGTCGCAGTTCTGTTCCAAAGGGCGTTGTAGGGTGGCTCGGTTTAGCTCCTGCCGTAGCACCCGCAGTCTCTAGCAGAGGGAGATCGATGATGAAAACCATCTGGAAACCATGTTAGTGGACTCCATGAGGCAAAAATTTCGCTCGAGTATACGTTTTCAAGGACGCCGGTCTCGCCCCAGTCATACGGTACCAGATTGCCAGATGGCACGACAATTCGTAGGTGCCTATGTGCAGAGCCAAGTGGTCAGCCAGAATTCGTGAGAAAGTCACGTTAGATGCGCTGCAGCTTGAACTGACCGTCTGAACTTGAGCAACTGGAGTTTGGAGTGCATATGTCCGCCGCCGCTCATTGGGGGGAAGCAGAACCGGATCTGACTGCTCGGGATGTTTGCTGCCATCTCCCGTTGCTTTGACATATTAGTTGAGACCTGTGCCAATGCCAGAGGATGAAGGACATCCGGCAGATCCTTACATGAGCTTCGTCATTTGCGAATGCAACCAAGATGAGCTTGGTGCGGGAGATGTCAATCTTTGACAGGAGCCATGTGTCGTCCCATTGGAATGAGGAAATGACTGCCAGCTCAAGCTCGTCCCGCATCAAGATGTCCTCAATCTTGATATCCTGCTCTGTTTGAGGTTGGCCCAGGGCCCATGTTCGCTTCACAACTCCTTTTGAGAAGGGCAAACTGCTAGTGCGGGTTGTGCTTGCAACTGCTGAGGCATGGCTCAACCTTGATGCCGACGGAGCTGGCGGAGTTGGTCGGTGTCGACTTGGCGATGTCTCGAGGCCGGCCTCAACCGCACTGCGCTTTCGTTGCCGAGCAAGCCTTTCAGCCTCCATCTTCTTCCTGTCCAGAGCAAGGGACCCAAATGAGTTGGGCGCCGTCGGCAACGACGCGGGAGTAGGTTGCTCTTCAGTCAGGTTCGTTGTTGCTGACTGCGGTAAAGGTGGCGATTGATTGGGCTGCTCGAGCGACATTGCAATCGCAGCGGCGAGAGCATCCTCTTCATCATAATCTCCGTTCAATCCGAACTGCGGCGTTGCTTCCTGTGGCGAAGACATGGCTGGCCCAGCGATCTTTGCGCCCCTAGGCACACCCAGCCTGAGGTAGGTGGTTGTTGGATGGAGAACGCGACTTTCTGGCCGAGCGCGAAATCGAAACCTTGGCAGGAGATTTGAGAAATGCAAGGGTCGTCGTTGATTTAAGACTGACAGGTTGCACAGGTGGTTACCTGGCAGGCGGTCAACAACGTGTTTCCGCGTGGAAGCACCCGACGTTGCCCTGAGGATCGCCCGCGAAATTGACACCAGGTCACGTGATCCACATAGGAAGCCGAACATGTGGAAGTGGCGCACCGAGTAGGGAGCAGCAGAGGTTGGTCAATGATGGTATTTAATGAAGGACTTGCCGCTGCATAGTAGGTAGGTACGCTGAGTTCAAAAAACCACTGAGAAATTGCAGCTGTCAGACGCGGTGACGGCTGCCTTTCGCTCCTACTAGTGCTGGAGGCAGGCAGTATTGATGCCCCTTACCTAGGTATCAACAACGTCCTGCCATTTCTGGAACAACTGTATACCACAGCCCAGCGTTTGGCTGGACACCGTACGCCATTGTCCTTTGAATCCCAAGTCTTCCATGATATCCGTAAGAGTCCCGCCAATGAGGCCAACGGAGTCAGTCCACGTCCTAAGCAACCCACGACCAACCATAGCGCCAATTGTACAGCCAAATAGACCCCACCCTGGCATTGATCATGGAGGAAAAAGACAAAGAGCAAAAAGAAGATGGGATGCCTGCCGCAAGATTCGCCTGATGCCGTGCCGCTTGCTCATCGCCCCCAAGAGGTGTGGCCGCCCAGAACGATGGCTCGTTCTGGGGCCATGTCCAAGAGCTGAGTATGACTATGAAAGTTTGAGAATTCGACGCAAGCTATCCTCCATCTCTGCAACGCCGCTCGGCCTGGCACCGGGAGGGGCTGCAGCCGCGGATGGGATTGGTGCGGGTGGTGTAGGAGCTGGAGCCCAGGCGGTCCCAGCTTTGGGTCCAAATAGAACCCTCTTCAGGGCTTCGGACGGATCCTCTCCAGGCCCGATGGTTGCTGCTGCATCCGTGCCAAAAGCGGGCTGCGGGCGGGCATGGGCAGCACGTATCCGTTCGTGATAGGGCGTCGAGAATGACGGCCCAACATGGCCAGCGCCAGCGCCGTCAAGTTCGGAAAGAGGAATGCCGGAGGCTGAGCGAGGCGGCTGCGGTCGGTCCTGCATAAACCCTCTATACTGGCGAGGGACACTGTTGGTCTCGCCAAAGGCCGGGCGTGACGGTGATGCGATGCCCGCTGGCCCTGGCCCAGTCATGGTGCTCGCAAAGCTGGCACGGCGTGCCCTCTCCTTCTCCGCACGATCGGCTCTGAAGATGGCCTCGAGAGGAGAGTCCTGTGACGGGGGGTTGGAAGGGCGAGAAGGAGTAGGCGCATTGCCGTCAAGGTTGGGTGCGAAGGGATGTTGCTCTTTGGCCGCAGCAGGTACAGGGCTCGCTGCGCCCTTGGAATAGAAGCTTGGAATCGGTAGGGCGGATGGAGCCGGCGATGCATGAAAGGTAGACCCAGCGTATGCTGTGGCAATCTTGCCAGTTGGCAGACTATTGGGTGGTGTCTTGCGGGCGGCGTTGGGCGAATCCGGGGACGTCACCGGTGCGTTCCTGCCCCTAGACTTGCCTCCAGTGTTGCGCGGCCTGGAGCTTTTGGAGACAGAATTCGATTCCTGCAAGGAATACGGGTCTGGCGTTGTAGATGATGGCTTTGCTGGAGTGAAGGGCTGGGGCGACTGGGCATAGGCGCTATACGCATTGACCGCAGCATCGTTTTCTGAAGCATACATCTTCTGTCCCGGCTGCTTGTTGCCTTGTCGGCCATTGCGGCGCCTAGATGGGGTAGGTCTCCCCTGGCTATTGATGTTTTCTTGCATGGTTGCCTCCGATCGTTTCCAAATCTGGGGGAGTCGTGGTGAAGTCGAGAGTAAGGCTGGATCGCGACGGGTCAGCATCCGTAGAATCAAATGGTACCGCTCAGAGAACATACTGGCAACACTGCAATGTTCGGGTGTTCCAGAGGCCTTGGGGCTGCTGGCGGGAGGTGAGGGGGTTCGAATCGTTGAGAAGAACAGCGCTGGGTTCGGTGGGCGCAAGTCTGTGTCAGGTAAGGTACGAATGCGACGACGTGGATCACGGCGCAATAGCCTCAGTGTCTTGGACGTGGATCTCGAACTTAGGGATTACCTAAGGCGGGCGCATGCAAGCCCCGCACTGAACCCGTTATCTAGCTGACCGCTTGCCCATCCGGGTACGTCGTACCTACTGCCTGGGCTGGGAAGGCGCGGGGTCGGTGCCTTGTCAGCCAAGGCAGGTACTGATTTTGTACTCGGCTGTAGCGCTTTTGTCCACTAAGCGATAGGTATCTATAGCGTACCACTGCTACGCGTGTCGGTGGAAGGTCAGCACATTGTCGCTCCAACTGCCAGCCAGCCAATGCACGTCACCAGAAAGTCCCTAGGTAGGAAACGCATCAAGACCCGAAGGTCGCAAGGCAGCTAAGGACTCTTTCCGACTTCTCGAAGCTCCGCAAGGCACAATCTGAACTGGAACCAGTCACCTCCAGCAGCGCTGACTAGTCACCGGATAGCTTCGTTGACTACCTGGACGGGTAAGCTCCTCTCTGCCTCCGAACCCTGGATCAGGCAGCTAACCAGCCCGGTGCATCTGCAGGCTTTCAGTGACCTTCCCGTCAATAATTTCAAACAACACCGACCTTTCCGCCAATCCTCCTCAGCAACTCCTCCGACCGTTCGGAAGCCGCGCGGCTTTTGCACACCAAACAACCTCTCTCCAGGGTTGTTGCCGACACTGCGACTCCTTACCATCCTCCGTCTCCCCACCGTCCCATTACCAGACATCACCATGGCCGACGTCGACATGACCGACGTTCCCGCGGGTTCGAAGAAGACCGTCGCCGTTGAAGGCAAGGCGGCTGACGCCAAGAAGCGATTCGAGGTGAAGAAGGTACATTGTCGATTTGGTGCAGCGTTCAGAGGCAGAATGCTTACCACACAAACGCACAGTGGAACGCCGTCGCCCTTTGGGCGTGGGACATTGTCGTCGACAACTGTGCCATCTGCCGCAATCACATCATGGATCTGTGTAAGTTATGTCACCTGCTTACGAGTCCTCAAATCTCTGACCATGTCCACACACCCAGGCATCGAGTGCCAAGCCAACCAAGCCTCGGCCACAAGCGAGGAGTGCACCGTCGCCTGGGGCATCTGCAACGTACGTTCACTCTCATGCTCCCTATATGAAGACACGTCTGACCTTACTATATAGCACGCATTCCACTTCCACTGTATCTCCAGGTGGCTGAAGACCCGCCAGGTGTGCCCCCTGGACAACCGCGACTGGGAATTCCAAAAGTACGGACGCTGAAGAAGAAGGCGATGGAAATGGTGGACATGCGGCACGTCAGGCCGCTTCATTGTGCATTACGCCTAGACCTCACCTCGACCCGCTGAGGGGCACTGCTGTGGCCACACACCCTGCCAGATGACTATTCTCCCGTCTTTTCCATGACCGCCGCGTGTGTGATGTTATTGCTCTGCAGCCACTTGACAGGATTCCTGTTGAAGAAGGGCCAAGGAGGAACCACAACAAAAAAGGTGATGGCCGTGCCCGCAAGGCCGATGTATACAGCGAGCTTGATGTCCTGCAGGAAGAATCCTACGACGAAGGAGAGAAACTGTGACGCAGTTGAGCCAAAAATTAGTGGTGATTCAAGAATGTGGTCAAAGGGATTTGTTGCCACGTACTCCAGAAACCGTCAAGAGGACCGTTGCCAGAATCTCGGCCAATTTCTGTCCCTCAAAGTCCTGCTCTCAAATCAGCAATCGTCGACAATGGAACAATTTGCCTTCCCGGACGTCGAATGCATACAATTTGGCCCTCCGCAACGTCCCTCAGCTTGTCAAGAGCTTGTTCAGCCATGTCGATGCAGGTCGTATCTTCTGGTTGGCAGCCTACCGGTTGGCGGACGGGGAGACCGGCTGGGCAGGTGACCGGAAGGATGTGAGGCAGCGCGACTTGGCAGGGGTGTCGTAGTGACGACGTCGGGGTGGCGCGGAGGGAGGGAGGGTCGTTGTTCTGTCGGAAGTTGGCCGTTGCAGCATGTGTTCGTAACTCGAGGCAAAGCTAGGTGATGTTGACACGCACCGAAGTGGAAACCGCTTGGGAACGGGCCGGCCTTGGATGGCTCAATTTAGGTGCTGAAGTGGCCACCGAGGGAGACGTCGGACAAACACCGATGACACGCACTGTGCTACCGTAGTCAGAATCTGCGAGGCGGATCAGTGACGTTGCATTTTCGCACTGTCAATGTGGACATCGGGCATCGTCCGGGGGTGAGCGGCTTGGTGCCAATGGGCAACTTAGTCAGAGGCTGGACTCTCGACCCAGCCCTGACTAAAAATTCCCTGCCCCGAGTCCCCCCCCCCAAACGAACCTGTTCCTGCTACACCATCTGATCCAGACAACTTCCCTCAGACCACAACACACCGCTCCAAACGCATACTCAGGAGATTCTGTATCTCCATACTGTTCCCCTCAGATAATATCTTCTGCACCTCTTCTTCACCTCTGCCTCAATAGCAGCCTATTCTCCTCTACGTACCCTACCTGCCGCTTCAGCACGTGCGACATTATATCGCAACAGCCTAGCCTCGATACTGAAAGGGCCGCACTCCCTCTCCGTGTCAATCCAGCAAAACAGGTCCCAGGACCATCAACGACACACCAGATTCCGGAAACACCACCAAGTTGGCTTCATTCGCTCCCCAACCACTCCCCCCTCCACGTTCGCTCCGAGGTCCTAGGTTCTGGGCCTTCAGCGGAGTGAACAAGAAGCCGCCTTAACTGGGCTCTCAATCAAAGTCCCAACATAATCACACATCGCCTGCTACACCAACACAACCTTCCGGTGGCGCTCTGCGTCTTTAGAGGGCCCGTCTCATCACTGGCCGTTTAGATTCTGCTTCATTAGCGGTACACACGAGTTCTTGCGCGCAGAACGTTAGGCGCTTCGACGCAACCTTCATCCTGTCCTCACCGAGTTATGGGATAATTCAACTCCTCCCAGCTTTGCGGGGATCCGACAAGCAGACGAATTCGCTTTCCCCCTATTTCTCGACGAAACCACAATTTTCAACTACACTAGCCGCCACCTCTCGACAAACATGTCCGACCACGAGGAAAACACTTCGGAGCTCGGCTTCAAGACCCCTATCCCGGAACTGGACGACCACCGACACCAGTCACCAGCTTCGCCGCACCCAGAGCGCGTTCGCAGGGGCACCTTTGACACGCTTTATGGTGCTCGCCTCCTTGGCGCCGATTTGGGAGGTGACGTTTCCCCAGTGCGGGCGAGGGACGAAGAGGCCATCATGGACGACGATGTTGAGGCCGCGGGATTGGCACCTCGCCGCCCACGCCGCCCAACTGTTGAGTCGGTGATCGACCAGAGATCCTCGTCGCCCCCCAACTCGGTCAAAGCGTTTGCTGAAGCTCGCCGTCGCGAGCGGGAACTGTCTTTCTCCGAAGCCAGACCCGACAAGAAGTTGGATGAGCTGGAGCTGCACAGAACTGCATCGAATGTCAGCCGCCACACTTTCCGCAGCCGGCCTGGAACGGTCGATGACCGCGATACTGCAAGCCTTGCCAGCAACAAGACGGCGGAGAACGATGTCTGCTTTCCCGTGCAGGATCCTTACCGGAAGGACCAGCTTCGGATCGATTTCGACTTCCTCGAGAGTTTCATTCACTCGGACAGGGAGGAAAGGGAAGCCAAGGAGAAGGAGGCGAAGGAGAAGGTCTTCAGCGACTTGCGATCTCAGTCTGCCACAGCCGCGCAGGAGGGCATGCGTCTCACGACCGTGGATGGCGATTTCGTTGACATGCCGTCCGATACGTCTACCGCTGCCGATCTGAAGGAGAAGGAACGCCTGACCGAGAGCAAGACACCGGGTCCCCAGCAGACACATGTTGACAAGAACCGCTTCAGTTTCTTCTCTTCCGCCTGGGAATCGACCATCCACGCTCCTGACTTTGATGACCTCATCTTGCCGGGCGAGGATATCCGGGGCCTCTTTACCCTCCCTCCTGACGATGCGGACGGCGTATGGTGGCTCAACGTCAACGAGCCGACGAGGGAGGAGGTCGCCGCGCTGTGCAAAGCGTTCGGTGTTCACCCTCTCACCATCGAAGACATCACGACCCAAGAAGCGCGCGAAAAGATTGAGCTTTTCCCTTCTTACTACTTCGCCTGTTTCCGCTCGTTCCACATTGTCGAGGAGGACGACGGTCCCGAGTATGAACCGTTCAACACCTACGTCGTCGTCTTTCGCGAGGGCACGCTCAGCTTCAGCTTCCAACCCAATGCCCACGCATCTCATGTGAGGAAGAGGATTGCCCTCCTCAAGGACTACGTCGCCCTCAGCAGCGACTGGATCTGCTATGCTCTCATGTAAGTACACTTTTGGCATGGCTCAAAGACGAATGAATGACTGACTGTATTTAGTGACGACATTGTCGACTCGTTCGCGCCCATTATCCGCAAGTTGGAACTCGAGGCAGATTCGATCGAGGACGAAGTCTTTGTCTCGCGCGAGAACGACTCGAACGCATTCCTTCGGAGCATTGGCCGCACCCGCAAGAACTGCCTGGCCCTGATGCGGCTGCTCGGCGGGAAAGCTGATGTGCTCCGGGGGTTCACCAAGCGTTGCAACGAGAACTACAAGGTCACACCTCGAATGGACATTGGCATGTACCTCGGTGACATTCAAGATCACGTCGTCACCATGGTCACCAACCTCACGCACTTTGAGAAGATCCTGGCTCGCTCCCACAGCAACTATCTGGCGCAGCTGTCTATCCACAATATCGAGCAGGGCACCGACACCAACCGCGTCCTCAGCAAGATTACCTTCTTGGCTTCGATTCTTGTGCCAATGAATCTTGTCAGCGGACTGTTTGGCATGAACGTCAGGGTTCCGTTCCAGAACCTGGAGAATTCCTTGGTACCCTTCTTCACCATCTTTGGGTGCCTGATCTCCTTCTGCATCATTGTTCTGTTCTGGGCTCGCAAAGCCAAGTACATCTGAAGTTATGGCTTTTTGCAAGTGAAATGTCCTGACGAGGGGCACCTCTCTCTTGCTATGTGGTTCACAGTCTGACCACCTTCACTCGTTTGGCCATTGCTCCTACGCATGTCGTTTAATTTCATAGAAATGTTATTCATACTTATTCCTCGCTCTGGTGAATCAACAAGTGAGCATAGGCATCGGCTTGCGTCCCCCCTCAGGCTACTCGGCGGATCACTCGAGGTGAAAAATTGCAACTCGGAGTCGGCTAGCCCTGCCATACTTCGAGCCACGTCAACTCCAGTTCATGTTTCTCCTGTACGTGGCAATCTTGTAGAAACAATTGAGCCATACGGTTGAAGTTGGGCGTAAAATTGCCAGCATGGTGGCTGGTGGGCACCCTCATTCATATGCGCTGGGGCCGTCGTCGGCCACAGCGGATGTCGGGGACTGGGGCCGTGCGTGGCACTCCCAATACAGATTCGTCTTCGACTCTTCGTCATGGACTAGAGGAGCTTCAACTTCCACCACCACCCACCACCCACTACTGCCCCCCTCCAAGAACACCCATTTCCTCTGCAGAAATAGGTGAGTATCTGATCAGTCAAGCAGCAGAGTTCTCGTCTAATCTCTGGAGCTAGACCCGCAGCGCACTATGGATTCCTCGCGACAAGTCCTGGAGAATGCCGAGCTCGAAAGGCTGAACGACAAGGACAAGCAGGAACTCCGCCAGTTCCTTGCGAACGAGTCCCAGCGATCGCAGATCCAAAGCCGTCAGTATCCCGCGTTTTCCTTCTTCTGTTGTCACCCTGTCTGCACCCGCTAACGAAACTGCCTGGGACAGAAACCCATGCTCTGACCGAGGTGTGCTGGAAAAAATGCGCGACAGGGGCCATCCGAAACTCAAAGCTGGAGAGCGGGGAGGAGAAGTGCTTGGCCAACTGCGTAGACCGCTTCCTCGACGTCAACTTCTTGACGATGAAGCATCTCAGCAACATGCGTTCGGGTTGATGGGGGAAGATGAGTGTCGGGCCTCTGCGGCCAACGTGGATTGGCCACACCTCGATGTACTACCACCAATTTTGTACAAAATTATTCTTGAGAATACAAGTGCTCGGTCGACTGTTCAACAGCAGCCGTAGCGTGTCTACAGGCTGCACCTCATACTTTGAGGAAGGCAGACAGGATCAACAATCATGCATGCATTTAGCGCGAGGATCGGTGTCATGTGCATTTCAGACAATGGCGTACACACGCCTGTCCTTGCTATCTTGAGAGACCAATAGGCTGGATGATCTGTTTGGAAGCTGCCGCAGCTGTCGCTGCCGGGCAAAGAAATCAATTTTCCCCATTTGACGCCGCAATCCCTATGCTGTGAAATACCATGAACCAATTCCCCAGGCGTTACTGCCCAGTCTGCACAACTCTCCCCTTAAACGAGGGCGAGCTTGGTGGCAGCGATATCGAGGGCGTCGACATCAGGAGTCAGGCGGGCGTAGGCCTTCTTGGAGCCGTCGGGGCTGGTAATACGGGTCAGCCGAAGTTCAAGCAAAGCACATGTGTACACGGGTAGCCTTACCGGACCAGGGTGTTGATCTTGACGGTGTCGATGTCGTAGAGCTTCTTCAGGGCCTGCTTGATCTGGGCCTTGTTCGCCTTGATGTCGACAATGAAGACGAGGGTGTTGTGCTCCTCAATCTTCTTCATCGCGCTCTCGGTGTTGAGAGGGTGCAGGATGACCTTGTGCTCATCGAGGCGGGGCGCGTGAGGGATCGACTTGCGAGGGTACTTGGGCGCCCTGGAGACCTGGAGGGTCTTGGGGCGGTGGAAGCTGGTCGTGTACCGGACCTTGGCCTTCTTCTGGGAGTGAGTCTAGCAAAAAGAGTCATGTTAGCATGCCAATTGAGAGAGTCCCTTGGGAGAAATGGAACCTACACCCTTGAGGGCAGCCTTGGCGGCAGAGTTGGCCTGCTTGGTGCCCTTGGGCGCCTTGGAGGCGCCGCCTAGATTAGGAGAGAAGCATCAGCATTCGCTCTGTGAAGAACTCGCAAAGTCTGCTGCTGCCTGATGCTTCGGAAATCCAGCTCGCTGGCTGTCGTGATTTTGCCGCGAACGGCTAACCCCCGCCTCTGAGAGTTGAATCAAGCGACAAGCGCAGCGGCCGTCATGCCCGAGCGGAGCGGGTTGGCATGGAAATCTCTGGTCATGTTGTACCTTTCTTTGCGTCCTTGGGAGCCATTTCGATTGTCGTTTGCCGGGCTGGTCTGGGCAGTTGTCGCTGGGTGTTGAAGAATAGTCGGAGGTCGGTCGCAATCACAGAAGTTTAAGCCGATGGATAAATTGTGTGGGAGGTGGTAGGGCAAAATTTCGCGGACCCACCAAATCTGTTATGATTGGCGGAGGCTGCTGGGTGCCATCACGTGACCTGGTCCGGAGCCATACCGCGAAGTACCTTGACAGGAGGACGGCATGAGACGCCAAACGACGAAACAACCTCCGGTCCGTGAATAACACAGAATATTGGCCTCTCTGGGGTTACACTTCAGAGTCATGGCATATAAAAAGGCTCCATCTTCTCTTTCGAAAGGAAGACCTCCAACTCTCCGGCATAAATCCAAGTCCATCTCTCGCAAGGAGACACGGACCCTGATCAACGCACACCACACTCTGCACAAGAGACGGCAGCAGGCCATCTCCGCCGGAGATGCCAGCCTGGTCGTCAAGATCGACAAGGAGATTTCTGATCTTGGTGGACTCGAGGAGTATCAAAGAGCCAGTCTTCAGGGTCAACGGAATGACAGAGGAGGCGACAGCTCGAAAATTCTACTTGACTGGATGAAACCTGCACATGGAGATTTTCACAGCATTCCTAGCGACAGACTACCCCGGATGCTCGAGGTTGGCGCATTGAGCACCTCGAATGCGTGCTCGAAGAGCAGGATGTTCAGCATGACACACATCGACCTCAACAGCCAGCAGCCGGGCATTCTTCAGCAAGACTTTATGGATCGACCCCTTCCCGCATCGCAAGATGAGCAATTCGACGTTATATCGCTGAGCCTCGTTGTCAAGTGAGCTGTTCCTGCAATCAAATGTCGTGAGAGATATGTTTCTGCTCTCTCACATTCGACGACCCCTGACGCGGCAGAATTACTGACTTGATTTGTCGTAGTTATGTCCCAGACCCAGTACAGCGAGGGCAAATGCTGCTGCGCAGCACGCAATTCCTTCGCGAACCCTCCTCAGATTTCCCGGCGGCCGTGGTGGGATTCCTGCCCTCCTTGTTTCTGGTTCTGCCGCGAAGCTGTGTTGCGAATTCCCGATACTGCAATCTCGAAAGACTCACCGAGCTCATGCAGCACCTCGGATACACACAGAGCAACAGCAAGTTCACCAACAAACTGGCCTACTTTCTGTGGAAGAAGACAGGTCCATGTTCCAACCCGATGCCGCCATTTCCCAAGAAGGAGGTGAATCCTGGCCACGACCGCAACAATTTTGCCATCATTCTTCGCTCCTCCTAGAGCCAGACTACCGGGCATGTGCCATGCCGATCATCTCATCAGTGGCGTCCCGGCCTTGATGCTGTCGCTGCGTATCTAAGCCTCGGCCAAGCTTCTTCGGACGCATCATGCATGCCCAAGCGCAAGTTCACCAAAGTCGCTCACGACCGACTCGGCAAGGGGATGGCCAGTTGGAAGTTCCGCATTCCCAGGACGAACCACAGGCAGGCTTTGCATGCCTGCATCTTGAGCAGCCTGGACCTCGTTCAGGTTGTCGCTCAGGAACAGCCATTCGTGCGCCTTGAACTCGGCGTGGCAAGATTGTATCCTTTGATAACTGCTGGCTTCCACCTTGGAGCCTGCGTTGACAGTGTCGAACCAGTCCGATATCAGCGGCGACTGATCCGAAGGGTGCGAGTCCGTGTATCTGAAGAAGAGCTTCTGGGCGGGAACCGACCCCGATGAATAGATCATAACCTTCAGGCCAGCCGACACCCAAGAGGACATGGCAGGGGCAACATCGGCGAAGAGAGGCGCCCTGACTTCGCCAGACTCGTATCCCGCCCGCCACAGGAATCCCTGGAGAGCTTTGAGGTGCGCGACCTTGACATCGGCGCGGACCAGATCCGCAAAGCAGGCCTCAAACTCGGCCCGCGACGAGGCTGCCGGCTCAGGGAAGCCAGTCCGGTAAGGCGCGAAATCGGGCGAGTCCCAGTGCTTATCCAGTGCAGATGGTAATGCAGCCACGGAGTAGGGGTACTTGCGACAAGTCAACACTGCTCGAAAGCCGCCTAGCGCACCGTTTATCTCCTCAGGGGTTTCCCGCGACACAAAGATCGTCAGACGCTTGTCTGGGAGTAGGTAGTAGTCACCAACTGGGAATCTGGGACCCCTCGTCGCTGATGACCAGCCAAGGTGAACAAACATGTGCGGTACACGTGATGCCATGTTGGAACGGGGCGGGATCACATACGAGCACTTCTTTAACGAACGAGATTGGGCAAACGGTGCCCTCTAGGACAAGACGGACATCATCAGAAACCATCAAGTGGCATTCCACGGGCGTGCTTGCTCACCAATGTCGAGCAGGACGACCCTGACGCCATCCAGTTTCTTGGCCATGGCTGGAATGATTTCCCAGGGCGGGTTGCTTTGCAGAGTCTGCAGACTCGGAGTTGAGAGGGGCGGTGAGGTCGGGAGGTGCTGGGGTGCTGGGGTGCGAAAATCTTTTTGGAAGGAGCCGTCTGGTTGATGCAGGCGTTTGATTGAGGAAATTTACAAAGACCCTGTTGGCTCGTAACCTTCCAGCCGTGGTGGAGTGGCTACCCACTGGCAGGCACCTGGAAATTGTACTGCTAGTAAGAAGGCGGTCAGAGGGTCTCGCCCGGCGCCTGGACGCAGGGGGCTGGTTCAACTATTGGCACCGGCATGCGGGCGGGATGCGGGCTGCAGCGAGCTGGGCTACGGTCCGGGCCAGGAACACGGGAGACCGTCTCGAGGCGCTGTCGACGAACCTATTGTTTCTATCCAAAACTCCAGATCGCTTGCACCATCAAGCAGGGGGTGGGATCATTCTAGTCCTGCAGTCCTGTATCTGCTAGCTACCAGTGACCGAAAGGCATGATTGGCAGGCTCCTCGCGGCACTGATCATCGGCGAGATAACCCGAAAATGTAAACATCGGGGCGGTTCAAAACATGACCTTCTATCTGCGACATGTCGTCGTCAAGCTCCCCCGCAGGAGACTTGTACGATAAGCCTACCGTGTGATTCGGAGTATGAGGAGCCAGGACAATTTCCCGGCAGACACCACAACAACAATAACAATCCAGTGATGCTTGGGTGCGACTGGCCCAAGATGCGGCCCCAGCAGCTGTTCGCTGCAGGTGAAACGATCCCGTCTTGTTAGAGTTCACGCCGGACCAGGGGCTCGATGAACCCTCGGGGGGAGGCCTGGGCAAGCTGGGGAAGACTGTCAGACGAATGGTGTAGGAAGTGTCTGAGCGTGCAGGCACGGGAGTGGTTTGAAGTGACAGGTGGGGAGATTTGCGCAGAGTATCAGCCTACGAGTGCCTGCCCCGATTGGGGTGTGTTTAGTGTTGATGCGATCGACATTTGCCTTCCCATTGAGCTCAGTTGCCGTGTACTGTACAGCTTGCAGCCACGCAATTCAAGATACGACGACATCATCGTCGAGCCATCCAGTCCGATGTGAGCCTGTCCAATGGCGGGGACAGATACGAACACTGAAACAAGGCATGCGTCCCCCAAGAACGAGGGAGAATATCCAGCGAATGAGAGAGGCATGTCCCGGGTTGAGGATGTGGTGTAAGAGAAAGCCATTCGCACGTTCCAATCTCCGCAGTCAGTGTACGAACAGCTAGGTAGTTGTACCTGTCCATCTCCATATCTCTTGACGAGGAGATTGTAGCTTCACTCAAAGAGTGAAGCTGCGGAAATGTTAGGCTGGCCAGCCAGACAGAAACAGAGACAGACGCCAGACGGACATCTGCAGGTCGAGGTGCTGGCGTCAGGGGGGCTGACGCTTGGCTCGCGCAATAGGCCAAGCGCTGGCTCGTCATTTTCCCTCTTCCGCCGGCTGCGTCCGTTCAGGGACGAAGGCCAACAGAGTTACATAATAATAGAAGGGGGACCAGCCCGAAACATGGACAAGCTGGGCCGCAGCCTGTCGGTACTTGTACTGGAGAACGAGGTATCCAATGGTTCCAAGGCAGCGGCGGGTCCTCTAGAGATTGCTGGTCCTGTACATTGTGCACACGTATCCAAAACAATGCTGGCGGTGTAGGTCACTGCCCACCATCAAGTCCGCCTGACCCTCGGGTCTGTGCGTGGTTCACGAGGTGGATACCTTGGCTACAGTGCCCCAAGCTGGCACGCTGTCTGCCTGCACCGTGCCGAGGAAACTGCCGCGTCGACTCGGCCGTGTCCAGTACCTGAATTTTCTTGGTCCTCGTGACTACACCCTGGGTATCGTGGACCCCGACGTAATCAACCTGCCCTGTGTTACAGTGCATTTCCGGTCGCCTGCTCGGAGGATCGTTGAACCCCGTGCCTTCCGCATGATTCCAGCGGCCGGTCCGTCCGCTCTGTTTACTATTTTGTTTACCAACCTACTTTGCCTATTTCCGGCTTTCCCTGGCACTGACGAGTGACGAGCGAGAGGCGAATCCTCAGCTCAGCACCGCACCCCATCAGCCGGCACGCGCGGCTTCAGGTCAGGGGCAGCACAGCCGTACCAAGGTAAAAGCTGCTGGAATGACCAACACGTGTACTGTACTGACCTACTTGCAGTAGGCCAGGACTGGACTTGTCCTGTTGTCCCATCACCGAACCGCCGACGCCGCCAGTTGTCCCATCGTGCGTCTGCCCGGCCCCTCCCCCGGGCAGCAATCAAGATGGGGGCCAAGCAGGGAGCGCCCGCTCAATTGAATGGATCGATGGCTGCGGCGTGGGCGGCAGATCAGACAAGACTGACGACAGCAGAGATCAATTCGGACGGAACTTACCCAAGTGTTCCTGGACTCGGCGATGCAGGCGGGCCACCGGGGTCGGGGTCGGGGGTCCTCAGTGTCCGCCCACACCGTGCAGGTGTGCGAGTCCGACACGTCACCCTTCTCAACTCCAGCACCCGGCAAAGATGGCAACGCTCGCAGTCCAAAGAGGTTGGTTGACAGAGCACGCACGGTGTGATTGGCAATGTGGGTGGAGACCTGGAATTCGAAGGAACCTGGGGGAGCGGACACATTGGCCACGCGCTATCTGGGGCCTTGCATCGACGCAACCTGCATGCCTAGACCCCCGTCGTCCCTCGTCGGCCCACCCCTTGGGCCCTTGATAGCGCCATCGCCAGCACTCGGTCGAGCCACTCCCCTTGGCCGACATCGCCCACCGCCTTTCCACCCACCCTCTTCCCGACCTCCCCACCCCACCACCTTCTTATCGATTCGCGGACAGGGTCGGTCCTGTCTCGCCAGGAAGATCATCATCCGCACGGAGCAAGGCGTCAGTCATCCTTGGGGTCACCTGTGTTCCCTAATGTCGACGCAATCTGTACCAGGTACTGTCCTTCACGGCAAAAATTGTGCTTGCCTACCCAAGAAGGTACGTACCTGCTCTGGGCGTGGTCACCCCTTGGGAGGATCCCTTTCGTTGACCGCAGTAGTACAGTGAGGGCTGTACAGTACAGCATTTGTGCCTACGTGCCACCCCCTGGACCTGGGCCACTGCCACCCCCCAGTCCGGGCAGTCCAGCCAGTCTGCCAGGACCGTCCTTCGCCCACCGCCTCACCCTCTTCTCTTCCCATTCGCTGTCCCCCCCTACTCGCTCACCCTCACGCAGTCCGTGTCCTTGCTCCCAATTCACCGCTTCCTCTCCTTCCCTTCTTGCTCTTCCAACCCTCTTGTTTGCTTGCACCCCATATCCGCTTTCCTCCCTCACGCCCGAATCTCACCATTACCTGTCAAAAGGCCTCTCTTTCTCTCGCTGTTTGCTTGCTTGTCTCGTACTCCTGTCCCTCGCCGTCTCCGCCTTCCGCACTCTTTCCGTCCTCCCGACTCTCTCCAGCCGAGCAGCCCGTTCCCGCTTTGGGCCGCTGTTCTTCGAGAATCATCCAGAACCCGGGAGACACGACCAGCATTCGTCGGCCAGCAGTCACGCAACGGCGACCCCATAATCCGCCAGCTCGACCCTCTCGTATCCATCCAACAAACAGCTATCAAGGAGAAGGAGAGGAAAGGACCTTTTGATACATATCCCTCCCCCGTCATTTGTTGATCTCGTCACTCGACGTCCCCGCCGAGTCCCGTGTCAACTTGACTCACCTCTTCACCCCACACTTGCCGAGTGTCATTCCTCGTCCTCTATCCCGAGGCAACCGCCATTCCTCAAGCTCTCTTTATTTAACCATCTCGCCGCTACCCTCATCCATTCATCCTCCTATCCATCCTCAATCCGTCAATCGATCCGCCTTCCGTCTTCCGATCCGAGCCTCATCGCCAATCACACCACTCCCGAGTCTTCGTTGCCACCCGCTCCGAACCATCCTGCCTCCTCGAATGGTATCATCATAGCCCAGGGACTCCGGCCGACTGGAATAATCTGCTTGCCAGCAGGCGATTCGTTGCTGAGAGAGACAAGGTCCTGAACGTCTTATTATCAAGACTAGCCTCGGCTTGGTACTCCCAGCACCAGTCTCCAGTGCCCATCACCACCTCTTGCTTTGACGGCAACCCATCAACAGCCGCCTTCCTCCTCACCTCGACCATCTTTTGGACATCCCCCCACTTCTTCTCTTTCATGTCATCATAACGATCTTTTCTGTTTTCCCGGGCCACAGTGTCCAACTGCTTCTTTAACGACACCATACATACAACGACCAGTCTACTTATCTCCTTTTATTTTTCATCCAGCCAAACCAACAGCACATCCAAACAAATGAGCCTCTGAACTTCAACGACCAGGACTTCGAAACCGTTTCCATCCTTCCACGCACATCCGCCGACACTGTACATTCCCATCTACTCGGCCTTTCCCGTTTTACTCAAGCGATATCGTCTGATTCAACTACTCTCCGCGGTAGCATTGGACCTGATTAGATAGATCACCATCTCTTCCGTCCAATCTTCCGATCTCCAGCTGTCCGCCCCTTGGACACTCCATCCGCTTCTTCACCTCCTGATAGAATCCGGGACAGCACAGGCACTTGCTTGTATCATCACATCTACCGCCAAACTACTCAATCATCTCTTTATTCTTTTTGTTATCGATACCCTCTTCACAACAATCTCCACCCAAACAACGAAATGGCATGCCTCCGGGATCACTTCCAGAACGGCGTCCTTCTCGATGGACGTTATGAGACCATCTCTCCTCTCAACTCAGGCTCCTTTGGCATGGTGTTCACCGCACGCGATGTGCACACCAACCAAACAGTGGCCATCAAGTGCCTGACAAAACGCGCCATGTCAGATGACTCGGGCTTCGAGTTCGCCATTGACGAGCAGTCCGAGGAGCAGCTCCTTCACGGCCGGCTCGGTGTCCACCCCAACATTGTCAGCCTGCTCCGATCTTTCGAGACCGAGGCTCACACGTATCTCGTCATGGAGTTCTGTGAGCGCGGCGACCTGTACGAAGCCATTCGCAAGGGTCACGGTCCTCTCGAGACGGAACATGTCCGCCAGTTCATGCTCCAGTTGATGGACGCCGTGTCCTACAGCCACAGCAGGGGCGTCTACCACCGTGACATCAAGCCTGAGAACATCTTTCTCACTCAGTCTGGTGACCTCAAGCTCGGAGACTTCGGTCTTGCCACCACCGAGAACTGGACCCTGGAGAACACCGTTGGCAGTGACCGCTATATGTCGCCAGAGCAGTACGACTCGGCTGGTGCCGGTTACTCGCCCGCACAGGCCGACATCTGGGCCATTGGCATTTGCCTCTTGAACATTCTCTTCTCTCGCAACCCCTTCACCACCCCCACCGAGGCCGATCCTCTTTTCCTTGACTTTTCTCGCGACAAGCAGTCCCTGTTCGATGTCTTCCCCGACATGTCGCAAGACACGTATGAAGTCATCGCGCAGTGCATGAGCCTCGATCCCCGGAAGCGCTCGCTCATCGGTGCCAAGGCCGCCCTCCTTCGCGTGGTCAGCTTCACCACCTCCGAGGAGGACATGGATGACTTCTGCTGCGACGAGAGGCCTGTCATCGCCACTGCCAACCGCGAACCCCTCCGCACTCCTTCCATCCAGAGCCCCCACGTCGACCAAGGTGCTTTCCCCTGGACCAAGGCCCTCCACGCTACGCCCCCGAAGCCCATTCGCCAGCTCAGTGCCATCCCCGACGAGAGCTACTCGGAGGACCTCTTCTCCAAATCTGGCGAGACTGGTGCCGACTGGTTCTCTGGATCGGTCGAGGCTCCCTCCATCACCTCCACCATTGACTCTGCCCTCGGCGCGTCTTTGAAGTCAATGGTTGCCAGTCGCCCCATTCAGCCCTTGTCTCAGATTCGGCGTGTGTCCCCCATGGCCGGTTCCCTTCCCATCACCATGTCGAAGCCTCGCAATGCCCTTTCTTCCATCGCCTTCAACCTCCGTCTCAATGACGTCTCCAAGAGCTGGAGCGACATGTGGGAGGAGGATGAGGAGGAGGAGGAGGAGCAGGAACGCCAGCAGCTTGAGAAGCTGCAGCAGATGAACTCGAGGACCTGGAGCCATGACAGCAAGTTGGCCGACGAGGACAAGACCGTCATGGACCCGTCCGAGGTCCACGGCGACATTGACGGAGACATGGTGGCGGATGGTTTCTTCTTCCAGGATGCCCCTCCCCGCAAGGCCCCTACCGCTCTTTCCCCCCGCTACTCCCCTCCCCCCAAGCGTATCAATGTCGACAAATGGGCGGCTCTCGGCGAGAAGCGACGAGCTGTAGGTGGAAGGTCAATGGAGCCTGAGCGGTCTCCACTGAAGCCGAGGCGTCAACAGATCGGCTTCAACGGTTTCAACCACGGGGTTGTTGTCGGTGATCATCACCCACAGCAACCATTTCAAAATTTCACGCAGAACTGCGCCAAACCCGTCCGGGAGCGCAGCCAGGAATGTCCCTGGAACAAAGGCCGAGACTGGACATACTGGCGCAGGGAAAATCGTGCCAATCTCGGTGACGTTGAGTGGGTTGGTGGCTGGCAGGAGGCTCACGTTTGAGCCAGCCAGTCACCTCTTGTAGTTGGCCCCCCTTCCAGATCTTCACTTGAACATCTTGGCTGGACCGAGGCTCAACTCGCTTTCTGTGTATCAGATTACTCAAACTTTAATGATGAATACCAGAGGTTACCCACTCATACCTGTTCCTATCCGCCCTCGCGGCATGCATGTGATGTGATAAAACTAAGGTAGACGGGCTCCGTAGAGATGGTAAAGGTGTAGTGGTCGTCGGTCACCTGGGGATTATGTGTGTGTGTGCTTCACCATCATTTGATAAGGTAATTGCTTCGTATTTGACGGAGGCCGTGTGCCATGAACCAGATGCGGGCAGAGAGGCGTGTTATAGCCAGCCAAGAGGCCCGCGTTATCGCCTCCTCACAAGACTCTAGCCAGCAACACGATGACTCGCGATGGCGTTGACTGCCAGGATGTTTACTGCAAGTTTTGACGGAGCGGGAAAGGCACAAGTGACGTAATGTCTCATGACTTGTTTACGATGCAAATCGATTCAGACTGCCGCTCTGGGCTTCTCCTTGCTAACTACGTGACGTGACTTGACTGTCTCGAAATGGGCTGTCCTGCGTCATGTAGACCAACTTTCTCAAGTCCAATGCTTGATATGCAGCACCAGCCTTGCATAAAAGGCTGCGTGCGTGGTAAATGAGAGAGCCTTGACAACAGAGGTCTAATCAGCACCAATGATGTTCTTGGGTAAGAACGCCCATACAGTGCCGACCACAGACAAGGATGTGGAGATGGCCATGATGATGTAGCATCCAATCTTCTCGCGCGTGGACATCTCATGCCCAAAGAGCTTTACGTAAAACGCAATTGGAAGCCTAGCCCAACAGTTAGCAAACGACGAATAAGGACCTCTGGCATGAGATGACGCCGTGGACTTACAGAACACAGATGGTGAAGCAAAGCGCGCTTCCCATAAAGGCCATGATGCTGTCGAAGGAGGGGAAGATGATGGCAATGATTAGGAACACCAAGATGGTCACAATGCGAATTGCAACCTTCAGGAACCCCCTGAAAGGCGCAGACAGGCCGACCATGGAGGAATTCTCAGATAGAGCATGCTGGTGGATGCCGCTCAGAACCTCGAGGGTAGAGATGATTGGTCTGGCGTTGAGTGGCACTGTGAACAAAACGAGTCAGCTATCAGTTGCCTTCAATGTCATAACCGACGGGCTCTTTCGGGGCTTGGTTTCTGATATGAGATCCATTTTCAAGCACCGAGTCACCTAGCGATATAGGCGGGAATTTCCGAAAGACTTACCCTTGGTCAGGGGGATGATGGCGATGAAGACGCAGAGGAGGAAGTTCAAAGCGCGAGGGTATCCGCTGTTTTGGAGGATGTTGGACGTGATCTCATCAAGGACATTGTCGCCAAACATCAGAAGCCCCACCACAGCAGTGACGGAGTCGAGCATGAACTGAGAGGTGTTAGAATGCCCGTGTCATACTAGGAATAGCGAAGGGGCTGCCTCACCGAAAAACTGAAGGTGATCTTGAGAGCCCGAGTGTACTTGTAAGGATGGCGCATGTCGCGATAAATCTGCCCTGATTAGCATCTTGAAACATCTCTACGACATCCCGGCCACGGAACTCACGTTGGGAAAGACGCCGTGCCCACCCCAAGGGGACATTAGAAGTCCAAAGGAAAGCGGCAGCGTCGACCAGTTCTCGGGGAAGAGGTAGGTTGTTGCGGGCTCAATCAAGGAACCAGGAGTGTTTTGCTTGATGAAACCATCGACAATAACAATCAGAACGACTACACACATGTTAGCCAGGTGAACTGCAGACGACTGGGGCGTGCTTGAGTGAATCAGACGGGGGGCACTGACTGCAGAAGCAACTGAAGATACCAACGACACTTGTAAAGCTGAGCAGGCGCAGGGGGAGGAAGTTGAGTGGCACCAGGATGATGGCGCAAATGACCTTCCAACTTGTCAAGGACAAGTATCCAGGGAACAGGAGCACCAGCGAATCAGCAAAAAGCACCACCAGAGCCACGCATGCGGCCAGTAGTTCCATGGTAAAGAGGATACTGGTGGCGATGCGGGCGTTTCGCCCGTAAGAGATGTAGGCCAAATCGGAGAAGGTGATCAAGCTGGGGTCAAGATCCATGCACTTCGCCAGCAGCTTGGCCGTGTACGACGTGACAGTGGCGCTCAGGAACAAGAAGCTGATGCCGCATATCCACCCGGCGTACTTGATGCCGAGGGGCAGACTCAAAAGTCCCACGCCGATCAACACGTTGATGGAGTTGAAAATGGTCTGCGGGAGGGTAGATTGACCGTCGACGGTCAGGACAATTTTGCCGTCTTGCTCGACCTCCTTGACGAGAATGGGCTGGTGTTCGCCGTCGGGCACATTTGTGCCGCCTTCCTGCTGTTGGCGCCACATTTCGCCGGCCTGTGCCATGGACGACACCTCGACGTCCGGGAGGGTGCCATATGTGCGGTAGGAGCCGAAGCTGCCGACAAGAGGTGGCGTGGCCAGGTGCGGAGCGATGGCAAAGATGGAGGGCCTCCGTCCGCCACTGAAGCTACCGCTGTGGTGCAGCATGCCCGAGACATCTTGCTCCGAGGCCTTGCGCTCTCGTTCCCGGAAGTCGGAGTTGTGGCTCGTCGAGTACATCAGTGGCGAGGTTTCGGTATCGCCAGGGCGGGATGCGCCCTCACCGTTGCTGGGGTTGTAGGCCTCCAGGTGCTGTCGCAGGAGAGAGCTCCGCGTCTCTGGCGTGGCATCGACATCGTTGCGGGAGTAGTCGAGGCCTTCGCCGGCCATTGGGTCTTGATCGGGGGCGAAGATGAAGGAGGGCCGTTGGGGAATGACCTCTGCAAAGCCGGCAGCACGAGCCCAACTGCGTGTGAAGGAGCGGATACTGTTGACGCCGCCCAGGTCTGCGACGGCAGCCAGGTGCCTCGTAACAGAAGATCTGGAGCGCTCGGGTGTTAGCGAATTCTGTAGAACGAGTCGGGCGAGGAGACTTGCCTGCGACGTCGGCGCAGTCCTGAGCCATCGCGCATCTCGTTATCGTCATTGTCCCCGAGAAGCGACTGATCCTCCGCGACGGCGTTGGAGTCGATGCTCACGGAGCGGGGGGACGCCCCGCGCTCGTACTCGTTCCATGTGGACGGTGTTCTCGACGACATTTGGGTGTTGTGGCCGAAAGGCAAGGAAGATAGGTAGATTGTATGGCGAGTTTTGTCGGGCGAGTCCCGAGAAAGTTACGCTGCCAACGGCTGGCGGCGGCTCATCCAAGTCGGGTTGGCGCTGCTGGTTTGGTTCGACGCTGCCATGGTATGGTTAGAGATGCGGAGGGAGTTTGAGGCAACAACGGCGGAACGTACCAGAGGGAGACCCAGAGGCGGGCTCGTGGTGCTGTTTGAGCTCTGAGAACTGAGGAAGCTTGCTGCTGTTCAGGGGCGAGTATTGGATACAGAGGAGAAACGCGACGGCAATCGAGGTGGGAGGGTCGGTCACGGCGTTGGATCCACGGGTTGGACATGGATGGCGGCGCCAAGCCACTTGGGGCCCATGCAGAAGAAAACTAGACCAAGGTTTCTCCAAGGTCGGGGCCAGGCCTGCCAGGCCTGCCAGGTCAGCCAGCAAAGAGTCGGCTGCCATTAGAGCGAGTAAGTAGTGCATTGATCACAAGTCGTTAGACGGGCCGAACGAGCGGAGAGGACCACTGGCACGCGCGGGAGGGGGGTCCTGTCCCTTTCCCGTTGGTGCTAGTTGACCCCGAGGACCCTCACGCGACCAACATTTCCGTCTTTCTTTCTGGCGATGTTCAATTATAGCGTCTGAATATCCCTGTACTTTCTTCTCACACACAATGTTGATTTGGACGTTGTTCTCTGTCCGAGTTTGTGAACATGCTACTGCCCCATACCGACCATGCCACCCGCCCGCTGCACGACGCGAGGTGACGTACGGAGGAATCGGGAATTGAACAAGAGCCTGATATTTGGACCGACCCCACCAGATGATGCTTATCAGCTCACTCATCTGCCCTGTTCTCAAAGCCCTACATCTCATTGGGCAATCGCCATACTTGCAGTCATTTTTGATAGGAACTGGGGGCTGTTTCGTACAGCATTGTCCGACCTCCCCAAGCGAGATCCGAGATAAGGATGGATCCCGTGACATGGCAAACTGACCCCGGCTCCGCTGCTATCTTCAGCTTCTCCACGCAAAGTGGTATCGCGGCGGGTCTGATGTCCTCAGTGTCCAAGTTCACTTTCATTCCCAATGATTAGGTAATCCTGCCGCCACCATCACCAAAAACTCAATCATCCTGCTACGTCTACAACGCCTACCCGCCCACCATTCAAACCTGTCGTAAACATACATGTCATGTCTATTGCCCCCGCAGAGACTCATGCCGCGTCGCTGGACAAGGCCTCTGCGTCTGCTTTAGAAGTGCTGGACCGTTTCTCTCAGCGTAACAGGAATCAGCACCGCGTCGCCAAGTGGTGGTCCCAAGTTGGCATCCTCAGGCGAGCCTTGAGGCGACTCCTGGAAACCCTCCGCGCCCAAGAGAATCACCTCATCTCATCGCGCAAGAATCTCGGCGCAAGACAAAAACTCTCAGCCAAGAGTTCTGCCGCTGCCGATCAACGCCGAGAATCCGTTGTGGCCAGGGCGACGTGGCTCTGTACCCATGTGCTCCCGCAAGCCTACATGTGCGCAAACCCCCCAACAGAAGGCCAGCATCAGACTGACCTCATCACTAGCTCATTCACACAAGTGGCTGCAGACAAGCAGCATGCTGCACTTGGTCTATTTCTTGTCGGCCTGGTAGCCTTCTTACAACAGTCCCTGCGGCCTCTTGTGCCTGAGCCGCAGCCTCTTGGAAAGACTGTGTCAAAACCTGCTGCCCCGGGGCTGAGCGTAGATGACGGAGACGACATGGGAGTCGCAATCTCCCGGACAATGTTTGATGCAAAAATGCCCTCTCCAGGGCCAGTCAGGGATGCGCCCATGGCGACAACCAAAAAGACCAAAACCAAGCAGTCCATCACTCCAGCTGTTGTCGCGACCGTGGCCTCCGGCTCCGGGAACTCCGGGGCACCACCCAGACGGAAGCGTTCTCCAGAGGTCAAATCCAACGAAAGCAAGGTCAAGCGGAAGAAGAAGAAGGGCGATGACTTTGCCAACCTATTTGGCTCTCTGCTCTAGGTGCGGGATCGCCTACAAAACAATAGCTCATCATAACTACCAATAATTGATACCCACGTCGGCACAGACCGGCGATTTCACACTCAAGATGGACCTTTGCGCAACGACCAGCAAGTCGCCCGCCGGAGACGATTCTGCGATGCCATCATGACCATTGCCAACTCAAGTCCGATCAGCGAGGGCTGCCGGCCGAATGATGCCTGCCCCCCGTCCGACCACCCGAGCACCAAGTGTGGCGTAGCCTTGCCCAGAGAAACAGTGCGATCATGTCAAAATGTAATTTCATACAGATTCCGGACGCCAGCCATCCTTGTAAACCCGCAATTCCCTCGATCTGGCGGCGGAAGGCATTGGCGGCCAAACACCCCATTTCAAGCCCAGCCTCGCTTTCATCCTTCCACATACCTAACCTCCGTCACGGCCTGCAACCTTGTGTTTTGTGGACCCCGGCCCTGCTGTTACTTTACACATGTCCATCAAAGAGCCGTGCAGGCTCGCCTACTGGACGCTGCGGTACGACCAGATCCTAGCCCGCATGTCGCCAGAGCCGGTGGCGAAGTAACCTCCAGTCGGGCTGGGAGCAACCGAGATGACAGAGTTCTTATGTCCCTGGAGCATGAGCTGAGTTGCGCCGGTCCGGGGGTCCCAGAACTGAACACCGCGGTCCTTGGATCCCGACATGACCCATGCGGCGTCGGGGGTAAGAGCGACGGACAGAACAAAGTCCTGCAGGAGAGTCAGCACACGCTCACAACATTCATCTTTGCATCATGACTTACCCGGTGTCCTTCGAATGTCTTGACACAGCGACCGCCCTTGACGCCAGGGGCGGGGAGACCGCGGGGAGTGCTGAGCTCCCACATCTTGATGGTCTTGTCCAAGCTGCCGCTGACGAGGTCCTTGCCGTTAGGGGAGAACGCAACGCTGTACACGCTGTCCTTGTGGCCGTCGGGTCCCTCAAGGCGTTCCAGCAAGTATCCCTGGTGGATGTCCCAGACACGGACACTCTTGTCGAGGGAGCCTGCGGCGACGTACTTGGTGTCGGGAGAGATGGCCACAGTCGTCACGCCATCTTCTATGGTCAGCGTCAGAGTGTTGCCTCCCGTTTCGATATCCCAGAGTCGGACGGTTCTGTCGCCGCTGCCGGATGCGATCGTGCGACCGTCGCGGGCGAAGTCGAGAGAGTAGATATCTTGCTCGTGGCCCGAAAAGGTTGTGCGAATCTGTCGGCTGTGAATGTCCCAGACCTGGCAGCATATTTGTTAGTTTATGCATGGTAAATAGGCTTCGATGCACTCACCCTGATGAGCTTGTCCTCAGCACCCGTGGCAAGATACTTGCCATCAGGACTAAAGCAAACGCTGCGAATGTAGAGGTCGCCGCTGATATCGACCGACGTGTCTTCCAAGACACACAGCTTCTCGCCAGACTGGACGTCGTAGATCTGGGCAGACCTGTTACAGCCGGTCGCAACGTACTTGCCGTCATGGCTGAACCGCACACAGCACACGACACTCTCGTGTGTCAGAGTGTGGACCAGATCGACGTCGAGCATGCGCGGGACGCGGTCGTTGAAGATGGCGAACCAGTCGTATCCCGACTTCTTGGCAGAGGCGGGCAGGCGGTCGGGATCCAGATCGCCGAGAGAGTTGCCGACCGGAGGGCCAGGAGGGGGGGCGTGAGGCCCGCCAATGCGAGCATGGTCAGGCGTAGGGTGGCTGACCTGGGGAGACTGAGTGGCACCCGGGAAAGGGATCGGGGTGTTGATCTGAGGGGTTGCCGGTCCCACGGCACCCGGCGGCCTACCGATACCACGACGTCCCGGGCCGGGGGAAGCCGTGCTCTGGGGGGGCTGCGACCCGACACCGTTGGAGGCAGGCCCCTGGGGGTAGGGCTGTTGCTGCTGAGGCGGCGGAGGCTGCTGCTGAGGCGGCTGCTGGGGCGGCTGCTGGGGTGGCTGCTGCTGCTGGAAGTGCTGGGGTTGCGACTGGGGAGGGGGGACAGGAAGACCAGGGGGTCCCTGAGCCATTTGATGTTGAGGGCCGAGCTGCTGGTCCTGCTGGGGAGGGGGAGGAGGGGGCGCGAGGCCGGCTGACGCGAGTCCCTGGCCTCCACCGGCCATGATGCCGTTGAAGAGGCCATTGCCCGAGGGGATCGAGGGCGGCTGCTGAGACGGGCCGGCGTGCGCAGGCGGCCCGCTGTTCATACCGGGAGGGGCGTTGCCACGCGCAATCTCGAGCTGGCGGCGAAGATGCTGAACCTCGTCCTCGTACCTTTTCGCGCATTGTTAGAGCGGCCAGCGGAGATGACTTCTCGACTGAAGGGACGTACTTGTTCTTGAGGTTGATGTGGAGCTGCTCCATGTTGAAAACCTTCTCTCGGACATGCTGCATCTCGCTGAGCTGCGCCTGGACTGATAGTTGGACGTGTCGCGTCAGCAATTTGGCCATGGGAACAAGAGGGATTGTGTCGCATTTGATGAGAGGGTAGGGAGGTCATACTCTGATGCTCGTAAGCCTCCGTGGTTCTAGTCTGGGAGCTGAACTCGTTCCGGATCTGATCGAGAAGCTCTTCCAGGCGGGACTGGTTTGCTGGCGGCGCGCCAGCGCCCATGCCTCGATGAGGGTACATCGACATGGCGAATTGAAGACGATGTGACGCGTAGCGTGCTCAAGAGGATGTAAGGAGGTCGTGTGCGCTAGATGGCAATGGCGAGTTGGTCGCGTCGATGGATGGCGGTGGGTTGGCGGTTGGTGGGTGCTGAGCTTCGGCAAAATGCGACGAGGCGCGAAAGACTCCGTATGTTGTTTTGGGGGTTGCTCTCGCAACGTACCAGGGCAATCCCTCTCCGCTTACAACAAGGGGACAGGTACTGTCGCGCGCGTGCGAGGAGAAACAAAGGTCGGCTCCGCCGAGTGTTGGTCGATGCGCGGCGTCGAGTGTCGATTGGGCGGCGATGGGGTGCGACGTCGTGGATGGCGGAGAGAAGGGAAGAGGGAAAAGTTGTGAGGGCGGAAGTGGACGCAGGAGAGACTGGGAGGCTGGAGTCTGGAGCCCGCCTGCTCCCACGAACGGGACGGGCACAGCGGCTGGTACTGTACCGGTACAGGTACCTGAACCTCCACCACCATCGGGCGCCCCCAGTCTAGCACCACCAACCGAAGGGGCACCCCCCTCCGAGCGCCTCCACGCCTCAGGCCGGCCGGGGCAGCGCTGCAGCCGTGCGTCCTACCGGGCAGTGACTAGGATTGCAGGGCGTTCCTTCCTCACAGTTACATCCATCCAATTGCACCACGGCTTTCCCCTCCTTCTCCACTACACTACATGAGTATGTACGTATAATGTACTGGCCCAGATTGCCAGGTTCAGTGTGTTCCATCCTGTCAGTGTTTTCACGTCTTGGCCCCCAGCACTTCACCAGGTGGAATTGGTATGCACCATTGTCACGGCGTACAGGGGGGGGAGAAGGATGGAGGAGGGGCGGGAGCTTTGCTGAAGGAGGAGTGGAAACGGGTGGGTGTGGCATGTGTAATTCCACGCCTAAAAGCCCCATGCCCCACGCCCCACGCCTCCTGACACGGCACAGGTACAGCTCGTGGGTAGCGGGTGCATTTGTTCCAAACTGGAAGCGGGCAGACGAGCATCACCCCTTCGTCAACCGAGAGTGAGATGGTGGAGCGCGACGGCGCCGGAGAGTATTCGGTACGTATAGCAGTTGTCTCTCCGTAGCCTGTAAGTTCTCCAGACGTTCAATCATGACAATCTTGACAAAACCCCGCGTCTGACCTTGGTAGCACGTCCGTCATATGGAGGTGACCAGAGGTTCGGGCAGTGGTTTTGACAACGCCTCACATGCCCGTCGTGACCAGCACCGGAACTTGATGGGGTTTGGACAACTAAAAAAACGTCCATCGACACCTGAACCGATGAAGGGCACAGGCCCGGTGTTCGAGCACGTCAATTACGTCCGAGCCTGATGGGTGCGAACATCGGAGTCGGGGTCCTGTGATCATTTTTTGGCCGACACGGGCCACGGGCGTGAGTGGTGTGCGTGTCAGGGTGAAAGTGGGCCTCGTGTTCTCGTGGGTAAGGTGAGTTGAGTACGCTGCTAGTTCAAGTTTGCGTTCAGCTGATTCGCAGTGTCTGGGTACTGTACCGGTACAACACCTCGAGGCGGGTAGCCTGGAGTAATTTGAACTGCCCGGACCAGTGCCCGATGGGGGCTCGAAACCTCCGACTGGCCACGGTTTGCTTCAATCGGCGTTGTCCCTGCCTGGCTTGCCTGGCTTGATCGTGAGGTTTCAGTTTGTCAATCTTTCACCATTCTCGAGTGTCGACGGATGTCGATCGCGGCCTTTCTGCAACGCGATATGCCTCCCACCATTTTCCTTGGAGGGTATATCAATAGCAAACAATTTATGGACATCAAATCACTCCGTCGAAGGTCGTGGCTGGCATGGTGAACCCCGGGAAACAGACCCTTCGAATCCCGGTCTTTCCCTCAACACTACTGATCTTGGAACGGCCGCTCTGGCTGGAAGCTGGCGATGGCTTCTTTCGGCATGATGATTATCCAATCCCGACGTCCAGACGCCGATTGTCTGCAGGTGCCGCCCGAAACTCTTGACTTGCAGACGCCCATCGTCGTGCACTGTACCGCTCAATCGGACACTATCACAACTGCCTGCTTCACAATCAATGTGTCAGCTAGAGAATCCGAATACGACTGGACTAGCGCCATCGTTTCGCACTGTCCTTCCCGCCGCACCACCACCCTGGCCGGCATCGAATCACTCTGTTAAATTAGACCCTCCGTGAGCCCGGCCCGGAAGTGCTCATCATCGTGCCATGCCCCAGAATTGACATGCTACATGATGTGATGCCATTGGGCTTTGGACGAACGGTTTTCCCTTTGGATGCGCAGACTGCCTGCAAATAGTCTCTTGTATGGTATTTCGATCGGTCGATTCCGCACAGACTTTGCCGGAGGCCCCGCGGCCCAGATGATCGGGAGAATAAGAGGGAGCAGTCACCCAACCATAGTTCATACGAGAGTGCATTCATCTGCTTCACCAGCACGTCTCGCTCGCCTACAACAAGTGTCGAAAGTACTACCTTTTGTGTTACAGTCACCTGCTTCCACCCGCCTCGCCAACCCCTCGTCGATATAAGGAAACGCTTGCGGGCAACAACACTCGGCCATTGCACCACGCCCGGAGTGGCAAGCCAATTGCCAATATGGATGTTGTTCTGGAAATATGGGATACTTTCCTCGCCGACCATGTCTTCGCAAAGGTGTTTCCAGCTCAGGCTGAGCCGTTTGACATCACCAATGGTCTACTCTCCAATCGCACGACCGCAGCCCAACTCATGCCGTGGCAATACACACCAGCTACCGAGTACTGGACATTGGAGCCACACGAAGCCGCTTACATGACCTCGGTTCCGAGGGACAATGTTTGGCGTCAACTGGCGTCTCTCTACACGATCACAGTGTAAGGGGCCCTCCCTCTCCTCGCAGTATCTTCAAGTTCGACTCTGACATGGAAGGCTCCCAGCGTATTCGGCTTCTTCCTCTACTTCATATTCGCTTCGCTTTCGTACTGGATCATCTTCGACAAGCAGACTCTCAAGCACCCCAAATTTCTCAAGAACCAAATGTCACTGGAAATGAAGCAGGCCGTCACTTCCATGCCCGGCATGGCTGTCCTGACGGCACCCATGTTCCTCCTCGAGGTCAAGGGATACTGCAAGTTCTACGAGAGGACCGAAGACGGCCCAGGCCGCTGGTACGACTACGCCCAGTTCCCCTTCTTCATCCTGTTCACCGATATCTGTATCTACTGGGTCCATCGTGGACTGCACCACCCCTGGATCTACAAGCGCCTGCACAAGCCTCACCACAAGTGGATCATGCCCACGCCTTTTGCCAGCCATGCTTTCCACCCCGTCGACGGTTTCGCCCAGTCGTTCCCCTACCATATCTTCCCTCTGATCTTCCCACTCCACAAGTTCGCCTTTCTCGGCCTCTTCATATTCGTGAACATTTGGTCCATCCTCATCCACGACGGCGAATATCTTGCCAACAATCCAATTATCAACGGCTCTGCTTGCCACACCGCCCACCATCTGTACTTCAAGTAAGTGCCTTTCGCTCGTCTGGTGTTACGCGCCATCAGCGTATCCAGAAGACCCTGCACTGACCGAGACCAATCAAGTTACAACTATGGCCAGTACATAACCATCTGGGACCGCCTAGGGGGAACTTACCGCAAACCCGACGAGGCTTGGTTCGACAAGGACACCAAGATGGCCAAGAAGACGTGGGAGGCAGGGGTGAAGGAGATGGAACGAATTCAGCATGAAGTGGAGGGGGACGATGACCGCGCCTACAACAACAACGGAGTGGACAAGAAGACGAAGTGATGACACGCAAGGAACATGCCACTGCTTGCGCGTCATGTTCGTTACGTCGTAAGCCTGCAAGTGGCAAACCAGCATAATACAGTTGTAATACCAGTTCATGCCCCAAACGCACTCATATTGCACGTACAAGTCTCGACAGGCTTCAGGGTTGCGTCGCATCTTCGATGTGACCGAACCTTTGTAAAATAACCGAACTTTCACATGAAATCAACAATCGTCCTACGCCTACACCCTCGACTTCGGTGTGTGGTTTGGCCCTCCACGGTAGCATCTGAGCAAACCGGCACTTGGGCAACATGAGAACTCGAATAGAGCAAGTGATCGTCGACGTGTGACATTGCCATCGAGATTAATCGGCATGCTAGGTCCTCTTGGACATCTGGATAAGGAGAGTATGTTGAGTGAAACAGACCATCGAGGGTCGACTAAGGAGACTGAGACTATATGGGCTCGGTGCAACCAAGCCATTACAGAGCAGTGCAGCAAATGCTATGCGTCTCCCGCATTGTGCAGTCTTCTGCCCAAGAAAACAGAAAGCAGACGGTGGATATTGAAGTTGGCCGTAACGAAAAACTCCAGATGCGCCAACGTAAATATTCGACCAACCATGACAAAGGAAATCCTGCGCCCCCCAAACAGCTCGATACCACTGCAACCCTTGACGCGAACATTTCGCAGGGTTCTCAGCTAAAGGTGACGGCCTTGGGGTCCAGCGGCCGGCCGTCTGGACCGATGCCATTCGCCTTGAACCTGTTCTGCATGTAGACCTTCCTGGCCTCGTCGAACCTCAACCTCCGCTTCTTCATAATCTTCAAAATCTCGGTCTTGCTTGCGTCATCCAGCCCAGCGCGGCTGTCCCCGGCCTCCAGATTGGTGTTCAAGTCGAATGTGCTGCTGGAGAGCCCGGCATCGATGTCGGCGCTGAATGAAGATGGCAGGCGAGAGTAGAGGTAGTTCCGACCAGGGACAGGTATGTCTTGAATGTGGTGCCACCAGTAGTTGCGTGTGAAGTAGAGCACCGTGACGGTCAGGAAGAGAAAGAAAGACACCGAGTAAAGAAGGTAGGCCATGATGACGGCGGGAAGGCTCGGCAAAGTCGGCGAGTGCGGAAGGTGTCGGCTGTGGACGAACGGTGGAAAGTAAGGTGGTGTATTCAGAGGGAGCGCAGCAACCAAGGTGGCTTCGGTGCGGGTCGCGTCTTCGATTGGGAATGCGTATCAACCACGGAGGTGAAGTCAGCGTAGTGAACTCGCCGTCGCAGCGGTGAGAAATGAACCCTCCATGCAGGAGAACGATGATTCCGGAAGGCGTGGAAGGCGACGGAGTCGGGGTCGAGTAGCCTCCCGCTTTGGAAACAATGAGGCTGAGGATGACGAGGCAGGCCGCCGGGGGTGGGTCGATTCTTTGACATGGCCACAATTGTGCCACATATGGACTGTGTGAATAAAGAAATAACACTGTAGCAGGCACACGGGTAAAGTGGCGCTGGCGGGGTCATCAGCCACCTGATGACTAAGATGCGCTAGTCCCCTCTCGGTCAAGTAAGCGACAGAGTCTTAGAACGCACACTGAATTCTAACATTTCGAAGCAATCGCCGGATCCCATACTCAACAGCTCGTCATCACCGAAAAATCAAACAAAATGGCCGCCGTCCTGCCGAACGTGTCTCAGGACCTCATCTGGGAGGTTGCCCGTATGTCAAAACCCACGAATAGCCCGAATGCGACGCTGGCTGCCGGTTACAGACGTCGAAAAAATGCTGACCGATTGCAGGCAAGCAGAACTCCTTCATCGTGAAGCGCAAGGGCCTCGGCAAGGATGCCATCTTCTCGCGCGACCCCCTGAACCTGAAGAACATTCACTCCAAGAAGGTTGGTTACTTTCCTGACGCAAAATTTTTGGAATTGCGCTGACAACGAATAGTACGCCGGCTTCGCTCAGGACAAGGTACACCAAACACCCGCCCTTTACGCCGATCGATCGAGGAAGCACCTAGACATGGACTGCGGCACATGACAAATGATTCTGGAACAAAACTGACACTGTCTGTCTAGGCCATCGGTGTCCAGGCCGGTGAGAAGGGAACCGTCAAGATCACCAGCAAGAACGTCAAGAAGGCCCAGAAGCCCGCCGAGAACCTGACCTCGTTCACCTACAGCAGCGCCAACAGGAAGTACGTCAATCACAGGAAGACGGCGAGCCCGAGGCCTCTTCCACCCCTCGACGCATCCGAGCGACCCACTTACTGACCTGATACCTTTCTTTAGGAGCTACAAGTCTGTCGCCAACCTCGCCGCTTCCCGCAGCTACCGCAGCGACCTCCGCCAGGTCGCCGTCGAGCGTGTCAGCGCCGTCCGCCGTTCCGAGAAGGCCTACAAGGAGGTCCCCGAGTCCAAGCCCCGTGGCAAGAAGGCCCAGAACACCGACGAGGCCGAGTCGTAAAGAACTTGTTCTTTGAGGAAGGGGTACCGGGAAGGAAAATTGAATGTGTGGCGTCACGGCACTAGATTATCGGTCATGATCAACACAGGCATCAATTGATTCGGCTGAATTACCAAATGGTTCCAACATGTGACACGCACCCTGGCTGCTTTGCCCGGACAAGTACGCTAGCAAAGGGGTGTAATATGCTGCTGTCATGGGAATGTTGACGTATCGAAGGCGGCCCCTTTTGTCGACTTGGAAAGTCCCTCCAAGTTACACATGGACGCAGTATCCTCAGCTTCTATGGAACACGATGGAGATGCATCTAGCGGCACTGGGCATGGCTATGCAGAAGCCCCAGAGCCGGGACATTATCGCATGCCGAGCGCTCTGCCGACTAATCGCGAGAGAGGCATTTGATGTCGGCGGACCGGCACCTAAGTTCGGGCGTGGTGTCACGGATCGGCCCCCCAACCCATGCACATGTGTTCCTGATGACTACCGGTTGACAGGCCTCACGGAGCCGCGGCCATGGCAGAGCGAGATGTCGACCGGCCGGTTTGTGCCGATCCGCGACCTGCCACACCACACAGTGACGGCGCCGCTGCTTTACCGCGGCTACTCACTACCACGAGTCCGCGATGAACAGGCGGATGCACCCGAAGAGCTCGTAAATCCGGCATCCTTGAGCGCCCTCGGTGTTCGACAGCTCCCATCTGGACTACCTAGCATCTGAACCAGTACCCCTGCGGGCGCGGACAGCCCTGAATCACTCAAAGTGTCGTCGGCTCGTCGGAGGTAATTTTAGCCCAGACCACTGGCTGCCGTGCACGCACTCACATGGGGAGATGTCGGGGATTGCCCCGCCGACCCCTCCAACCACGACCCCTCCATTGGCGGTCGCTCGGCCCCGTAGGTCCAAGAGCGTACCTAACGGGCGGTCGAAGCAATGCCGCGGGATCATGTTTCTGCGAGTATCCAGGCGCTTCAGCAGCTTTTGTCGTCTAGGTGCTCGTGCTTGGTCGCTCTACTACTACGTCCACTAGCAAGTACCCAAGTAGCAGCGGTCAGGCTGCAGAGCTAAGGCGAGACCGTGAAGCATCGGACAAGGGTAGTAGGTCGGTACTTGCAGCCAAGGTACCTTATTAGTTAGACCACCTTGGTGGGCATGTACTGGAGGTACCTAGGCGAGTGGGAAGGGCGACCCCGCCATGGCGAATCGGCCCAGGTGAGGCATGCGCTTGGAGTACTTCTGTCGTGCATCCCCCGCTGCTCAACAAGCTTCCCCTTCACTCAACCATACCTACACCAAACACCATTCAATCCCTTCAAGCAATCATCGTATTGTCCGTCGTCATCATCACCTAGGTCAGCTTCCTCGCTTCCAATTCACGAGCACATCCAGTTCCGAGTGCCCTTTCCACATCCACCGGTTGCATCCGCCTACCGCGGCTGCGAGCTACCCCGCTGACCTGTAGAGCTTTGCTGCCAACAGACTCTTCGCATCCCGTCAATCCCTCAACCCCCCCATAACTCAAAATGGTCAAGGCCGGTATGTAGTCTATCTGGCAACGGGGCTGGCTCTTCTCGTACTGACCACACAAAGTTGTCGCCGGTGCCTCGGGCGGTATTGGACAGGTTCGTGGTTCCCGATATCGCTCCCTCTACGCCTTACATACTGACAGTCCGTTCACAGCCGCTGTCCCTTCTGTTGAAGCTCTCGCCTCTTGTCGATGAGCTCGCTCTGTACGATGTTGTCAACACTCCCGGTGTCGCTGCCGATCTCTCCCACATCTCTTCCACTGCGGTTCGTCTCGGCACCTTTCCATCATGCCCCGTCAAGAAAGATCATACACTGACCAATGGGTTGGCAACTACAGAAGACTACCGGCTACCTTCCCAAGGAGGATGGTGCCAAGGCCGCCTTCAAGGATGCCGACATCATTGTCATCCCTGCTGGCATTCCCCGTACGCCTGTCCCTCTAGTTCGACAAGAACGCTGTCACTGATGACCACACTCAAGGCAAGCCCGGCATGACCCGTGACGACCTCTTCAACATCAATGCCGGCATTGTCAAGGGTCTTATCGAGGTCGCCGCCGAGGTCGCGCCCAAGGCCTTCATCCTCGTCATTTCCAACCCTGTCAACTCGACCGTTCCCATCTCTGCCGAGGTCCTCAAGGCCAAGAACGTCTTCAACCCTCAGCGCCTGTTCGGTGTCACCACCCTCGACATTGTTCGCGCCGAGACCTTCGTTGCTGAGATTGCTGGCAAGAAGACTCCCCAGGAGCTGACCGTCCCCGTCATCGGCGGCCACTCAGGAGAGACCATCGTTCCTCTCTTCAGCAAGGTCTCCCCCTCCGTCTCCATCCCCGATGACAAGTACGACGCGCTCGTCAACCGTGTTCAGTTTGGCGGTGATGAGGTCGTCAAGGCCAAGGATGGCGCTGGTTCCGCCACCCTCTCCATGGCTTACGCTGGTTTCCGGTAAGACAGAATTGTGGCGTGCAGGCAAGATTCCTGTGCATTTTGCTGACCTGAAAATCCTAGCTTTGCCGAGAAGGTCCTCAAGGCCCTCAAGGGCGAGAAGGGTCTGGTCGAGCCTAGCTACGTCTACCTGCCCGGTGTCCCCGGCGGCAAGGAGATTGCGGAGAAGACCGGCGTTGACTTCTTCTCCGTTCCCATCGAGCTTGGAGTACGCACTCTCCCCCTTCTTCCTCGGCTTCCATGTGCTAACTGCCCCCCCCCTTAGCCCAACGGTGCCGAGAAGGCCATCGATATCCTCGGCGACATTACCGACAAGGAGAAGAAGCTGCTGGAGGCTGCCGTTGCCGGCCTCAAGGGCAACATCCAGAAGGGAGTCGACTTTGCCCACAGCACCCCCCAAAAGTGAAACCCCCCGTCCCTGAAACCCCCATCTGCATAAGTCGAGTGCCGCCTTTGAAAGCATGGGGATGCTGGGTGCTTCGGTTCATAGCTCGAGCCAGAAGAGTAATATAGCTTATGAGGACGAGCTGCTGATTGTTTTTTGACCTGAATTTAGGCTGTAAGATAGCTCCCGAGCTGTGTCGCGCTGCCTGAGGCCGGAGAATCGTGACTGGAGGACGGCATGACGGAATAGGATTGGTCAAGTACCACGAGTTTGGCGGAAGCGTTAGTCGGATGGTTTATCAAAGGGGAACCCACAAGGGCTCATAGTCAGACATATCAAGTCTTATTCTCAAGCTGTGCTCGCTCCTGTTGCCATCATTTTGTAGACAGCGTCTTGATCTGAAACACGGCCGAGGGCAGTTCACTTGTTTCTGCCTGAACAGTAGCGTCGACGCCCATGGCTGCCAGCGCACCCCGCAGGACGCCGCAAGGGAACCAAAGAAACTGTAGAGATATGAGCGATAGAATCGGAGACGCCACCTCTTCGTAAGTACTCACCGGCTGTGCACGGGCAATGGCCTGCCCACCAACTTCGGTGCTCATCCGCGAGAATGGCCGAAAGCTGTTATCTGTCAAGACATAGACGCCCTGGAGGGTGACGTGTCAGTTCATCATGCAAAGCTAGCGTAAGAGCATCGACGAGGCCGGGCATACCCTGTGGTTCGTCTTGAGGTTGTCGATTTGTTTCCGAAACACCAGCACCCATAGGTCTTTGCATATGAACTTGATCATATCGAGTGTGTCGTTGAAGCGTGGCCTCTCGCGCGAGAATCTGTTCCGATCAGAGGTTGGCATGGCATCCCAAGGGCAGCGCCAGAGCGGCTGTGGTGGGCGGGGACGTACCTCTCGACCAAGCCTTGTCCAACACGGTATCCCAATTTCTCAAGCCGGTAGAACACGGCGTCTCGCTCCTCGTCTTCGTCCATCTTTCCGTCTCCAGCCGCCGTGGCTGCTGTCCCTATTGCTGACACGCCCGCGACGGAGACGCTGCCGCCGGCATGACCGCTTGCGCTCGCCGCATCTCCCCCTGCCGCGGCAGATGATGGGTCTGTTGTGGCAGCCTTGGAGTCGAGCTCTTGCGTCAAGCGGTAGGCGAGTGGTACGAGCTCGATGAGGAGGAAATCGAGACACGAGGAGCTCAGGAAGGAGGCGTTTGGGTCGGTCGATCCATAGGGCGGCATAACGGTTTCGAAGGACATGGCGATGGAGGTCGCGGGGGGTTTGTCTGGAGGAGAGGAATGGATGTCGGTGGCTTCGGAGGACCAACTGGGCGTCAGAGGTCGTCTGGGTGGGAAGTCAAGGTTGGTCGATTGGCGACGGCCCGATGCGTGGCATTGAAAGAGGAAGATGTTCCGTCTCTGCCCAAGCCCAAGATTATGGTGGGCCTGTTGCGCATTCCCCTGACTTCGAATGACGCTCCAGCAGGTCGGTCGTCAGAGCTCCAGACGGGGAAGACAGCTTGGGGGTGATTACTCATCGTCGAAATCCTCCACACAGCGCCCCCTTCTAGCAAAACCCAATTGTAGCCAACGAGCAATTCCTAGTAGTCACATGCAAAGTGAATCATTTGCTTGATTCCGATCTTGATTTTCCATCAAGTCAATAGACGCATTGTCGGCCTACACTGTGGTACACTACCCCTTGTCCAGTTCGCCCTATTCATGAGCCAAATCGAGGTCCATGCCGATGCCGAACTCCTTCGCTTCCGATTTACCATTCCTCCATGCCCTCATCTCAACGAAAGAGGGCCAAGTTTTCCCCAACGCCACGCACTTTTCCTGAGGAGTCTGGGAAGACCCTCACCGCCATTCCTGTGCCACCGTCCCTGGACACAGCCATGCATCAGTAGTAATGGTTGGATTCATGGCGGTTGCCGGGGAGTGCCAGAAATGGCTTCTTCATGGGCGGAGGACCCTCCTCATCATCGGACGACAATGTGAGGTCCACGACCACGGCAGCTGGTCTCTTGTTGCTGATGGACCCCGAGCCCCGGGGGAGTGAGGAGCTCTCGCGCGAAACACCCGTCGTTGTGGGCGTCGCGGTGCTCTGAACGGAACGGATTGGGGTCTGCAGTTGGCGGCCACCACTGATGTAGCTGACCTCGGAGATCTCCAAGTCGTCGTCTCCATCCAGGGTCGCCGCACTCGAGGCACCAGCGCCTCCCTTGTCGTTCTGCGCAGATCCCATACGCCACTCTGCGTTAGGCATAATGGTGACCTGTTCTGCGCTCTCTGGTGTTTTGGCCAAAATGTCCCTAACGTACCTGATGATTGTCAGAACCGTCTATCATTTGTTTTCTGGGGGGACCTACTCGTCGACCGCAAGGTTCTCATACGTGACGCTCTTGTTGCAAATGGGACACAGCCACTGGGGACCCTGCTCCTGTAGTTGCAAGTAGGACGTGGCGTCGAAACACTGGATGTGCGTGCAGACAACCCCTCTACATGGCACCTGCAGCCTCATATAAGAGAGGGGGCACTTTAGGGAGACAACCTGTGATGTGGTGACGATGTCTGTGTCGGCAGCCTTTCTCGTGACTGTGAAAGGTCAGCATGACTGTGGTTTTGGCGGCTTGACTGCACCGAATACGACATACTCTCTTGAATGACGGAGGCTATGGGTATTTTCCTTCCGACCTGGATCTTCTCGGCAAGTTGCTGCACAGACATGGCCTTGCAGAGGAACAATCCAAAGTAGAACGGCTGTATTGGCAGGGCGTGCGGGTCAGAGGGGATTGCTGGACCAGGGAAGCTGTCGAATGTGTTCACATACCTTCTGAGTCAGCGCATAAGTGAGCTCGACGCGGTTCTCGTAGTTGGAGGGCTTCAGACGCAGCAAGTCCGTGACGTCAACTGGTCTTGTAGAGCCGGGTTTGTTCTTGAGGCCCCTGAGGTTGGCCTTGACCTCGCCGCCGTTCACCTTGATCTCGCACTGATGGGGAAACGCAATGTCGTTCGTGCCATGTCTGTCGGTAGCGCAGAAGACCATGACTCGCATCGACTTGTCGGTTAGGCAGCTGTTGAGGATGCTGTATTCGCTCGCCCTGATCATGATAGGGACCTGATTTCTGTGCTGATTCATAGCTTGAGGGAGGAATGCTGTCAGCAACTAGGTTGTTTTGAGCTCCCTCGGTCTTCACATGAGGGTTTGCTTACTCTCACACGTCCTAACGGGTCCAATGGAGTATCTGATGTCGTAAAACGGGCTCGGCTTGAACGTAATGCCTGCTTGGGTCAGCAATCTTGAAGGTAGGCAGACGGGCGGGCACTGGGGCATCAAACCTGGTTGCATCGCGCTGCTGTAGCCGTTCATAGGTGCGGTAACATGCGCGCCCCCATAACTAGGCTGGGGGGCGGCGAAGTAGTTGTTGCGATTTGGATGCGGCGGCATTGGTGGGTCATAGGGTTTTGCTGGTGACGACCTATGAGTTTGCGCATTCGCTCTGGTTGTGCTGACGCTGGTCTCGATTTGCCTGAACCTGGCGAGGTCGCGTTGGTTGATTGTCTCCTGTATTACTGTTCGGGCGCTGGTTAACAACCGTACGTGTCAAACGAGTAGCGGGTTGGTTGTACAATTGTGTGGTGGGTGAAGGTAGAAAGTGATTTAGTTTGTGAGGTGATGCGGCAACGAATGAGGTAGTATGCCGTGGGAAAGCACGGCAGGTGTGATTATTCTACCGCAGGCTGCGCGCCGAGGAACAACCTGGAAGGCAGCAGGTACGCCTTAAGGCGGAGGGGGAAAGACAGTGGGGGGAGGAGCCCGGGAAGGAACGATAGCGGGAAGCAGACTCACGGTTTACGATTCGGGCCTGGAGGTGTGCCTTGACGCCACTACTGGTCAACCCATTCAACTGGCAAATGGCCGACAGCTGCTTGTTGAGCAACGTCGTGCTGTTGATCAGCTTGACGAGAGCACTCGCGTCGGCTCGAGGAACCTCCTGCATTGTTTTTTTTTTTTCGCGCCGGCTATATCGGAGTTGTGCCCAAGGCCAAGATGTGCAGCAAGGATCCTCCCGCCCTGTCGCGCCTCCGTCGCAGACCAGAGTGAATCCCGAGTCCTGGTCGCCGCACAAGCCCAGGTCGCAAGGCAAACCTGGGACAATCAGAGGGTCGCGTGAGGATTCGAGTGTTGAGTGTGCGTTGATGTCTGGCCGGACCGTCCGGTAGGCACAGCCTTGCCAGTTGAGCAGGCCACGGGCTTGGTGGTTTTCGGGAGGCGAACGCGATGGTTCTCTCGGAGGGCAAGGTGGGTTGTCGTCGCGAGGGGAGGGTTGTTCGGTATCGGCGATGTGAGGTCGGGCACCCAAGAGACAAGGTTTCTGGGCTCGAAGCCGCCGGGCAAGCTTGAGAAGGAAAGTACAAAAGTCGGAGGTGGCCTGGAGCTCTCGAGGCTTCGCTGGTAGTCGGCAGGCACCCAATCCTTTGAGGTCACTGGCGATCGCCCCCGAGGTTTGTCGTCTGCAAGGCTTGGAGGGGTGTTCTTAGCAAAATACCCTACCCCGACCGTGGTCCCTGGATCCTTTGACAGCCAACAAGTTTCTGAGGTGGGGGTGAGCCTAAAGCCGCCACGGGCGACAGATAAGATAAGGTGCCGTGATGGCGGGGCGAAGCTGCAATTTTCCGTCGAGACTGAAAATGAGCCTGCCGACGGTGAACAATTCATTTCTCGGGGCTATCGCGCTTCAATTCCTTCAAATTTGACGAAGTCCATCCGGCCTGAAATCTCGGTGTAACGGCATCTATCCTCGGATCGATTAAACTGTCATCAAAGCCACCCACTTCGACTCGAGTCGCACCTACCAGCCTCCCTTTTCCCGCCCATCTCATCAGCAGCAGACATGGCGAAAAGTTCGCGTGCCGGGAGCGTCAAGGCCAATAACCGGCGGCTCAAAACCAACGTCTTCGGACCCGTTGAGTCGGCTCGTACCGAAAGGCTTTCTGCGAAGCTGCTAGAACTCGCCGCTCAGCCCAAGCCCGAGAGGAATGTGGAAGAAGGTATGAACCCTCCGTAATGCGGCCGTCGTGTACTGTTCACGCTGACCTGCTTGATAGCCGAGAGTGCGGTTGCCAAGGCAGCAGATGCATCTGATGCCGTTGTCGTCTCCAGTATGTGTTACCCTGTTTTCTTCTGTCTGCCTACTTCTTCCCCCAGCTAACACTGATCAGACATGGACGTTGACAAGGAGACCTCATCCGTCGCCAAGAGGCCCAGCAGTGGAAAGATCCTCAAGAAGAAGCGGCCCAACAAGATTGTCTTCCCCAAGTTCAAGGACCGCAAGGGAAAGAAGAAGAACTGAGCGCGCCGTTCACTCGGACATGCTCATCTCTGGTTTTGGCGTTCATGGCGACTTTTCCGTACTCAGGCACTCGGGAATTTTACTTTACAACTCATCGACAAGTCGCATGTGACCCATCGTGTGTTATTAAAGTCAAAAATCCACCCTTGATGTCCAGTGGACGACTTCGCCGCAACTGTTGTTTCTGAGACCGAACAACTCTGATGAACTTGAATGCAATTGAAAGGGGAGGCCCGCTGAACCTGGCTTGTTTGGTGGAATGCACCAATGATGAGTGGACTTGGAGGCACAGTCGCACCCACATGGACCCCTGCCGTCGGAACCCGAAGCGCTGAGGTCACCGTGTCTGTCCACTGCAATTGAAAGTCCCCAACCGCGAACCTTCATCTCCCGTCGTACCAACACACTTACAGCGAAACTTCGCATCGCCATCTTGTCTCTCTAGGATTTCATGGCACCGGAGATGCTCCATATGCACAGCCATCCCACTGCAGTGCACACACTCACTTGAGCTTCCTCCTCCCGATGCATGCCTGAATACTGTCAGCGCTGCCGTCCTCTCTCTCACCATCACATCACCCTGATGGACTCTTGACAAAATGCTCATCCCTTCATCTTCTCCCCTACATGGGGCCTTTCTTGCCATTGCTAACCTTCTGATTCCGCTGTCCATCTTCATTTTCGCGACAGGCTTCTTCCCCCATAAACCGTTTCTTCCGGGTCTGGCGCAGTACGAAGATCTCGAATATGGTCCTCCACCTGCACCGCATTTTGACCGGCTGGTCTTCATGGTTGTGGACGCCCTACGCAGGTACTGCCTCCTTCATTGTAGCCTTGTGGAAAACTGGACTGACACAGGAAGCGACTTTGTTTACGCGACCGACAGTGGCTTCGCTTTCACCCAGAGGCAGGTCTCCATGCTCACCCTCGTCGGCGTTGTCATATACTAACACACAGGGGCAATAGTCTGATCCGACAAGGGCACGCCTTGCCATTCACTGCCAACGCCAGGTCGCCCACAATCACCATGCCGCGTATCAAGGCCATCACGACTGGATCTATCCCGTCATTTCTCGATGTGATTCTCAACTTCGACGAGGCCGACACATCAGCGACCTTGGCTGCTCAAGACACGTGGCTTGCCCAGATGAAAGCCAAGGGCACCGGTAAACTTACGATGTACGGCGACGACACATGGTTGAAGCTGTTCCCTTCGACCTTTGACCGCGCCGACGGTACCTCGAGCTTCTTCGTTTCTGTAAGGCCCCCTTTGCATCGTGTTCTGGAGGGATATCAGCTCAAACGGCGCTTGCGCAGGACTTCACCGAGGTGGACAACAATGTCACCCGGCACATCTCGAGCGAGCTTGAAAATGATGACTGGAGCACCATGGTTCTCCATTACCTGGGCCTGGACCACATTGGCCACAAGGCAGGGCCGGCAAGGTTTGTGACGGTTTTCTCCTGGCGGGAAGTTGACACGAAGAACCTCGAGTTGACTCATATCCAGTCCCAACATGATTCCCAAGCAGCAGGAGATGGATGGAATCGTGGAACAATTGTACACCGCCATCCGAGGAAAGGAGGCTCTCTCGTCGACACTGCTTGTGCTCATCGGAGATCACGGTATGAATGACGCCGGCAACCATGGCGCTTCTTCTCCTGGCGAGACTTCGCCTGCCTTGGTCTTCATCAGCCCTAAGCTGGAGCCCATTGCGCACAACCGACAGTCCCCTCTACCCTTCCAGGAAGACTTCAAGTACTACGCACGGGTTGAGCAGTCTGATTTGGCTCCCACTCTAGGCGCGTTGCTAGGATTCCCAATACCTCAAAACAGCCTTGGCGCTTTCATTGCAGACTTCCTACCCCTTTGGCCAAAAGGTAAGTGGCCAAGTCCCAAAACCTAGCACAGCAGCTAATTCAGAGTCGTAGGCGGCGACCAGATCCAGCTCCTCCTCCGAAACTCACGACAAATACTCAAGGTGATCACGGCCCCCTTGGGCGACTCATTCATCGATTCTGGCCTCCAAAACCAGGACTGCGAGAACCCTGCCGATGACGCTTTGGACTTGGCTTGCGAGTGGCGTGCCATTGAGGAACGGCGACGTCAACTTCCGCCGCAAAATGACAAGGTCGACCAGGCTTGGGTTACTTCCATGAGTAAAGTGGGTGCATCTCATTCTGTGCCGCCTGTCACTATCCAATCTCAATGCGCTGACAAGCCGAATAGTGGCTGGAAAGGGCCGGAGATCTCATGAGTAGCATGGCAAGCAACTACGATGTGAGCAGACTTGTGCTTGGTCAGGTTCTTGCTGCATTGTCCGTGCTTGCAACGATACTGCTCATCTCTCCAGCGGCAAATCTCATGCCACTGCTCGCCGCTGCGCTCCTCTATGGTATCATGATGTTTGCCAGTAGCTATGTCGAGGAAGAGCAGCACTTCTGGTACTGGGTAACATCCGCCTGGCTTGGTGGCCTGGCCATTACCCACATGCGACAGTGAGTCCAGCTGGTCCTAACTGCAAAGTCTCAGAGTGCATTCTAACGATGTGACAAACAGGCGGGGCCGACCTATCCTACTTCTGCAGTCAATTCTGGCCTTCTTGGGCACCCGGATCATCAGAGGGTGGAACCAGACAGGCCAGAAACACGCCGGTGAAGCCGACATTGTCAAGACGTTTCTTGCTTCGGATCCGGCCCTACTGTGGTGTCTTATTGGGCTCACTTACAGCGTGACCGGCGTGCAGATTTATCGTCGACTTCCTAGTGTTCCCCGAGCCGTGGCTGTTGCTACAGCAGTGGCCCTTGTAGGGACGGCGGCTTCATTCAAGCTTGCTTTCACCCATGAGGACGCTCCTGAGCTCGTCTCTGACGGCCTCGACCAAGTCCGGCAAGCCCTCCACGGCCTGTCACTTGTGACCAGGGCTCGTCTTGTCTTCACCGGACTTGCAGTTGCGAGTACCTACGGAACCTACCGAGCCTTCGCGAAGCCGAGCGAAGCTGTGCAGGTCGGTAAGTAACAACGACTCCGGATACCCCTTCAGACAGACCGTGGGCTTACATGACGGTACCTAGCCAAACTGTTCCACTCCCTATACACCCTCCTCGCCATCACTCAATCCCGAACAACGAACATCCCCATCTTCCTGTTCTTCGCCCTTCAGGAAGGCTTCCTCAACAGCCTCGGCCTCAGTGTCGCCAGTATAACCACATCGTCCATTCTGCTCCAGCACATGTCGTTCTTCGCGTTTGGTGGCACTAATGCCATATCTTCTGTTGATCTCTCCAGTGCTTACAACGGCGTGTCCGGCTTCAATGTTGTCGCCGTCGGCATTCTGACTTTTGTCAGCAACTGGGCAGGGCCCATCTACTGGGCTTCAGCGACGAATCTGTTGCTCATCAAGTACAGACAGACACATCCGGCAGACAAGAGTGTCTTCACCCGCCACGTTGCCTTCCTGACGCTCTTTGTCTCGTGCGGCATCTTGTCAACGATGGCTGCCTGTACCGTGTTGAGGACTCATCTGTTCATCTGGACAGTCTTTTCCCCGAAATACCTGTACTGCATGGCTTGGGGCATCGGGCAGCATCTGGCCATCAACGTCATCGTGGCTGGCATGTTGCAACGGCTGGTTCTGTCATGAAAAGATCGAACTTGGCCCCAAACACAGACATAGTTGTACAGATATAGATGACTACTTTTGACATTAATCACTCATGTCGTATTAGAAAGCGCGCGAAAGCCCGGTCCAGCCCCATGGTCATCATCATGATCATCAATAATACATCGTGCCAAATACACCAGACGAGAACAGCACACCTGCCACCCCTTCCCCGGCAGCCTTACACTCCGTCCTCCGTGAGCACAGAGTCCATCGACATGTCCTTCTCCGGGATAACCGTGCCCTCATCGCTGTCTTCATCTCCGCGAAGTCCCGTTGTCCCTTCTTCGTCCTCTTCCTTGATACGAAGTTCCATCAAAGTGGACCGGTCCTCGTTGCCAGTCTTATCCTCTGTGGCGACAGACATGCTTCTGCTGATCCGGCGACTGCCCACATCTACCTCGCCCAGGTTGGCAACAATCTTGCCAAGGCTGACGTGAATCTTGTTCAGAGCGTTGCGGCCAGCCGTGTCTGATACCAGCCTGTCGTTCACGGCTATCGTCACTTCTTCGTACGTCTCCCGAATCATGTTCTCCGAGCTACTGGGAGAAATGTACAGCTTGCCAAGAAGTGGCACGACAACCTTCTTTTCCTCTTCTGTCATTGTTGTTAGTATAAGATGAAAAAGGGGGTTGCGCGGAGAACCTACTGCTCATCGTGCCGCTGATACGGTCTAGAATGGCGAGGGCGAAGGACAGGTGTATGTCACCATTCACGACCTTCTTCTCGGCATCGAGTCCGGTATCGGGGTTGTAGCATTTGCGAGGGTCGGTCCAGTCGACCAGACACGCGCCAATTGTCGTCAGGCTCTGCATGTCTTCATCGACATCGGCGTCGTCGTCCTCCAGTGATTCGCGGATGTTGAACAGCAGATGCAGCGCGTCCAAGGCGACGGACTGCATGAGCTCTTGGTTTTCAGCACGGGAGTAGCAGAAGACGGGCAGGAAGTAGTTGAGCGCCTGTCTGACGCTCTGGTTGTGAGCACTTGACGGATCAAAGTACGCCACAACGAGAGTCTTCAGCAGCTCTGATGCCGCCTCTTGATCAGTCACCACACGTCCCAGCAGCAGCTTGGAAGCGGCAAGAGTGGCGGCTGCTTGAACCTCTGGTGACTTGGCGCCGGATTTGAGAGCCTTGACATACACCTTGACCAGGCTCGGGTTTGTTGACAAGAGTTGGGCGCCGTGGACGTTGAGGATATCCGTCAGGATCTGCAAGGCGGTGATCTGAAGAGCAGTGTGGCCCTTGGTGAAGAAGTGCATGAACAGAGTAAGGTTCTCCTCGGCCAAAGACCTGTCGAGCAGCGAGCAGAGACCAAGGCAGACGAGGCCCCTCTCCCTAACAGGGGCTTCGTGGCTGCGGACCGCAGGTACCACGAGGTTGTTCAGCATGGAAACGAGGTGGTCGTTCTGCTGGAGACCTCCGGCCACGTTGGCCAGCATGCACTGCACAATGTGCAGACACTTCAAGTTGATCATGATCTCCTTGATTGCCTTCTCTCGGGCTTCTTCCTCGCTCAGTTCGACACTCTTGCTGCGAGACCTAGCCCGGACGTCATCGCCGCTGAGGGCAGACTTTGCCGAGTGGAAGCTGTCCTCGGTGGTGTCTGCGTCGTCACCGCCATGCCCCGCGTCATCGGCAATGGTATCGTGGACATCGGCAACCGCCTCAAGAACAATGCTGCAGAACTCCTTTTCTCCAGATATATCGGGAGCACAAATATCCCGGAGGACATCGACGGTGAGCTTGGTGATCTCGTCGGGAAGCTCGGGGATAGAAAGCGACTGGCGGAGAAGCGCAAACATCTTCCGGCGGCCTACTTCGTCCGAGTAGTCCAGAGTGATGGCAACGTGGAGGAGTTGCTCGACGATGAATTCCTGCTCAATGGTGTCGTCCTCTTCCTCTTCAGCGTTCGCCTCGTCGTTCGCCCTGATGCTCTGTACCAGCGCGCCGATGTAGCGCTCGAGGTAGAACGCCAACTTGGTGACTTCTGGGAGCTTCTCTTCGAGCAGAGACTCGTATTTCGCCTCGCTGCGGCAAAAGTCGTTGAAGGTGCGTGCGATGAAAACTGATTCCGCTGAGAGTGTTTCCCAGAACTCATCGGTGAACTCCACCTGGTCGCGGTAGTCTGGGCGTCCATCCCAGAAGCCTTGCATGGCCTCGAGCGCCACACCGTTCTCCACACCAGAGTTGATAACGTCGACTCTCTCAAGAAGCTCGAGGAGCGCGTCCAGCTTCGGCTCGGTAGGTTCGTTTCGAGGGCCCTCCTCATCGTCTGCGTTCTCCGCATCGCCGTCAGCTGAGGTGCGTGCGCAGTCCTCAATCCAACGTTCCCGGAAGAGTCGGGCAGCATGCTTGCGAACGGCGTCGTCTCTGTCGCGCAGACCCACCCGAAGCAGTTTCTCACGCATAGACACCGATAGATGCCGGAAATCTCCAAGATCGGGAAGAATGCGTGAATAGACTGCCCGACGATTTGCGGGGTCCTGGTCTCTCGCCCGCTCAAGGAGTTGTTTGGCAGTTGTCGGAAGCATGGGCAGGTTGATGAGGAGTGCGCGTCTGACCTCGGCACTGGGGTCATGTGAGAGAACCTCGAGCAGCTTTTCGAGGAAGCCGGTGCTGTCGCCATCGTCGTCGCTATCTTCGTCGGCTTCAGCGTCGGCTTGGTTGTATGCAAGGCGTGCAAGGCCGAGCGCTGCTTGAGAGCGCACCATGGCCTCCTTGTCGTGAATACGCCTCAGAAGACCATGCCGCAGCTTCTGGAACAGGTCGTCTTCGATAGCTTCGAGAGAGTTGATGATGTGGGAAATAAGTTGCGTCGACCTGAACCTGACGTACTTGTCCTTGGCAGTGAGGAGTGGCAGGGTGGTCTCCATAAGACGACTGGTGAGCCTCGAGCTAGGAGTCTCTACCATCACACTGGCATCCTGATCCCCCTCTCCAAGAAGTTCGGCGTCCTTGTCGTTGCCATATCGGAGGAAAAGCCCGACGAAGCGAATGACCTTTTCGCCGACACTCTCGGCCTTCTTGATTGGCATGACCCGAAGGACGCATCGGACAAACTCGGCGTTGAAAGCGTCTTCGTCAAAAGTATCGACGTCCGCCTTTTTGCGGTTCACTGGCTCGTAGCAACATGCCTCCTGAATCTTGCGCAGTGTCACAACGGACTTGCGATGCGACGCAGTGTTTCGCTGTGCATCTCGGAAAACGCCGGCGATCTGGGTTCGGAGAGCGCTGGTAGGGGGTTCGGTGGGAATATCGATGGCGGCAGACGATGCTCGCGATGCTGTGGATGCCCTCGGATTCAATGTCGCAGATGATGATTTGTGTGATACTGAGGCAGACCCTCTCGTAGATCTGGACGACACACGGGCTGGCATGATGACTGAATGGCTGATGTTTTGGAGGGTGAAGAAGTGTCGTTATTGTCGCTGAGGGTGGCAGCCAAAACAGCTGGATCGCAGTCCAACACTTTTGGTGGTGTAGGCAATGTCAAGTTGAACTTTGCGAATGGCCTTCGTAGAACTATGCGCAAGCCATTAAACTGTCGCCGCGTCTGTTGTTGTTTGTTGCTATCAATAATCTTCCTAAACGGGTTAGTGCGGGGAACTGGATGCACGTGTAGATAAGTCCTGTGGAGACAGTCGATAAGTTGACCCAGTAAAAAAAAATCCCCAGCAGACATCACCAGCTCCAGAACGGGTATTGGCATTGCCTGCATTTCTTGCACGCCGAACCAAGCATACCCCTCAAACAGCAAGATGGCTCCCTACAACAAGAAGCCGAAGCGTCCTCTCCCGGACACCCAGGAAGACGATATCGAGGCCACCGGCATCCCCGACAATGCTGTTCCCAAGTCCAAGAAGGCCAAGACCGAGGCGAGCAGCTCGCTGTTCGTTCGCTCTCTGCCCTCTGACGCCACTAACGAGTCTCTCGCTGCCTTCTTCTCCGAGCACTTTCCCGTAAAGCACGCCGCCGTTGTTCTCGACCCCGCGACCAAGGCATCCCGAGGTTTCGGTTTCGTCACTCTCACCGACGCAGAGGATGCCCTCGAGGCAAAGACCAAGTTGAACAACGAGGTGTGGAACGGGCGCCGTCTCGTCGTCGACATTGCCGAGGCCAGGCACAGAGACAAGAACGGCCCAGTCAAGGCTGCACCCGTGGCGCGAGGGAAATCAAGCAAGCAGCAGGCCATTGAGGAAGCCTGGGTTTCCCCCAAGCTCATCATTCGCAACCTTCCGTGGAGCATCAAGACGTCCGAGCAGCTGGCAGCACTCTTCCAGCCCTACGGAAAGATCAAGTTCTCCGACCTGCCGCAGGACCGAGGAAAGCTCCGTGGCTTTGGTTTCATTACGATCCGTGGCCAGAAGAACGCCGAGAATGCGATTGCTGCCATCAATGGCAAGCTCGTCGATGGGAGGGAGCTTGCCGTTGATTGGGCTGTCACCAAGGACGAGTGGCAGCAAAAACATGGCGGGCAAGACGAGAAGGAGACTGAAGTCAAGACTACCAAGGCCATCAAGGTCAAGGAGGAGGCCCCCAAGATCAAGGACGCGAAGAAGAAGGATGCGCCCGAGCCAGCCGCTGATGACGAGGATGCGCAGCTTAAGGCAGATCTGGACAATTTCTTGCAGAACCACATGACGAATCTGGAGGAGGAGTCGGACAAGAGCGACGAGGATGACGAGGACGAGGACGAGGACGAGGAGGACAACAACACCGAAGATGCACTTGAAGAGAGCGACGAAGACGACGAGGATGAACCCGCCGCCCGACCTGCCAAGACAACAGAGAGCAACAACAAGACTACGGTATTTGTGCGCAACCTGCCGTTTACGACCACCGACGAGCAGCTCAAAGGTCACTTCCAGGCTTTTGGACCGGTTCGTTATGCCCGGGTGGTCATGGATAGGGCCACTTCCCGCCCAGCCGGAACTGGATTTGTCTGCTTCATGGACGAGGCCGACTCCAAGGCATGCGTCAAGGCAGCCCCTCGCCCGCAGCCAACCATGCTGGCCAACAAGAAGTCTATCCTGCAAGATGACACTGCCGACCCCGAAGGCAGATACACTCTTGACGGCAGACTTTTGCAGGTAGCGCAGGCTGTCAGCAAAGACGATGCCACCCGTCTCGCAGCCGACGGTGGCGCTAACAGGCGGGCCAACGACAAGCGAAAGCTCTTCCTCCTGGAGGAGGGTCAGCTCGACACTCGATCGCCAATCTACCAAAGCCTTAGCCAGGCCGAAATCAAGATGAGAGATCAGAGTCGCCAGCAACGCAAGAAGCTTGTCGAGGGCAACCCCACCCTCCACATGAGTCTTACTCGTCTAGCCATTCGCAGTATTCCCCGCCACTTGACCTCCAAAGACCTGAAGCAGCTTGCCCGTGAGGCTTGTGTGGGCTTCGCCAAGGACGTCAAGGAGGGTCTCCGACAGCCTCTGTCCAAGGAAGAAAAGGCACGTGCCAACAAGGAGGCCAAGGAGGCAGAGCACAACCGCAAGCTCAAGGGCAAGGGAATTGTCCGGCAAGCCAAGATTGAGTTTGAGAGTCGGGATGGCGGCAAGGTTGCCGAGACCACTGGAGGAAAGAGTCGAGGCTACGGCTTCATCGAGTACTCGTCCCACCGTTGGGCGCTCATGGGCCTGCGATGGCTCAACGGCCACCTGATGGAGAACGAGGAGGGGCGCAAGCAGCGCCTCATTGCCGAGTTCGCCATTGAGAACGCGCAAGTCGTTTCAAGACGCAAGGCCATCGAGGTCAAACAGGCGTCGGGTGAGGCTCACAAGGCCGAGGATGCTGGCGCCGAGGATGAAGAAGAGACGCACGCCAAGTCCCCTGCAAAGAAGGCCTCCAAATCGAAGCAGGTGTCGACAAAGTCGGCCAAGAAGTTCGCCCTCAAGACGGGGCGCAAGGGAGATGCGAAGGCGGCGGTTTCCGCGCCGGGCTCGTCATCTGCGAAGCCTGACGAAGGCTCGGCAAAGACGAAGGACCCCAAGAAGAAGGGCCCCAAGACTCGCGAAGACATTCAGCAAAGCCTGATTGCACGGAAGCGCTTGGTTAGGAAGAAGAAGGCCAAGGCCAGGGCGTAGTCATGCTAAGCAGGGGATCTCCCCGACACACATGGTATATATCTGTTGCTCGAGGTTGATCGGTGTTGTTGTGTCAAATGCATCTTCGAATTCAAACATTGAGAACAGCGGGAAAACCAAAAGGGCCACTGCGGTATGAAGCGAGACAGCGTCTAAGGTGGTATTAATATAAAACTTGGTGGTATCGGCATGGCAGCATCCACAGGCAACAAGTGCATAAATCCAAGGGCAATCAGGGAGATAAAACCGTCTCTCATGGGGGTTATCCAAGTCTCCCAATGTGCCGGAAAGAAAGTGAACGCCGCTAAATAATGCAATTGGGTACGCCAGGTCCCTTCTAACAGGTCGTCATGTCAACCTTCGGCGTCATCCGGCTCCTCCGCCGCCCGCCCCTTCTTCCGTTTACTTGTAACTCGGAAGAGATGGCCCAGGGTGTCGCTCATGCTTCGTTGCCTCCTGCCAGCGGGTTCCGGGGAGTCCGAGGAAGCGATCAAGGCCTCTGCCTCGCTTGGGTCGGGAAAATGTGTTATATGGTCCTGTGACCGTGATGCAAGTCTTCTGCGATGGGCCTCAGCCTCGATATCTCGCTGGGCTCGTATCTCGTCTTCGGACATGAAGAGGCTGGCTCGAATCGAGGTCCGTAATCTCTTGACCGAAGGCCGTTTCATAAGAGGGTTCTGTGCATTCCTAAGCAGGGTATCTTTGACCACGGCGTTGACGGTCGAAGAGAGTGGCGACGGGGAGAAAATCGGACCACTGTACTGATGGGTCTGAGATCTTTGTGCCGGCACCGACAACGCTGGCCGAGGGGTAAACGGCTCTTCGCTGGAGTAGGGGAACGGGCCCTGCAAGTCGCGGAATGGCGTGCTGGGTTCCGAGGGGGTTGCCGCTAGCGCGGCGAGGGTAGGCACAGCACTATCTGAGATCATGCGTGGACCACCGAGGGGCGCGCCATCTCTGTCCGAGTCATCCCAATCGTTGCCAAGCAGTTGGCTGTATTCTGCAACTCCTGGGCTTCTCGGTCCGGGGGCAGCTGCTGCGCGAGCAGTCGGGATGCCAGAATCATGGCTCATGCCGTAGAGTTTCGGGTCAGCTACCAGGTAGCTTAGTCGGGACGCTCTCGAAGACCGGCGTGAGCTAGGCGTCGATCCGATGGGCTGCGGTCCGGGGTGGCCATGATCTTGCGCGGCAAGGCCGATTGTCTCCTCAACACCCTCGGCATCTGAGAGCACGTCCTCCTCTTCGTCGCCTCGAGGTCGTCCACTAGTAATGAGGAAGACGCCGAAAAACGTCAAGAGACAGCCGCCCACAAATTTGGCAGCCTGCTCCGCCGACGTTCGCTCAAAGTCGCGGTAGAGAACGGCGCTCCCGATGATGACGCACAAGGTAAAGGTGACGAATTGGATGGGTATCACCTGGGTCGAGTCGAAGCGCTGCAGGGCTTTGTTGACGTAGCGGACTTGCATGACGGCTGTGGAAAGCAGGATGAAGAGCAGGGCATAGGTGACAGGAGTTGTGAAGGCCCTGAACAGGGCCGACGAGAGCATGGAGGAAACTCCTTTCGTGGAGAGGACGGTGTAGCCGCCTGTATCAGATTGGAGTCAGTCGGTGTTGGCATAGGCACCAGCTACCTTAGAACAGCGTCTACGTTGCTTGCAAGGAGGGAGTAGCGGGCAAGGCTCACCGAAAAGACCAACAAGGCCTAGGTCTATCAGGATGGTACTGTTGCCGTAGCGCGGACTCGCCCACATGAGGATGGCGATCAGGGACATTGTGACAGCCAGGTAAACCTCAAACTCGATAGTGGTAATGTGATCCCAGACATCGTGAGGGTCAAGCTTTGTCTCCTCAGTGTTGGCGCTGAGCACGACGGTAACAACTCCGCCGACGGCTATAACGACTCCGGCGAAATCGCGCCGACGGAAGGTCTCCTTGAACAGAATTGGAGCGATAATGCAATTCGAGACCAAGGCGACCACGCCCAGCGGCGACACGATGGAGGCTGGGGCAAAGCCATAGGCGAGGAAGTTTCCCAGCTCGCCCACGGTGATCAGGACTTGGCCTAGCCACCAGTAGGGGGACTGGAGGTATGTAGAGTTGGTATCATCGCCGGAGGAGTCGGAACCGCTCGTCGCCTCGGAGTGGAAGGATCTGGTGAGATGGTCGGACTCGCGGGCCTCTTCGGCGTCATCGTCGGCGTCGTGTGAACCGTTGGAGCGAGCGCCATGCTGCCCAGCACCGTTGCCGTTGGCTTCAAGTGTTCCGTATGACCCATTTTGTCTCCCGTCCTGGGATTGTCGCAGGGCTTCCTTGGCCTGACGCCGGACACGCTCGCGCTCGCGGTGTAGTCGGATGTGCGCATATCTCTGGACGTTGAGGGCGAGAGCAATGAGTACATTGCCGACAATGGCTGTGACGATACCGATCAGAGACGACCAGTTCTGGAGCTCCCCGTCGCCATCGCCATCATGTGCGTCGGGCCCAGCTGAGGCAGCAGCGATGAGGGATGCCGTCGGGTAGGCGGAACGGCCGGGTATCCCCATCGTCGACGATGGAATCGTAATAATGTAATGTTCAGCAGGCCCGGTGTAGGAGGAAATCGACAAGCAGCAGGACGATGTAGTGCGTCGGCTGGGCGTGCGGAGAACGGCGTTACGGTGCGAGAGGTGATGGACGACAAGGGCGCAGCGCGGCGGGATCTCGGCATGGACCCGCGACAGATTCTGTAGGGATTGCGCCGGCAATTCCGTCACTGTCGTCGGGGCCGTCGAAGAGGCAGAGGATGACCTGTCAGTCACGTATCAAGAAGCGTTCGCGGCAGACGTTCGGAGTCCTAGGCATGATGCAGGGCCTGGACAGAATCGCATAAGCGGCCAAAGCAGGCCAGAGGGTGGAGGTGAAGATGATCCGGACAGCCGAGCCTTCCAAGATTCATTCGCATCCACCTCTGTGGTTGCAGCACCAACGAGCTGTGGAACTTGCGATTTCGCCCAAAGACCAGGTGGATACGCCCTAGCGGCTCTTGGCTCCAGGGGACCAACCAGGGCACGAGGGTCCAGTGTCCAGGTGGGGGGCCACATGTGAACTGCGAGGACACTGGAACTTCGGGTCGCGGGCGGGCAACCACTGGGCGTCGTGGGCGGACTGTTGTGGCTCAGTAGGCGCTGACACCAATGCCGTCATGTCATGTGGCGTAGCGGGGGTTCAGCCACTTGCAACCGACACGTTCCGTGGTGACCCGTTCTACCCCAACAAATGAACATGTGCCGGATGAGTTTGTTCGCCACGATATCTCCAGTCTCACGCCACCTTCATCAATACACGTTGCAATCGATACATCAACTCGAGTCTTGCTCCTTCTACAATCATCAACTTCTCCCATCAAACACATACGCCTTGGACGCAGCTCGTCTCGTGCAACACATTGAACCACCACGACTTCGGCCCCTCAACAACTCGGACTTCCCGGTACAACTGCCAATTGCTCCACCAACTGAGTGCTGGCAAGATGCCCGACGACGACACTTTCACCAGCTTTTTCATCCGCTTCAAGCAAAATGTCGATGCTCATGTTGCGGCTGCCATTAGAAGCACTCTAGGCATTCCCTCTTCCGTTTCGAAAAGCATGTACATCGACGGTCGCTGGCCTGATTCACCCCCTGCAGCTGCCACACCAGCAAAAGCAACCCCGCCAGCGTCCAGCGACCTGCAGTCCTCTGACAGCCATTCCATTTGGTCGTCCCTACCGTCAGAGTTTCTTGCAGAAGTGGAAGCTTCCGCAGAATCGATGTACCAGTTTGCTTGGATGTCCTTCATCATCGACTCCCCTTACTCACCACTCATGCTGAGGCACCTGCCACAGCCCGTTCCACGGGACCTCCCAGAGGGTGCAGATGCTTCCGTGTTTGGTTTTGAGGATGCATTCGAGGATCTGCTCCGCGTCACCAGCGGCCAGGGCCTCGAGGACATCCATCAAAGATATGCGACAAAAAGAGAATGGCTGCAGTCATTTCCCAGAGGGCTGCCACCAACGCTGTGGCTACACCAGCTGACCCGGCAGGGGCTCTGGGATGGCTGGGAGCCAAGGCCGGATTTCCTGGACAAGGCCATTCGTGAGAGATGGCGGCGATGGCTGGGTGATCAAGACGATCCTTTCCATCCTCGGAAAGACAATGTCAAGGCCGTGGATACAGATTCCAATGCCCAGGACACGCAGAAGATGCGCATCTCATCCCAAATCGAGGGCGTCTCACCAAGGTCAGGAGAGGCCGAGATCGAAGAGGAACTCTACGAGCTGGTGGAGCACGGAAAGGTGCTCGCCAAGTCCCTTCAAGCGGCAATCAGCTCCATCTCCAAAATTGGCGACCTTGCTCTCGGGCCCAATGCTGCAGAACACCTGCCGGGGAGCAAGAACGATGGCTCTGGCAGGCTACCAGACGGATACAGAGAAGATGTGACGACGGAAGAGAGGACAGACCCTGGTGGCTTCACAACCATTGTCAGGACAAGGGTCGTGTATGACGAAGAAGACCGGCCAGTGAGCCGCATGACGGAAACTACTACGACGCGAGCCAGCAAGACGTCAAGCATCTCGACTGATGAGGCATAGGGGGTTTGATTAATGAGTTCATCGGGACAGGACAGGCGTTTTGTCATTTCGGCGGTCCGGTAGCATAAAATTGGAACACACCTGGCATGAGAACCTAGGTATATTTGGAATAAAATAACTTTCACTCAGAGGTGTAAGCAGGGGAGTTCGGGGTGAACATGATCTAGCATAGGGCATACTTGCAACCAACGACGAGCTCAAGTCCCTCGGAGGCCGTGCCCATGAAAACAAGACCGAGCATAGGCCCATTTGAATCGCACATCTTCCAGATGTAAGGTAGATTACGTAGCCATGTGCTGATGCTTTCTCAGCCAGACCACAGGATCTATCAGCAGCCAGTACTCGTCTACATCAGACACTCTAGTGAGTGGTAGTTCCAACTGCCGATACCACCATCCAAGTCACCAGTCACCAGTCACCGTCCGAAGGTTTTGGGGCCTGGAGCCAGCACGTCTTACCGCCAGCCGTTATACCGTGCAAAAACTGTGGGCTGGCGAATATGGTGATCGTTGATCGCCCTTCTGCGCCATCTTCAACATCACCCCCCTGGCACGTGTTTTGAGACATGATCTGCTTCAAAACCACCGACAGGGTTCTGCCAGCATCATGGGAGTCATCGGGCCTTGCAGAAAGTCGATCACGATCCATCAGAAAGAGCGGTGGGGGAACACTGCCGGGACGGCACGGGAAAGACCGTCCGCCGTCCTGACCGAAAACGAGGCTGGCGGCGCTGGGTCAGGGGGAAGACTCAGAGGAGGCATGATTGATTGTGCCCGTGGACAGGGTGTACCCGGAGCTGTGGCCCTTCCACCAACCTTCAGTTCGCAAAACCTAGCTCCCCAGCCCATCTTCGACTCGAGCTCCCAGACCATCGTGGATCCGCATTATAGTAGTACGAGCTGCGCTCGGTACTTTTTTCAGGCACTCAGCTTGCTTCGGCCTTCGCGGCAGTGCTCGCATGGCCCCCGCCAACCCGGCTCCTCCGACTGCATTGTAAAGCAAAGAGAAGGCAAAGCGAAAACCCGCCACTGCAGGTCTCGGCCTTTCATGACGTGGACAGCGCGGCAGATAATTGCAAAGAAAAAAAAGGAGATAGGAGGCTGGAGAAACCCGTCAAGATATCTGCCCAACGTCGGTCGACTTTCGCGTCGAGCTAGCACTGAACAGCCAAATTTGGAGCAACAATCTTGAAACATCCATTGGAAGCAAAGCCCACCCCACACGGCGCGAAGAAACCCAACCGTTCTAGAAACATCGGACGAAAAGCCAATGCTTGTCAGGTGCCATCGTGTCAACCGGGGAAGACGTTAAAAGAGCCCGAGACACCGGCCATCCACACCGATCATCCACAAGAAGGAGGTCGAGAGACCCAGAGGGCGATAGTGGTGTGCCCGTGCCAGACTGGGCCATGTTAGCGGGGACAGGACCCCGGCATTGGGGGGCGCGCGGCGTGTCGAGGACGACTTTCAGATGCCAGACAGAGAAGAGATCGACAAGACAAGACCCATCCAAGGTGTGTCGGGGCCCAACAGACGAATACAGACAAGACAGGCATGGTTGCGTGGCATGGCCGCCCCTGGCAGTTTGGCTCGTCAACTCGGAACTGACAGGGCCATCTGCGACAATGGCCAGCCGCCTGTGAAGCTTCACGGAGACGCCCAACGACGGGCCAAACCGACCACCTGTCCCAAGGCATACTTTCTTGCGAGAACTGACCGATCGGCCCCTCTCCCTCCCCCAGCGCCCCCCAGAGAGCAAATAGCGGACGCGCCGGCGCCGGGGGACGCCGCAAACTGCGAGTGTTGCGTAACAATGATCCACTGTCACGAGAGGTGAGGGGACGTGGACCGGACCCAGCAGGGCCTCCTCCAGCAGCGTCAGCGTCAGAGTCCGCGTCTGCGTCCGCGTCTGCATCCGCGTCCCGCCCTGCGGTGCCTCGGTTCACACGCTAACAAGGTGCCTTGCATAAGCCCACAGTGGTGGTGAGCGGGCCAGGGGCAAAGACAGGCAACTGCCAGATGTGGATAGATGATGGAGAGCCCTGGAGCCCTGGAGCACTGGAGCACTGGAGCAGCGACGAAGCCGGCCGGCTAGGTTCCTTTACGATCCCTGTCGTGCCCTGTCGTTTCCTGGCCTGTCCAGCCCCAATTGACTCGCAAACAACGCATTTTGGGGAAGAGGCGTTCTCAAGTGTCAACGGCAGACGAGGATTGCCATGTCAAGACAGCCGTCGACACGACCCACCGTTTGTCCAGCTTGCGAGAGAGTTTGCAAGCATTCATGGATGGACACGAGTAAGTAGTACCGGTAGACGGTTGGTATGCAAGGCAAAAGCCACCGGCAAGGGCAAACTCTCGCAAACATGCGCCTCGATAACCGATGGTGCGAGAATGCCTGCGAACTCAGCCAAGGCGTTCGTAGAGGAGCCGGCGGCTTCCAACCCGCATCATGACTGACATGCACGCACGCAGTCAGTCCTGCCCTGGTGCGCAGGTTTCTCCCGCAGGCGAGGCGAGAGAGCGGGCCCGTGTTGGCTCGAGGTGCTGCATTGTTGGCCAAGCGTCCCCTCGCCTTCGCCCTCGCATCTTGAGGCAGAAAAAGTGAAATCCGACTCGTGGCCTCTGGGTCGGTTGCCGGGAAGATCGTGGACGGCTGTTCCATGCGAGCAAGAGTCATCATCGTGGTCGTCGGCCCACCAAGCGGCCGCGGGGAAGAGGACTGACCACTGGCCACTGCGGATTCTTTCATTAGGTACCTAGTAGAGATTGCCATTGATTACCGTAGGTGCCGGGAATTTGACTGACTGACATATCTCCCCGATGGCGATCACCTCACGAGGGCCACAGTGACGCTCGGGTCTGGATCTCGGGACGGGCAATCTTGCACGGTGCAACCAAGTACATCGTGTATCTGGCCTTCTCAATGCAGACTGTGCATTGGCCCAACAATTCTTTGCGTTTTGTCTAGCAGTCAGTTGTTTTCCTGACTGCCTCCTGGATCCCCTGCAGCTTGCATTCTGCCAGGGCTTGCCTTGCTTGCATGATGCGGTGTGTGTCTCTCGCTCATCGTACAACTGGAGTAGACATCCTGGGCCTGGGGTGTTGATGCCCTTGCTGGGTACCCACCGACAGAAAAAAACGCAGCGTTCCGTCGCGACGGGACACCCCGCCCGCAGGTACGAGCAGGAGCCATGGGGGCATGGGGCGGGCAAGGAAAGCTCAGGTTTTGCCGGATGGCGGATATGCATTTGCAAAGACTTGCTTGCGTGGTCCCAAGAAATGTGCGGTTCTGCCGAGTCCTGCCTACCTGCTTGTGTGCTGCGATACGCACATGGGGACCAACCGTCTGTGCGTGCATGCAGGTGTTGGTGGGCCAGGCACACGCCTCGACGGCACAGGAGCACTGGCTAGCTGGCCACTGGGGTTTCCATGATGGCCGGCCGGCCCAGAGATTCCTGTCCGCGTCGCTCTACAGCACACGGAGAACCAAGTCGTTGTGTGGGAACAGTCTCCGCCGCGTGTGCAGAGGCGCAGGCAGAGGGTTTCCTTGGCCTGTCCACTCGCACTGGATCATCAGTCTAGTGCTATAGGCACAGCACGAGTACCGTAGACCATTGCCTTGGGCGACACGCTGGATAAGCGTTTTTCGTGGTGCAGCGTGCAACTTTGAGTATTGTTGGTCCTGTGTGTGCTGTCTGTATAAAGACGGAACGGCGGAACCACGGCATGGCTTCCTGGACAGATGGTGGGGAGAGATCGTACGGTATCAGGACTCGATGACTGGGGAATCGAGACACCGGCGGTTCTGGACCCTGACGAGGCTTGCGAGGTCCCGGGAAACGCTGTCGACGTCCTTTCTCAGTGGCTGGCTGGCGATCCCCTGCCCTGACCCTGTTCTGTGCCTCTCTGCAACGTCAAGTGTGTACGGTACGAGTAGCCCTGGCCGGGGCCGGGATCAAGCCTCGAAGGAGGATCGCAGGGTCCGCCGGGATGTGGCGCCGTTGGCATCCCGGGCAGTGACACTGACAGGGCAGGGCAGGAGAAGGACAGGGCAGACGGGGCAGGACGGTGTGCCCGGGACGGGACCTGCAGAAGAGATGAACCCCCGACGTCGCCAGCACCCCCCCATCCCCTCTTGTCGGTGCTCAAGTTGCGCGGCTTCTTCCAGCACAGTGCATGCCGTTGTTTTGCCTGGAGGAAGTCAACTTGAAGGACTCGAACAGGGAGGTATGAAACTACCAACTTATCCACAGACCGGGCGGGATGCCCTGTCAGAAGGCCCACCAGGTGCGCAGATCATGATCTATGGTGGTCCGAATCGGTAGCAGTCGAAAGCTCAAAGGGACCTTGGTTGTTTGATGCGACGTGATCGCCGTGGTAGACAAGATGGATCCATGATGGCGCTGTGTTTCCGTTGTTGGGCGACGTCGGCGGGTTGAAGTGTGGCAGCTCAGCCGCGCGACCTGACGATGTTTGGGGAGGGGCCGCTCTTTCTGCAAGGAACCGAGATGTGCCGCGTCGTGGTGTGGTGTGGACGTGCGTGGAAAAGATTCGACGTCGGCCAGCTGGTGTGTGTTATACTGGAAGTAGTAATATCTAGCATGCAGGCGGATTCCATGGCATGGAGACGGAGACGCACGCAGCAATCAATCAATCAGCTCAGATGCAGTCTCACCTCATCAGATGCTGCCAGACCAAGAAGGTGCTTTCCTGAATGTACCGGTACTTGGTTGGTTGATGAGGAGTGTCCAATGAGCGGGTGTTGGGGAAACGCCAGCGCCCTGTCGTTTCAGAGGTCCTTCCCAATTTGTTAGTCGGCCGTTGGTGGAAGAAGTCCTGGCAGGCTGGGCAGGAGCATGTACTTGTACGGGTGCATTGCTGGGACTTTAGCAGGTGACAGCCGAAAGCCCAGCGCTGCACCAGGCCTGCACCTCCACCTGCGATGCCCTGCACGCACCTGCCCAGCTCCTGCACCTCACCACACCACGGCGCATCCAGCAAGGTGGTGTGCCTACCCTCCCCCTCCCCTTCGACAACATCCATCATCGGCCCCCCTCCCATCCCTCCATATCCTCCTCACCCCGGCCTCGACCTCGACCTCGGAACTCGACCTGACCTGACCTGATCTCGACCTCAACCACACCCTCTTGTCGACCGCCCACCGGAGCCCACCCCATAGTTCTGCAGGTATGGCAGGCAGGATCGTGCAAAAAAGGGCCAATTTGCTTCTCGCAGCTGGGCCGTCCCGTCCGACCCCGCCGTCCTGCCCGTCAGCGCGTGAAGCAACTTTTTAGGCGGGGAAGGATGACAAGCAACGATCGCAGCAACCGAGACCGACCGAACAACAATATCCACGGCATGGTCGACCTCAGTTCCCGAGCCGCCTACCTGTTGCTTCTTTAACCGGTGACGCCTTGTCCTGCCGCTGCCGCTGTGCTGCGCTGACGACTTTTGCCTCACCTGAACGGCACAACGACAAATCTCCTCCACCCTCTCTCTCTCGTCACGTCACGGCGGTCGCCCCGGTGCGGGTGCTGCCACCGTGTCAGACTTTGGTCCAGGCCCAATTTCCCCGACGGTCGTCATTTCGACTGTGGCATCCTCCACCCAGACATCAACGACCTTGGACTCCCAGATGGATAAGATGATGCGCGCTTACGACTCGGCTGATTAGAGTGCATTACCATCCTCCCAGCGACATGGAACCGCTGATTTCGTTCAAGGGGCGCCATCCATGGAGCATGGACATGGCATGGAGATGCCGCACTGGCCGGCCATGCCATGATGCGCGTCGCGTCGTCTCGTCTCGTGTCGCGTCGCCATGCCTTCCTTGTCCTTCTTCTTTCACTCTCTCGTTGCCTCTTCAACTTCGTAATCTCCTGCAAACACCTCACCTTTCTACCGAGATCACGCCGTCTGTCTGTGGGAATGGATGGTTGCCCGGTCTGGAACCTTGCCTGGCGTCCTCGTCACGCCAGTACACATCTGGTCGGACCCCCCTGCTGGGAAGCGGAGGCTTGGGTTTCCTGGAGCCGCTGTCACGCCCCCTCGTGCCCGTCTTTCCGGCGTCCGGCCTGCGTCTTCCGCCCCCCATCAGCAAGGACACTCAGACGATGGATGGACACTGACACTGCCCAATGGGCCAATACCACCGACACGCGCGATTTCCACCGGCGAGGTTGGCCCTGTCAGCGATGCAACCCCGCCACGCTCCCTTTTCCTCCCGTCAAAATCGGTTGCACGGGGGTACGCGCACGCTTTGGTCGGAAAACCTGGGGCTGGTGGATATGCCCTCGCATCTCACCTGGTGGTGCCTTGATGGATACTTGTGTATTGCGCCACCCCGCCTCTCCAATGCGTCCAACGGCGAGCTTCGCCGACCAACCCAACGGGGAATCGCATCAAAAGCTTCCTATCCACACAGAGGCAGAATGACGGCAACGCCACGGCACCCGCTCGTCTGGCACGCGACCGATCCGCATGCAGTCCCTAATTAACTACCTCGCCAGTCTTGCTCGCTTGTCGCGCGAGCGCCACATGTGCTTCTTTGTGGGCCAAGTTCGACATACTGGACCTATGCGGCGCCTCTCGACTGCTGCCGGGACGATGCCATCAGTACACACACGCACACACTGGCTGACAGCTCCGAGGCCACCTAAGCGAGATCTCTTTACAGTACCATCTCTCACCTGCGTTGTGGACCTCGTGGCCCTCCCTGACCGTTACCGGAACCCTTCCCTCCACGCCCGCTCCTCTTCTCTCCGACACCTCCAGCCTCGCTCCGGCCAACATCATTTGTACAAACACACAAGTTCCTGTTTGAGCCGAACATTTGAGGGTGGTGAGGGTCTTCCCCGCCTCTGCCTGCCCTGTCTTGCGAGTACCAGTTACTGTACGGGCCAGGGCCCACGAGGCTGCCGGTCCGTCAAGACGGGACCCTGGTTTTCCTGGCACAAGCCCCCTTCCTCGGGCCCCAACCGCCCCTGGACCCCCTCCGACCTCTTCTGTGTTACGGGTGAGTGCCCTCCCGACTGCACCATGGCCATGGAGATGCACGGTAAGCCGCGCCTCTCGCAACATCCCCGTTTCCTGTCGTTTCTTATCTGTTGTTCCCCAGCCATCTCCCGTCAGGCAAGACATATCAAACAGCAACTATCACCTGGGTCAGGTCGATGCATGCTGAAAGGTACTTACTTATCTTTACTTCCCAGCCCTGCCCAGCCGTGGTTTCCTCGGCCGCCAGCGGCAACCCGCCTCCAGCGCCCTGCCGCTAACCGTCAAGCACTGTACCACAGGCACATTTACTGTGCCATCCGGTCGTATTGGCTGGCGGCCGACCGTTCTCCGACCGCGCTTGCGCACATTGACACGCTCTGTATCCGACGACGTCGAGCGGTCTTAGCTTCTATCCAAGTACAAGGGCCACCCCCCTCGCCAGCATTATTCCGAACTGAGGCAGTGTTCTGCAATTACGCTCAAAAGCTCAGGACTCTGGCAACGTACAGTTCTGACATGCCGCCTTTGTCGCCCGGCTCCACGTCCGCCTCGCCGACATCCCCGGGTGGCCCATCGCCAAGGTCGGTGACGAGGGTGACACTGCAGAGGGAGCATGCGGGCGGGCAGGCTAAAAGGTTCCTCTCAAGAAAGCACTTTACTTGACTTGGAGCAAGCCTGGGAAAAAAGAGCTCCGGCGTGGTCTGCGCCGGCCGTTGGCATTGCACCCTCATTTGGGAGGGGGGGGGGACCTTCTTCTCTCTGCCTCTTCCGCTCCGGTCGGTCGACAGAAAGCCCCCTCCCCTTCGCCCTATCCAGTGCCTGTCTGTCCAAGCTCGTACTGTACAGGCACTAACAGTGCAGACGTGTAGGCAGGGTTCATGGGTCGCAGCTTGCATTCGACAGGGGCCTGCTCATTACCAGCATACCCATCCTTCTCTCTACCAACCCTGGCGCCCCCTGTCCATCTTCAAAGTGGAGGCATCGAGTCTCTTCCGTGTCGGCGGCGGCCAGCCGTCCCATGGCAAGGGTCTCCCGCTTCCGCCAGTGGGTGGTCCCTATCACGCCGGGCATCATCAACAAAGTCTCACCCGTCCCCCCCCCAGCTTTCCGCAACGGCTCTTCTTTCTGGCTCCTGCCTCATCCACAGGCCCAGAATCTCTGCCATCTCCCAGTCTACGACGCCTGCTCGCCACAAGACCGTCCCACTGTCGGTCTTTTGCTCGAGAATACACCTGGGAACTCTCCCATTGTCTGAGGACATCATCTCCGTCACTATTGGCCATCGCCGGTCGAATTTCTGTCACATCTGCCCACAACGGCCCTGCAGTGCCCGGACTCATTGCGCACGAACATTCACCGCGCACGTCCTTCGCCCGCCCCACGAATCTACGATCCGATCTCACAAAACTTCCCGAATAACCACTATCACCACCTATTTCATCTTACAGTATCGAAATAAAGAAAAGGTCTCGGGTCGAGTGTCATCTCGACGGGCCACCTGGCCGGGTTGCTGTCGGCCCACGCGAGACATTGGTCTCGGCAGTCAGTCAATCGCCTGGGTGTCTCTGGGTCCTTATTGGCAGAAACAGAGAACAGCTCGAACCTGATTGGGACGATTCGGAAGACTTGCAGCTGCAGCATTCGACCAAGTCAACGACCATTGGACGGACTTTCGAGGTCGCTCACACATTCGGCAACGCAGTCATGTTTGCGGCAGCAGCTCCGCTGCCATACTACTCGACGTATGGCTACAGTGCATCCCGGTCCAAGAAGGCCACAGGTAGCAACAGCAAGGACACCAATGCGGACGCGGCGAGCCGTCCAGGTACTCGCTCCAAGCCTAGCGATGGCAACAGCGGTTCATTGCTTGAGCCTGCCGTCGAGGGTCCGCCATCATCCGAGAAGATTCGCGCCTTGAATAAGCAGGTGCAGAGGGCCTCGGCTGCCAACTCGTCTTCACAGTCGTCCTCGCTTCGCTCCTTCGCCACAGACTCGCCCTCGTGGGAACAGACTCTCGAACACGTCGCACTCTCGCGACACTCGTCCCAGCGATCGACCTCGAGCAGCATGCCCTCTCGCCCCGAGAGTGTGCAGCTATTCGGCAAGACTATCTTCAGCCGGCGAAGCAAGACCCGGCGAGAGAGCAGCGCCAACAGCTCGTCCGGAAGCTCTCTGTACTCGGGCGAGGTCCCCCTGGATGCACCGGCAGCTCAGTCGACAAAGGAGCAGTACGTGTCTGGCATCTTCGGCAGGATCAAGGGGCCCAAGATCGATACTGTTGCTGCCCGCGCGAGGTCCAACAGTGCTGCCAGCAGGAAGCTCCAGATTTCCGGCCCCTACAACTTTCAACATGTCTCACACAGCCGCCGCGACCAACCGCACATGTCGCCCGGACGTGGCCCTGAGCCCCCCTCGCCGGCTCACCAGCCGCAAGAAGTCGACATTGCTGCGTCCAATGCCAACTTTGACCCCTCACTGCCTGTTTCTCCCCGCCGCGGCCCTCCCCAGCCTCTGTCTCCTTCCTACAGCAGCCAGGTGAACGATGGCTCCCCTGGCAAGCTCGTCAAGCGAACTCGCTCGTCTGACCACATCCGGGGTCTGCACACTCGGTCTACAGCACCTGCTAGACCCCCAAGGTCCCCCGCGGATCTCTCTCCCACTGCATCTTCCCCGCCTGTCCCGCCACGCATGTCGAGCCGGATGTCCACCCGTCCTGAAGGGTGGGAGGCCGCCATCGGCACCGTCTCCGAGCGCCCCTCGACGAGCGGAGGTTTCCGTCAACCCCAACCGTTCACCATCGCCGAGGACATGCCAGAAGTGGCCACCGATGTTGTTGGCGGCGAGCCACTTGGTTTGAGCTCGGCTGGTATTTCACTTCACGCCATCACCACCCCAGGTGATGCTGCTTGGCCTCTGCCCGCCAACAGCGCTTCTTTCTCGTACGAGGCTGCCCTGCCCGATGTACCGGAGGAAGAAGAGCACGTTGCCGCAGCGAGACGATCCCGTCTCAGCCTGGCCAGCAACTCGTCGAGCCTCCGTGGCAGCCAATCTGTACCCCTCCTCCGCCTTTCTGCACAGCTACAGGCTGCCAATCGGCAGCGCCCACCAAGCGCTGCCTCGGATACGCTCGGCCGCTTCGAGGTCCTTACAGCCCGAAGGGCGTCCAAGGGCGCAGACAAAGAAGACCTCAGCGACAGCCACGCCCGCGAAAGCTGGGAGGATGACATTGACTACTGCTACGAGCATGAGGCCGAAGCAGACTGCAACTTTGTCTGGGAGCGGCCCTCTCTGGAGCTTGTGCGGGAGGAGTCTGGTCACACATCATACTCGTATCTCACCGATGATTTCGATGACTACATGGGCAGTGGCGACAAGAACATGACGAGCTTGATGCCGGTACCTTCCACGCATTTTGACATGCCCGTTTTTGGCTCTGTCAGTCCCGGACTTGGCGGTAGTAGCAGCCAGATGCCCTCCATGGTCAACTCTGGCGTGCCCGTCACGTCCAACTTCTCTCACCCACGCACATACACTTCCCGTCGCCGGACAAGGGACCTTCACATCCGAACCGACTCCCGTGCCTCAAGCTTCAAGGAGTCACATGGCTTCAACCTTTCGCCTTCGCTCCTCATCCCGGGCGACTTCCAGCGACAGATGTCCCTGTCCGGTTCCGATGTCCAGGGCATCGAGCACCAGGATGACGCCGTGTCTCCCACCCACGTTGAGGGAGTCTCGCCGGCAGCATTCGGCCCGTCTGAGCCTTTTGGCAGGGAGAGGGACAGCACCTCGACCGTTGACACGGCCTCGTCGGCGCAGACGGGATGCAGTGGCGAACGTCACATCTCTACAAACTCCAACTTCACGGCCCCGACCCGTTACACAGGCAGCACGACTTTTGAGGGCTGGGACCCCAAGATGCTCGAGGCGTCGGAGCCACTCCCCCTGATGCAGCACGACGACGCGAGCGATCTCGCCTCGCCCAAGAGTTTCACGGCGCCCAGGAGCCCGCTCTCTGAGCCGGGCGACATGATGTCACACTCCATGGGTGATATCCGGGATGAGCTGTCCAAGCCCGACGACGTGGTCCAGCACCCGACCAAGCCGAGGCACAGGCGGCAACGTGCCAACACGACCAGTCTGTTGAACCCGTCTGTCGGCAGCTACGCTCTGTTCCCGCCTGCCTACAGCGGCAACAGGGTGTGAGTGCCGCGACAGCCCCCTCTGTACCATTTCCAATTTTCACTGTTCCAACCCCCGCCCGTATAGGCTTGGGCACCCTTTTTATTTTTTTTTTTTTTTTTTTTTTCCTGTTCTAGCTTCGACGGCCCCTTGTCCTGTTTGCCTCTGTCTTGTCCTAGATCTGGCAAATGGTAGGGGGCCGAGACTTGGGCCGAACAATCGGCGCTTCTTGCTTTTCTTCACCATCTAGCCACGCCATGCGGGAGACGCATGGCCGGCGATCAATCATCATCATTATTCGGAGTCTCTTTTCACGGTTATACTTGGTGTCCGCCCAGGTGCGGCGGACAGGACGCTCGCTTTTTTTCTGGTCATTTTCAGGGGGATTTATGATTTCACGGATGATGACATGGGCTGGGAAAGGAGAAAAACAAATCATATTCAGAAGACCGTCCGGCTGCCTGCATGCGACGGGCGGCCGGGCGGGTTTCGGTCGAGCTGGCCATGACCGACGGTGGCAAGGGGCCGCTGCGTCAATGGAGCGAGGCTATATTCAGGGTTGGAACTTGTATAGAAGCATGGAGACGTGAGTGGCCTGGATGGTCGCCCGCTCCCGAGGTGTATAATGTACCTGTTGCTCTATGTCTATCAGTCCGTGACTTGATGCCCGGTGATGAACTTGTTGATGGACGGGTTGCCTAAAGCACGTTGTGTCAGTCTGATCCAGGTGACAGACTCACACTGTCCTACCTTCCCAACGTCAGTGTGAGCAACATGTATTAGTTAGCAAATGCCTGGGTAGAGTAGGGGCAAGGTGGTACTATCTGTTAGCAGCAAGTCAGGCATCTGATGTATCCATCAATTCAGACACCGAAATATCAACAGCTCTTTTCCGTAGTTCGTCATGGAATAGTTCCAGACTCTCTACTTAGTAACAAGCCATCGTCCCATGATTAATAGCTAACTCGAGGACTTATTTGTTCGATATGCCCTTACGCAATGGCTACCTCGACTTTCTGTTGATTTATGCTGCCGTTGACTCTATCTCGACATACTAGTTATCGTCCGTCTCCTCTAGTAGCTAAAGGCTCATCATGCTCGTTCCGACGTCCCATGGGCTAAAAGGACAATGAAATAACAGCCACCCTAGTAATCATGATCCGCTGACGACTTTTCCCCAAAACGGTTGTCCTCATGCTCCTTATCCTGCTTCGTCTCCCAGCGCTCGAGGGGAAACTCTTCCCCGTCGTCAACATTCTCCAGCAGCCCGTGATCGGCGCCGCCAGACGAGGCCATTTCTCCTTCCGCTTCCACCAGGCTCTTGAGTAGTGCCTCTCTCTGCCGGGCAAGAGCCTCGCTCTGCCGCTCGAGGGTCTCGATATGCACCCTAGCCCTCTCCAGCACCTCTGCCTTGCTCACTTTCTTGTCGCCAGGATCCTGCTCCGTGTCTGCTGGAGGGGCGGGAGTTCCAACTCCGGCCTCTGTCTTGATGTTCTCCGCCTGACCGAGATCAGGATCTGGCAGGACGCCTAGAAGACCTTCAAACTGGGCGTTGAGGCGGCTCCGGTATTGTTTCTCGACGAGATTGTGGGAGGCTCTGGTGCGACGCTCCTCGGCAGTATCTGAGGGCCGTGAGACGGAGTTTTTGGACGCCCGGGAGGCGCTTCGGAGTCGGGAGGCGCTGGTGGCGGAATTTGGGGACTGTTCGGGTGGCCTGGCAGCGGCGGCGGCAGCAGGAGGAGGCTGAGATCGGGTGCCAGAGACGACGGATGGTGTTGGTGCGGTCGAAGACGATGAAGCCGAGGTGGTAGTAGCCACCGACCTGGCGCGACCTTTGTTTCGGTTGCTTTGTCGGCGCTCGGTGTTGTTGGACGGCGGATGATTCAGCGGGTTCGAGGGATTCGAGATGGGGGTTGGAAAGGGGAAGGCATCCTGGGTGCTGGTAACGCTGGCGCTGTAGGCGCTGGTACTGGCCGTCGAGTCGGTGCGGCCCTTGTTCTTTTTATTTCTCTTGCGAACGGCTCGGGCAGGTGTCGTGAAGGTATGCGAGCTGGGATGGTCTGCCGTCAAGGAGGTCTGGTCGTCATCGAACCATGGCACTTCTGGGGCGAAGGCTTCAAGACCCATGGCATGATCGGCCTCTGGCCTTCGAAGGCCTCCAAAGGCATGTGCTTCATCTGTGCTGACGTCAGGCAGATGCGCTCTGTCGACAAAAGATGGCTCCCATTGGGGCAAGGGAAAGTTGAAGTCGAAGTTGATGGCGGAGCTGGGGTCGCTCAGGGATAGGTGATGAGGTAGGATGGCACCTTCGTGGGTGCCCTCGGGGTAGTGGAAGTCATGTCCGTGTATGCCAAGGGCGAAGTTGGCAATATTGGATCCCGAGGGTGCGAGAAAGGGGTCGACAGGCTGGAGGAAAGGGGCTGCCGGGCCTGGAGCTGAAGAGTCGAGCAGGAACCAGTCAGGTGCCGACTGGAGGGATGAAGGATGCAGAATCGGATGCTGGACGAGCCCGGGGTCGGGAGTCTGTGTGCCGGGTGCTGCTGCTGCATGTGCGTGCGGCCCCTGGTGGTTGCTGTCTGGAGAAGGGTCTGGAACGGGCATGCTGGGCAGTGGTACGATTGCCTGAGGGGACATGGCATGGCTCGTGAAGACCATCATACGATGTCTTTCGGCCGAGGAGGCGGTGGCGCCGTGCGGTGGGCCATCTCGGAGCCTAAGCCCTCTTCCTCCAGGCGATGAGGATAGTGGTGGTGGCGGCTGCAGCTGCGTGGAGGATGGTAGAGGGGGGGTATTGGTGTCTGTGAGCTGCTGGGGGGCCAGCTGTCAGAAAAGGATCCTGGTATTTCTTCCTCTTGATATGTCCCGCCCCGTCCCCTCGGTGCCACTCGAGAAGTTTCTCGTCCTCTTCACTTCTGAGCTCGTCTCTGAGATGGCCTGCTCCCTGGCTCGTGTTCTTTCGACTTGGCCTGGTGATGTCCAGGGATGCTCGACGCTACCTTCTCCTGGCTCCTCGCTGAGACCACTCGGTCCGGATAGGACAAGCATCGTCCCGGGTTCCCCTGCTCGTCTTGCCCCAGAGCCATGTGGCAGCACCGTCGACCAGTCACTCGAACCGGTCATCAACGACACACTCCTCTGGTCCAAGGGGGGGAGGGCAGGAATGGGGGTTAGGTATTGAGCAAGACGAGAACGACAATGAGGGAAGAAGATGGGGATTGAAGTCAGGGTGAACGGAGAAGGGAGACAAAACTCACTCACCTCGGCAGTGGTGACGAGAAGGTCCTCGTCGGGGAAAGACGACAGATTGGTTGACTGGTCCATCAGACAGACGCTTGCCTGACCGTCTCGACTGTCCACTCGTCTGCAAACCTAGAAGTCTGGCACGAGGGAGAGGAGAGGTGCTGTTGCCGGCTGCGTGGACGCAAGGAGGGGGAGGTTGGTAGGTAGCGAGGACGTCGAAGGTGCTGATCCAGGATATGACAGATGAAATGGATGGGGCGGTCGACTCTCAACTTGGAGGTGCGTTCAGGGTGGGCGGCGCTGCTGCACTGCATAGCCGGGCTCCACGCCTGTCCAGGGAGCAAAGACAGCATCTCGACACCTTTATACACGCAGCCTCGGATTCAGGGTTTATTCCAAGGCACCGGGCCACCATCGACGGACGGTGCGATCGGGGCTGCCATGGCTCCCGGTCATGGTTCGGGAGGCAGCCGAGCACGGCCGAGAGATCCCAAGCCAGAAGAGACGACCGGGAGAAGATTGACCACGCCAGAATGCTAAGTATAAGGCTGGTCACATGAGCACTCGGCATCGACCGCGTCAGTATATCGTGGAGCGACTTGGAAGGTGCCGGCCTGTGAGGCCAGAAACATCTGGCAAGGCCGAGAACTTGAACTAGTCAGAGACGGAGCGGACTGTTGTCGCCGCCCCATCATCCACTCCCATGGCCGTCCGGCTGGTATGAGCAGACCACTTCCTCGTGCTAAGCCTCGGGAGCGTGCGCCCTAGACCAATCACCCGGCCACGACAACGCCCCAACGCCCCGGAGGAAGGGAGGGGAGGGGACTCGGAGGAGCAAGGTGAGCTCACGGGTGGCGGCGGCCGGCCCACGAGTACAGTACACTACCCCCGGCGCGGGGCGAGTCAAGTCGTGCAACGGACCGCACAGGTTGACAAGCTGCTTCGCTCTCGGGGGCCTGTCCGGGGGTTGCAGACGGGCTTGTTGCGCTGCGAGAAAGTGGTCTTATCCTGCTCGAATCACCCCACCAACTCGGCCAAGCCGCAGGGCAGGCAGCGGCCATCTGCGGCCGTGATCGAGTCTCGATGCGCAAAACGCCGACCAACTTGTCCACGGCATTCTCGCGCGACCCAGCGTCATCCATCAAACCGCTACTGCCCAGACGGCTCGGTCCTTGGCGAGCTTCTTTGAGAAGCAAGAAGACACTAGACAAGACGAGGTCGAACATGGTCGGTATCGGTATCGTGCCGAATCCCGCCACACCATGTCTCGAGAGGGACAGCTGGGACCTGGACTTGGGCCCTTGCTAGCCCTGCTGAGCCCTGGCGTGTAGGGCAGCCAGCCGATGGGCGCGGCGAAGTTTTCGGTTGCTGCAGGGCTTGAAAGCGCCCCCTCCTCGTAATCATGTTGGCTGTTCCCCAGAATACCAAGACGCCCAGGCGAACAAGGTCCCCTGCAAGGAGGACCTGTCAAAAGTCTGTGCCTCCAAGCGAGAAGCTTCAAGCCTACCAGGCGGTCCTTCTGCCAACCACCTCGGCAGACCCATGATCGGCGACTTGCAGGAAAAAAGAAAACACCCTGGCCTCCACACGCACGGGTGAGGCCACGGTGATGTTGCCCAGCTGCAATACCCGCGCCATCGCAGACCAAGCGACCGGTGGATGAGATCGTCGACCATCCCAGCTCTTCTGTTGCCCCCCCTCGTCAGTTAAACGCATGGATCGCCTCGCATATCCGGTCCCCAACTTCCGAGCCACCCCAGTATGAGCTCATGGTAATATTGATAGAGATTCTTCGATGGAGGACCAAGTCCCATCCCGACGACGCCTTTCTTTACCTAAGCCGCAGACCCGGGCCGGTGCTAGTCCCTACTACTTGCGTCCATGCTTTGCCCATTCCCGGAGCACATTCTTCTTGAGTTTGCCGGTGCTCGTCTTGGGCAGCTCGTCCACCACCTCGACCTCGCGGGGCACCATGAACTTGCTGATATTGCTCTGGTGCTTTGCCCAGGCGATAAGGTCTTCCGGCGCCAGTGTGCGCCCCGTCTTGACCGTGACGTACGCCTTGGGCCGCTCTCCCCAGTGAGAATCTGGAACTGCGACAACGGCCGCCTCGAGGAGGTCCGGGTGCTGAGCCAGCATGCTTTCCAGGGCCACAGAAGAAATGTTTTCGCCGCCTGCCGAGGAGTTGGATTGTTAGCAATGCCATGTCACTAGTCACCAACAGGAGCTGCTTACCAGATATGATAATGTCTTTGGCCCGGTCCAGAATTTGGGCGCTTCCGTCCGGATGCCAGACGGCGAGGTCACCTGAATGCAGTGCGCCGCCGGCGAACAGCTTCCGCGTGGCACCGGGGTCTTTATAATATTCCTTGGCGCAGATGTTGCCGGTGAAGACAATCTCCCCAATCTCCTTGCCGTCCTTGGCCACATCTTCGAGCACGCCCTCGGGCCGTTCCGTCTTGATGATGCGAATCGGCAGGCTAACCACAAAGCCGTGGCCCTGGCGGGCCATTCGAACGAACTTTTCGGCGCTCGGGAGCTCATCCCACGAGGGTAGTTGGTAGCCCTTGGTGATGGGTCCGTACGTCTCCGTCAGGCCATAGACATGCACCGGGTGGAGGTTGAGGTTGGACTTGGCGAGCGTCAGCGGGGCCCCTTCATAAGGTGGCCAAGATGACCGGGCAGGTGGCTTACCATCTGTTCAAAGAGGTAAGGAGTCGGGGGGCTCGCAGCAACAGTGACCCTGACGGGTTGGGGGAGGCACTCGGCCTCATCGGCAGAGCACAAGAGCGTGTTGACGGTGGGAGCGGCGTTGAAGTGGGTGATGCCCTCCTCTTTCAAGAGTTTCCAGATGAGTGGGTAGTCGATCTTCCTGAGACACACATGGGTACCCCTAACGGCGGTGATGGACCATGGGAAGGTCCAGCCCATGGCGTGGAAACTTGCAGATGGCCGTTGTCAGCTAGGGTTGGCTTCACATATGCATAGGGGGCAGACTCACAGCGGCAGCGTCCACAGGTACTTGCAGCGACCTTGATGATAGTTAAGACCAGACTCGATGATGTTGCCCATGGCGGCCAGGTACGCGCCCCTATGGGTGTAGACGACGCCCTTTGGGCGAGATGTTGTGCCCGAGGTGAAAGGGATGGCAATCATGTCGTCTTCGTTGGCGACCTGAGAGTGCAAGCCGGCCCAGCCTTTGGCGCCCTGAGCAACGTCATACTGTAGGCCTTCCAGCACCGCGTCGTCAAAAGGTCCGCTCAATTGGCCCTCAGTGGCATCCGTGTCCGTGTCGATAATGAGTTTGACTGATGGATGAGCCTTTTTGAACTCATCCAGCAGGGAAATGAACTCGGCATCGACAATGATGGAGTCGACCTCGGCATAGTCAAAGATGTACGTGATGTCATCAGGCTTGAGCCTGTACTACGACTAGTTAGTCCTAGATGCTCAAGAGCTGTCTTGTGGTAAAAGACGACTCGCAGGGTAGCATACGTTTACGGCAACATTGACGCCGCCGGCAGCGCCAATACCGAAAATAGACTCGAGAAAGGCAGGTGTGTTTGGTGCGAGGATACCGACTCTCTTGTGACCGTGCTTGACGAGGTAGTAGGCCAGGCCCCGGGCCCGGTCGGCAAATTCCTGGTAGGACCGGCGCAGGGTCTTTCCGTTGGTGGTGATGTGAAGGATAGCCTCGGCGTCGGGCTCAATGGATGCAGCGCGCTCCAAGAAGAAGGTAGGAGAAAGCTGGTGGATATGGTGATTGTGGGTGAACTCGGCCTCGGCGGCGGCAGTAGGGGCTGCGGTGGTCGTGCCGGTTGCCGACGGCAACAGATGGCCGAGGATGCTCTTGATGCGTGAGGGGGCGCCGGTCATGGTGACGGTTTGAACTGGCGACACAGGTTGACTGGACTAGGTGACGACTGAGAGGGGCAGAAGAGCAAGCAGGATCAAGAGCTGCCGGTGATGAGCGACGTAGGCGAGGTACAGTACTTGTAGCTTGTGACTAGTGGCCAGCTTCTCAGCTCGACTGGTTGGCTGGCTGGCTTCCCGTGACCCGAACTCAACCACCGCAGCAAGCCGCCTCGGGGGTTGCCCGCTAACGACATGCTGGGTGGGCAGTGTGTGCTGCTGCTGAGCGTTGAGACGTGGGGGGCATGTTTTGCCTTGGCCCGGCCGGGGAAAGCTGGGAATAAGCGGAGGAAACCCGGGGCAAAACCTGGAGAGCCTCGGGTCTGCATGGCCTGGCTGCCACTGGTTGGGTGACTTGGGTCTGGATCTGGATCTCAATCTGGGCCGGTACCCCACTGCGCTGGGTCACTCTGCCATTGCCTGCCAGTTGCCTGGGGCAATTTTAAGCTGATTGTGAATGTACAATTCGAGCAGATGATTGATGGCCAGTTATCGCCGTTGACGATGTTTCGACGGGCTGTCTTGGTAGACAAGGCAGGTAGATTTGACAAAATTGATCGAGTGTGAAGTAGTCGGCGCAAGTTAACAAGAAATGGAAAAGTCAGACTTGCAAGAGTGGAGGGACGGCGAATCGATCTTGATCTTCGAGGTGCTCCGAAGCCGAGGTCTGGCTGGTACTGTAGGTGCTGTTGGAAGTGACTGAAGGCGCGAGAGACATCGCTGACATAAGCCACCCAGTGTCCCCTTAGGACGGCTAGCCGCTTTAACAACTCCCTGGCGTTTCGCCGGACCTTCCACCTCTCTCCATACCTTCACATAAAGCAGCAACCACTTAACTTGCCAGAGCTCCCCCGGCAGCCAGGACGCGACTGATCGCGAGGCTGCCACGAAATTTCGTCCCTACTTGGACAACCTCATCCTCACGCCCGCCGCTCCCTTCACCAGTCAACCCGCTGGCTTTTGATTCTTGGGATAATCATCTCCAGCTGCAGTCTTTTTCTGGCTGCCCAAACCATCAAAATGGCGGCAATGTAAGCCATCGCCTGCCCCCTCACCACCTCCCTCTACCATTGCCTGCTAACCATGGATTCCCAATCCAGCGAGAGCTTCGACGGCATCTACCTGGACCTGTCCACCTCGACGGGCAAGTGCAGGTTCGCTGAGACCGGCCTTGGATGGAAGCCTGCCGCCGGCGGCGACACCTTCACCCTCGACCAGAGCAACATCGCCTCGGCGCAATGGAGCCGCGCAGCCAAGGGCTACGAGGTCCGGATTCTCAGCCGCGAGTCGCGCATCATTCAGCTTGACGGCTTCCTGCAAGAGGTAGGCACCAGCCGTTATCCATTGGCCCTCTACATTCGACACTCGCTAATACACGCGCCCCTCAGGACTACGAGCGCATCAGCAAGATCTTCAAGAACTGGTACGGCAACACCCTCGAGAACAAGGAGCATGCCCTCCGCGGCTGGAACTGGGGCAAGGCAGAATTCGGCAAGGCAGAGCTGGCCTTCAACGTCCAGAACCGTCCCGCATTCGAGGTGCCCTACTCGGAAATCTCCAATACCAACCTGGCCGGTCGCAACGAGGTTGCTGTCGAATTCTCCCTCCCCGCCGACGTCAACGACACTGGCACCAACGGCCACCTCGGCGGTGCCCGTGGCAAGGGCAAGAAGGCCGGCGCTGGCAAGGATCAGCTTGTCGAGATGCGCTTCTACGTCCCCGGCACCGTCTCCAAGAAGGAGGTCGATGGCGAGGACGCCGGGAGCGATGCCGGCGGCGGCGAGGAGGAGAAGAACGCCGTCACACTCTTCTACGAGACTCTCATGGAGAAGGCTGAGATTGGCGAGACCGCTGGTGATGCCATTGCCCAGTTCCTCGACTGCCTGCACCTCACTCCCAGGTACACTCCGCCCCACCCTTACTTCCTGACACCCAGCTAACCACGACTCGTGCGACAGAGGACGGTTCGATATCGACATGTACGACGCGTCGTTTCGCCTCCGCGGGAAAACATACGACTACAAGATTCAATACGAGGCTATCAAGAAGTTTATGGTGCTTCCCAAGCCTGACGATGCTCACGTCATGATCTGCATCGGTCTCGATCCTCCCCTGCGCCAGGGTCAGACGAGATACCCCTTCGTGGTGATGCAGTTCAAGAAGGACGAGGAGGTCACCCTTGACGTCAACCTCACCGAGGACCAGATCAAGGAGAAGTACGGAGACAGGCTGCAAGCCCACTACGAACAGCCCCTCCATCAGGTCATCACCTACATCTTCCGCGGCCTCGCTAACAAGAAGGTCACCACACCCGCCAAGGACTTCCAGACGTACGTCTCGCGCTCTCTCTTTCTCTAATTTCTGACATCGCTGACCGACTCGCCCCTATCTCTAGACATCGCCAGCAGCTGGGTATCAAGTGCTCTATCAAGGCCAGCGAAGGCTTCCTGTACCTCCTCGAGAAGGCCTTCATGTTCATTCCCAAGCCCGCCACGTACATTGCGTACGAGCAGACGGCCTCGGTCACCTTCTCTCGCGTGAGCGGCGCCGTTTCAGCGCTGTCGACCTTCGATATCACCGTCGTTCTGAAGAACGGCAACGGGTCCACGCAATTCAGCAACATCAGCAGGGAAGACCTCAAGGCTATGGAGACCTTCTTCCGCCTCAAGGGCCTGCGCGTCAAGAACGAGATTGACGAGGACGCCAACCTTCTCAAAGCCGCTCTGCGCGAGGAGGCTCTCGGCGACGACTCAGAGGACGAGGTCGTGGGCGCCAAGGCGGACCGCGGCTCCGCCGATGAGGATGAGGAGAGCGTTGACGAGGACTTCCGCGCCGACAGCGACAGCGACGTGGCCGAGGAGTTCGACTCGAACCCGGAGACGACAGATTCCGAGGATGCTGAGAGCGGCGTCGATGATGACGATAGGGAAGGCGGCGGCGGCGGCGATGATGACGACGACGATGGAGAGGAGCGCCCCAAGAAGAAGAAGAAGACGGCTTAAAGCCAATTTTCTTCTTGCTGTTGGTATCGCTTCGTGTCGCACTACTAGGGTAACCGTGGGAAAAGGTCACGGTTCAGGCGGGCGTTCCGGAAAGAGGGAGGTTTTCTCCCATGGCGCGCAGATTGCGCCGCTACATGTTTTAACAGGAGAGTCATAGCAATTTTCTTCCCAACATCACCTTCCCAGCATCACGTGTTTTAAGGCCATCGAGATGATGCTTCCGGGCGGCATCCGGTCCCATCCGGCAGGTCTGGAGAGACAGATACAAACCCGGCCGATACAACAGGAACGCACCCAGTCAGACCCTAGAGCGATTACTCGAGTCCTCGGTGTACCTTTTTCTAGCCAGGCACGACTTATGGCCACGAGGTAAAGCCCATCGGCGACTGTAGAATGGTAGTGGCCGGGTTTGCCAGCGACTGAGCGCATCCGGCGAACGCTCCGTGTCAAATCGTTCTTTGAAGGCTCAGAATGCCGTCCAATCACGGGCATGTCTTGCCCAGAGCATTTACTGTACGAATGACTGTCCAGCGACAGCTTGCCAGCTAAGTGCTAGCTAGGCAGTCAGCGCCCGCCTAACTTTAGGTACCCGCCTAGGGACTAGCACGGCGCTGCCTGCATCTCCCATCGACGCTCCTCGTGAGGGGAGACTCGAGTCTATCCCTCTCCAAGGCGACGCAATCAGCCTTTCTTGACTTCACACATCCTCAACCTCTCATCTCAGTCAAGACTTGATACTAGTATTTCCAGATCAATCGCTGCGTCGTCAATTGCAACGATGAGTGCCACGGCGGCGCGATCACTCAGTGGGGGATGCCACTGTGGACGCAACAGTTACATCATCGACATCCCCGCGGAGCCCGACCACACAGCTCAGGTGCTCTTCAACTCAGACTCCCTTCATGGTCAGTCGTACCGTCGCGATGAAGCCTCAATCGCCACCGGAGTTACCGGATGACGGTCTTCTGGCTGGAAATCATCTCTACTCATCAGCCGACTGACATGGGCAGCAGTTTCACCACTGGCGATGCCACTCGCCGCGTCGATCAGGATACCCCTTTCGTGGTACAGAAGCAGCACGCATCCATTTTTCGCAGACGAGACGCACGCTATGATCCGGCGGGTGTATGAGAGCTCGAGTCCGGCCCAGCAGCCGGCAAAACGGCACTTCTGCGGATTCTGTGGCACACCTCTAGCCTTCTGGACGGAACGTCCCCTCAGCGAGGCAGACTTCATCCAGCTGACACTAGCCACCCTCTGTGACAACGACCTCGGGGATCTCGAGGAATTGGGTCTCCTTCCCAAGTCTGATGACACCAGCCGTGAGGCTGACACGGCTGTCTCGGCTACCGACGACCCGTCGACGAAGACCAGGATTGTGCGAGGGGTACCTTGGTTCGACGGCCTCGTGGAAGGATCCCGTCTCGCCAAGTTGCAAAAGACGCAGGGTGCCCACTGGAGCTCGGATGGCTCCACGAGAGTTGAGTGGGAGATTGTCGAATGGACAGAAGAGGACGAAGACGACGAGCACGACAAGACTGAGGGCTCGGGTGGCGTGGAAGCGGCCAGTAGCCTGGGCAAACGCAAGCTGGCTGACCGTCCCGCCTCGGACTCGAACCTTGAGGGCATCGGCAAAGCCTAAGCTCGAGCCCGACCCCTTGTACCTCCCGAGTGCCGTGCATGCGGCAAGACACCGGCGGTCCGGCTGTGCATTCCCAAGGGGCGTTGCATTGCAGACACCCAGGACCGGGCATCGATGGGCGTGGCGGCAGAGGCGTCTCTGTGTGCCGGTCCCTGGACGCGATGAAACACAAGGGGGAGCCGCAGGAGGAAGATACGGGCCGCAACTGGCGGTAGAGCAGACCTCTACTGTCCACTGTTCAGGGACGATGGGGTTGAGCTTCAGGTTAGAGGCGCGATGGATGGTGTCTAATGGAGCTTGCGAGGGGATGAAGCGATGTTGCTCTGTCTCTAGAAGGCCGGGTGCATGAGGGTTTTACGATCCATTTGATTTCACGTTCACACTGGCAGCCTAGGTAGGCGAGCCGGGGCTGATGTCAGTGAGCAGCTCCGCTTGACAATGAGAACAAATTCCCTCATGGCGCATATTGTGATGGGCCGAGGGTTAAGATCATATATTAGCGCCGTAACAAAATCACCCCGTGGCAGAATACCTCACATGATGAGATGTCTGGCAGGGTTGGCTTTTTGGCATCAAGGTAAGTAATCCTGGTGTCTAAAGGCCTGGTTCAACGAGAAATTGTCGCAACATGCCCTCATGGGGTCGTTGTCAGAGGTTGGTTGCCGGGCAGCAGCAGAGCCATGTCACCGGAGCTGTCGGACGGGCGATGGCCCGTCATATGGCTCGCCGGGACGGATGCGGTAGAAAAGCCGGGAAGCGTTTGCGGGCGATCCGTCAGGGCGGCCGGCACATGTTGACATTCGAGCGAGGTGCATGTTCCATGCCCTGCATAGTCCGAGGATTCTGCGAGGCGAGGATCAGACCCGTGAGTAGAGATGTGCGTCTAGATCGACCTGAGGGACTGACGCAGCAGAAACCGGATGGCTGACAGGGTCGAGAGGGGCCGGCTTCCACGATTGCGTGCGCGCGGCGGGATAGAGACGAGGTGGGCAGATTGACACGAGCCATTTCGAGGGGGGAGGGCGGAATAGTATAGGAAAGCGTCTGTCGGAATGACGGGCCGTCGTCTTCCAACAGCGACGGGACGAAGGGAGTCGAGGAGACCGACCCCTCACGCCCCTTGGGCGGGCAGGTGGGGAAGCCGGTTGGGGTTGGGGGTGGTGCCTGCCCTTGCACGGGCGGGTGGCGCTAAACCAGGGGAAGGTTGGTGGTTGGTGGGCAGGGACGCTGAGGGGGAAAGAGCTCAGGGGACCCCACGGCGGGGTAGCCAGGCCGCAGAAGTCACCTGGAAGAAGTGACGGGAATGGAAGTGGAAGGACCATGAGTTGCGCCTGCCAATGGTACAGAACATATTCACAGCCCGAGGAAGACATTTCCATTATGATGGGTCGATAGAGATACCCGTCTTCTAGCCCTAGCGAGCAGGCGAGTGTAAGTACCTTTCAGGGTCTCTCCTATTATACCTGACAGAAGCCGCTGGAGCACTCAATTTGTGATCTCTCAGGCTGGGAGAAGAACTTTATTACAACACCTGCCATCGCCGCCCGACTTCCTAACATCTGCACTTCAGTTCCCCCGTCAACCAACCGGCTGTTCGATGTACAGTCACGTCGTGGTGGCGGTGGCGGCAACATCAGCCTGATTAGAGCACTACCGCCTACAGGTAAACGCACCGCACCGCGCCCCCAAGTCGGCGCTGATCCCAGGATCCCCCGGTCCAGTGCGGCCAGCCAACGCGACGCCCGGAAGAAACAGCGTGGTCCCTTGTCCTCCTCTTCGGAATACTGTATCCAGAAGACTGCACTGAATACTGTACTGACCTCTCTCTCCACACAGATCCAACCCAACCAGCCCCGCGCGCCGCCCTACCTTTCAGACGCCCTGGGCCGCCCGGGGCCCCGTCCGCAACGCTGTCGGTGTTGGCGGTCCGATGCTCGGGTCCGCCGGGCCTTGACGGGCTGCCCAGGCTTTCCTGGTGTACTCGAGCCACGCCTGGTGCGCCCCTTTCTCACACTCGCGGGCACGCGGCTGTGCCTTTTTCACCCAGCTCACCCCCCTTCGCCGGTGGTCTGGTGGGCTGGTGTCCCGCGAGGCCGCGAACCCGCAATCCCATGTTCGCGCAATGGGGTCTGTCGGACGGCTGCCGCTGCCGCACATGCTGCATTCTCCGAAGCCTTGGGACCTGGCGGCGGCTGCGTCTTCCGCATGTATCATAGGCACCGGGCCTACCTCCACCTGCCGGCTGTACCTTGCCTCCGTGTCATCCATCGTGTATAAGTATCCACGGCCCTCGACTCTCCGTCTCGACACGCTCCCCTCGTCTTCTCTCTCTCCTCAAGCCAGTCCACCGATCTGCAGCTTCGATAGAACTCTCCGACCTAGACAGGAAGATCTAGCAGCAAGACACTTCGGGCAGGCCTCTCCCGAACTTCATCCTCTACTCTGCACCTTCACAACCACACCATCACCATGTCTCTTCCCGCCGACTTCCAGTGGGGTTTTGCCACGGCTGCGTATGTTCTCCCTCTGTTCTTCCTGTCATCTCTGTCCACCCAGGCCGGCGTCATCTTCTTTTCCCTCGACGACAGCTAGCTGGCTTGTTCTCCCCCATCACCCCACCACATGCGAGCCAGGCACATTGTGATTTTACCCCTCCCCCCACCTCTTGCACCCGTTGTCCATTTTCGGACGCCTCGACCGCGGATGAACAACGTCCTCACTTTCGGCCTGTTTCCAATTGATCCTTCATCCTGGCATTTTGGCCCCTCTCTCCTCCGCTTCTTCTCCCATCCGCATGCCCCATTCATCGCGTGCCCGAGGTGGGCGGCATTTTGTTTAGCCCGCTCTGCCTTTCCAGCTACCGGCGGCACGCTCAATGCCCCGCACCCAACCTCAACCTGTAAGCTGACTCCATCTTCATGTAGCTACCAGATCGAGGGTGCCGCCGATGTTGACGGCCGCGGCCCGACCATCTGGGATGAGTTCTGCAAGATTCCCGGCAAGATCGCCGACGGCAGCTCCGGCGTCGTCGCCTGCGACTCGTACAACCGCACCGAGCAGGACATCACCCTCCTGAAGGACCTCGGCGCCCGCTGCTACCGCTTCTCTCTCGCCTGGTCCCGCATCATCCCCGTCGGTGGCCGCGGTGACGAGATCAACCAGGCTGGCCTGGACCACTACGTCAAGTTCGTCGACGACCTCCTCGAGGCCGGCATCACTCCCTTCATCACCCTCTTCCACTGGGATCTTCCCAACGGCCTCGAGGAGCGCTACGGCGGCCTGCGCAACAGGACCGAGTTCCCTCTCGACTTTGAGAACTACGCTCGCGTCGTCTTCAAGGCCATCCCCAAGTGCAAGAACTGGATCACCTTCAACGAGCCCTGGTGCTCCTCCATCCTCGGCTACAACGTCGGCCAGTTCGCCCCCGGCCGTACCTCGGACCGCTCCAAGTCGGCAGAGGGTGACTCCTCCACCGAGCCCTGGATCGTCGGCCACAACCTCCTCGTCGCCCACGGCCGCGCCGTCAAGGTCTACCGCGAGGAGTTCAAGCCCACCGACAAGGGCCAGATCGGCATCACCCTCAACGGTGACGGCACCTACCCCTGGGACCCCGAGGACCCCGCCGATGTCGAGGCCGCCAACCGCAAGATCGAGTTCGCCATCTCCTGGTTCGCCGACCCCATCTACTTCGGCAAGTACCCCGACTCGATGCTCAAGCAGCTCGGCGACCGCCTCCCCACCTTCACCGACGAGGAGAAGGCTCTCGTCCAGGGTTCCAACGACTTCTACGGCATGAACCACTACACCGCCAACTACATCAAGCACAAGACCACCGAGCCCGAGCCCGAGGACTTCCTCGGCAACCTCGAGACCCTCTTCTGGTCCAAGAGCGGCGAGTGCATCGGCCCCGAGACCGAGTCCCCTTGGCTGCGCCCCAACCCCCAGGGCTTCCGCAACCTCATCAACTGGCTGTCCAAGCGCTACGGCTACCCCGAGATCTACGTCACCGAGAACGGTACCTCCATCCTCAAGGAGAGCGACAAGTCGGTCGACGAGATTCTCGACGACACCCTCCGCACCGAGTACTTCGACACCTACGTCAAGGCCCTCGCCGCCGCCGTCACCGAGGACGGCTGCAAGGTCAAGGGCTACATGGCCTGGTCGCTGCTCGACAACTTCGAGTGGGCCGAGGGATACGTCACCCGTTTCGGCGTCACCTACGTCGACTACAACGACAACCAGAAGCGCTACCCCAAGAAGAGCGCCAAGAGCCTCAAGCCCCTCTTCGACAGCCTCATCAAGTCGGAGTAAACCAGACGCTTTCAGCATGGGAGAGACGTACGGCCGCGCAGCAGGCATGATGATGACATGAACCATATACAGTTGAGAGAGACTTTGACACAAGGTAGCTGAGACGATGAATGAAAAGATTTGACTTGATCACCTTGACTGCACATCCCCTGATGATGACATGTGTCCATGTGATCAATTCCATGACAAATATCACGGCCACTATTACTTTACCCGCTGGAGGCTGGGGGCTACGTCCGTGCCGGCTCCGTTGTACCGTTCCGGACAGCTTCGACTGCCTCCGCCTTTTCATTGTCATCTTCCGTGGCATGTCGCGCACCTGCACCGTCGACATGGCGATCACTGGCCCCGCCTGTCGTTCCTGCGCGACGTGACTCTGCTGCCTCGTCGGTCTGATCACGGTGCTCCTCCGAGGGCAGTCGTCCTATTTCGCTCTCGGAGTCGGGCTTGCCGCTCCGCCTGAGATACCACTTGAAAAAGTAAACAACCCCCTGCGCGATAAAGACTTGCTCCACCGTGTACAGGAGGACGGGAACCTGGAGGAGGGCCACGGTAAGGTCGTCGGCGTCGCGCCACATGGCCGAGACGAGGGGGATGCCGAGAGAGGTGGTCTTGGCGGCGCCGCAGAAGCACACGGCGATGGTCTCCTGGCGTGACATGGGCCGCAGACGCAGAAAGCGACGCACAAGGGACGGCAGGAACCGCGTGGCGAAGCGGGAGTCGGCGACGTGGGGGTTGACGCGGGCGCAGAGCCAGGGAGGGGGCCGGGCAGCGAAGAAACAGATGGTGGTGAAGAGAGCATAGATGGCCAGGTTCATGAACACGTTGAAGATGATGCTGGCGGTGGGCGTGTCGGTCAGAGCGCCGGTCTTGAAGGCACCTGAAAATGTTGTCCTGGTAATTCCATTAGTGCCATGGACATGGAGAAGTAAAAGCATATGCAAGATGCCAGCACTCACCACACGAGAAGAATCAGGCAGATTCCCGACAGTCTTCCCAGCCTGAGCACCCTCAGAACCCACTCGACTTGGCGCTCCAGGGTCCAACGAAGGGCTTGGCCGACGGCTAAGGGCAACAGCACACTCAGGCCGAGCTGCATCATGACGCCACGGTACATGTCCGCGATAGTATCAGGGTTAGCCGGCTGCCATGCGTCGAATTCCGGCGTCTTTGGGAGGAAGCCATAGATGAGAAAAGGCGAGATGAAGCTCCCGACGACATTACCGATGACAACCTCAATGATGGCGGCAGCATCATCACCTCCAGCCATGCGGGTCATGACCACATTTGAGGCGATTGTCGTCGGAATGCACGCTGTGACCAGCATGCCAACGAGCACCGACGTGTCAATAGTCTTGTCTCGAATAGCGCCGGCAGCGATGGCGATGTAGATGATGACTTGGGCAGGTGTAAGCAGCAGGGAAGGACTCTATCCTGGATGGAGACGTACTGAGAAGAACGACGGGAAACAAGATGAAGCTGATGGACTGCACAATGATATGAAGACGCACATTCATCGTGTGCTCCCGCAGCTTGGCCGGGGACAGCTGGAGCCCGCTGACGAGGAAGATGAAGGCGATGGCGCCGTAGATGATGGAGTATTCCGACTTGATCACACCACCGCGAGCAGCCACGTCTAGGGTTGTTAGCGCTTCCTGTAGAAGGGTCGGCATCGTAGGGAGGATGAAGACTCACGAGGGAATAGGTAGCCAAATAGACACGCAAGTCCGAAGCCGATGACAATGTGCTGCGCCCAGAGGAACTGGCCGACTTTTACCAGCGTCCTCTTGAGCCCTCCTGGCTCACGCGCGGCCCCGGGGGCATTTCTCCCGGGCGTGTCATCGCCAGACGTTCTCTCATCTGCCGCGCCCATTGCTGCCAGGCATGAAGTCCTGGTTCAAGGGGTCGTTGGCCAACTGAGCATAAAACGAACAGGACCCAATGCTCATAAAACAAATCGATGAACCGAGATGACCACTCGAAAATCAAAGAAAGACCAGAGGATGAGATGATGCAAAAAATGTCGACCCGGCATAATGATGCCTTTACCGCCCCCCTTCGGCGGAATCGCCGTGTTTGCCCCATGTCGGCGCCGAGAAACTGGGCCCACAAGGCGACGCGTTGGTGAGGATCCCGGCTTATTACCGCCTTGCCAGGCGACGGTTGAGCCCCTGAGAAAGCCCAGGCGGACTTGTCTTTCTCCGCCTTCGGCATCGGTCGGCAAGGGGGATGGGGTCGTGCGGCAGACGACAACAGTAGGTTGACGAAGTTTCAGGATGGTCAACCTGGGTAAAGCGTTCAAGGTATTGACATTATGAATAATTCGTGTGATATATCTGTGAGCCCATATCTTTCATCAGTCAGTGGCCGTCCTCGGCTTCAAAACCTTCCCTGACATCCTCTAATCCAAACCAAGTCCAAACACCCCATGTCAGCTTCCCGCTGCCCCGTGGTATATAACTATGCTCCCAAGACAATCCAAAAACTGACGGCCGACTGGCCGTCCCTCAGTCCCTAATCTTGGCCGAGCTCTGCATCTTCCGCAGCTTATCGCGATGCAAGTCGTTCCACTGACCGCTCTGCATCATTGTCGTGAATATGCGGTCGTTCCTCTCCTTGTCGCCTCTCTCCATCTCCCTCCGCTGGGCCTCTGCATCCTTCTGTTCCAACATCATGGCGCGCTGGGCGTCGATGCTTCGCTGCACATCAAGCTCGCGGTCCAAGCCGGTGCTGGACCCAAAGGCCGTTCCGTAGAAGGACTCCCTGGCTCGAGGCCCATTGTTCATAACGGACGTGCCTGCGTACATTTCCATCTGGACAGACTGACGGAAAGCTGCCAGCTGCGACTCTCGAGTCGCCTGGGATGGGAGGTTCGAGTATCGCTGGGGCTGGTGGGAGTCGAACGGCAGCGCGTCCGACGAGAAACTCATTGGCCGGGCGTAGAGCCCGCTGGGCGGCCTCTCACTGAACGAAACCGAAGATCGTAGTCCGCTGTTTCGTCGCATCATGTCTCGTCTCTGGCTGAGCGGTAGATCGTCTGCGTCACCACTTGCTGGCATCGGCGAAGAGGCGTAGGCAGGCTGGTTGCGCATCGCGTCCGGCTCGCCGACCATTGCTTGCATGGTGTACGGGTCTTGCATCGTCATCGACGCCGGAAGAGTGACTGCGCTCATCTTGTTGCGAAGGTAGATGTCTCGCTGGCCGATCAGTGTCTGCGGGCTGGAGTAGCTGACGACTCCGGGCACCGGTGGTCTCTCCTTGCCGGAGCCTCCGGCTACAGAGCTCGTTGCAGAGGTGCTGCTCCGGGAGTCCGCACGGGAAAGGTTACCAGGTCCTTCTCCAGCGACAATCTGTCGCATGTGTGGGTTTACCGCCATGTGTCCGGGGCCAGCGAAGGAGGTTTGCCGACTGATCATCCCCGACTGACTAGGGAGGCCTGCGATTCCACCAGTACGATGTCCAGGAGGCGTCGCCATGGACAGCTGAGAGTTCGTCCTGGCCAGCGAGTGACCCATGGCGCTGTTTGATCGGGGAAGAGGGGCAGGGGTGCCTGTCTCGGCTGTCTGCTGCAATTCTTGAAGATCCACGGGGGCTGCGACCTCAGTCGTCGATGGATCTTCTGCGGGCTCGCTGATTTGCAACGTGTCGGGCTCAGGCAGGTCTGCGTGACCAAGGTGCTTGGCCCACTCGTTTGTACGATAAGACATGGCGACTCGGGAGAGAGCCTGGGGAAGGTGGCCCTCTGTCAGATTGACGGGAACCGACTCGACAACCGAAACGGTGGACTTGGCCTTGGGTGAGTCGGTCTCCTCCTTGTCTGTGGTAGCCTCGGCAGGAGTGTCGATGGGGGCATCTGTTTCGGCATGATCGCCCTGGCTTTGGGCAGATAACACCGGGGCCCGACCCTTTCCTTTGTTGTCGGCAGCGCTGACTGATGCTGTCATGGCAGTCTCGGACGCCGATGTGCGCTTGGTGGATGCCTCGCCAGTAGATGTCTCGTCGACGGTCATGGCCATACTGTGACGGCTGGCCCCGGCGATCGACCTCGAGTCTCCATCGAGACTGTCAAGGTCCATCGTGGCAGCAATGGAACCGTTGTCGGGGTCGTGACGTGCCCTTGGGATCACAAGCTCTTCCTCGCTTGGGTTGCCATCGGCGAGGACCGTCCTTGAGTCTCGTTGAGACATCCTCCTGAGCCTGTCCATAGACGTTTGCGATAGGCGTCTGGCGAGAGAAGTCCGTTTTTGTGTCTTTGCGGGAGCCTGGACATCCTCGTCCGCAAAGGTCGCCACCGAAGACCGCTCGTCATCCTGCCTAGGCTCGTCGTCGTAATGTCTCGGTACTGCAAAGGGCAGGGGAACGACCGCTGGGGCAGCAGAAGGGTGATCGACTGAAGACTCGGGCTGCTCAGTGGTCTGCACAGTCTCGGGTACTGACCAGCCGCGTGCCTCTCCACCAGCCTCACTCGAGCCTACCGGGGGCGCAGGATGCGTGTCGTCGTGGGCAACCCGGACGGTCACCGGGCCGCCGTGCTCGGCACGCGTCATGACTGAAGGAGGCTGGTAGGTTTTGGGTGGCACTGCTGGGGGCTGCTCATCGACTGGAGAAATCTGCTCCATCTCGACGACTTGGACCGGCACGGCAGTGCCGGGTCTGCTGTTCCTGTTGTTTCCGGAACCATCGACGCTTCTTCGACCTTCGCTGTTGTTTGCGTAGCCCGAGTCGTTCGTGTGGGACGGGGCCATGCTCTCCGAGTCCCCGTTGCCATAAGTGCGCTCCCAAATCCTTCTGTCCCTGGCATTCTCCGTCTCGATGACGCGGCCCACCGCCTCCTCCTCTTGCTCCAGACTGCGCTGGTCCTTGGCGACTTCGGCTTCCTTCCCCTCCCGACGCTCCTTGATGGCCTTCCACAACTTCAGCTGTGAGACGATGCCCGCAAGACAGAGTATGACGATGGCGGCAAGTTCCACTTCGATCCCCCTGGTCAGGGGGTAGGTGCGGGTTCCGACGGGGAAGAGGATCTGGTTGAGGTTCCAGAGATAGGCCCAAAATTCCTTGAGCCCTGCCCTGGAGAAGCAGTCAATGCCCAGAACGGTCGCGGTAGCGCCGCTGAAGGAGTTGCTGACGATGAGGGCGTAGTCGCGAGTCAAGCGATGGAAGTAGAGCACATAGGTTGCGGCGGTGAAGCAGACGATTAGGATGACCTTGCCGATGGAATCGGGCGCCAGTAGCCCGCCGGACCGAAGGCAGAGCAGCCACATGCTGAGGCAGAAGCCGCCGAGCATGCAGGCAAAACCTTCGGTGATGTCGTTGAAAAACGTTGCGATGCCGCCCAACACGGCGCCTGTCAAGACGACCGCGACAACATAGGCTCCCTGGACAGACAGCGGGATGGGGGGCTCCATGATGTAGATGATGAGCACTGCGGTGCCCAGGCCCGTTAGGTATGCAGTAGAGAAGAAGGTGTGAATGCGTGGGCTCTTGATGCCGATCAGGGCGTGGACGGCACCAGAAAAGAGGAGGAGCACGCCCGCGACGCCCCAGCCAGGCGTGACAAGAGGCTGGATAGGCAGCTGCCCATCAGGTATTGTTGCTTGGACATGGTCAGCGCTGGCTCTTCTTTGTGCCTCAGAGCACCAGATCACGGGTGACAAACCGTTGAGGGGAAGCTCATCGTCACCATCTGCAGTATCAGTGGCGGACGGGATGGAGCTGGTGAAGTCGACGGTGGAGGGTGTCGTCCTGACGCTGGAAGCGCTGTTGTTCTCGACTTCTGAGCGCGGCGTGGATGTTTGATCTGCGGACGATCGAGTCTGGCGTGTGGTGGAGGGTGAAGGGGATGGTGACGGCGAAGGCGTGGACCGGGAGTCGTCCTGCCTGCGTACAGGTCCTAGAGCACGTACGTTGGAGAACTGAAGTGCCACGACGAGGAAGACGAAGATCCAGGTCTGGTAGTTTTGGAGCCTCATGATGGGAGGTATTAGGGTGTAGGTTGTGTCTGAAGATGTACTTGGAAACGATGAAAGCAAATTTCGGGGGTATCAGGGTGATAATGACAGAGCAACGGCCCGGGGATGTCGATACGACGTATGTAGGTATCCCTCAGAGCATCATTAGAGTGTTTGGATAATAACAAGAAACGACAGGAAGGGGATTATGCCCGAGGTGAAGAAAGTAAGAACGAAGGTGAGCCCCGTGAAGAACGAGTGAACGAGGAGGGGGGAGAAGGGGATGAGGGTAGGACGAGGAGGGGAGGAGAGCTTGGAGAAAAGAAGAACGCCGCTTACAGCCAGAACGACGAGACGAACGTATAAGCGGTCGATCAGATGGAAGTCTGGTGGGGAAAGGTGGTTGAGAGCCCAGAGGCCGGGACTGGAACAGGGGTGGAGGGGAAGCGGATCGGAGGGGGTAGGTGACTGGGAGCCAGGGTACCTGGTTCGGCGCCGACGAGAGTGTGATACTGGGTGGGTGTACGCGCGCCGTCGCGGTGGGTGTTCCGTGGCCGGACAAGGCGATCAAACTATCCAGGGGAAAGCAACGGGACCAGCAGGGGCAAATGACCCCGCCGCGCTCTGAAATCTATGCTGAGAGAGAATCACGCTGTGGCGAGCCAGCCAGTGGACGAGGAGCTGCCATGGTGAGTCTCAAGACCACCGCCACCGACCACTAGATATGACGGGAGAGGACCATGAGGAGGAGCATGGGGGTTGGAGGTCGGCGCCTGACAGTACCGGTACGCGGGCCGTTGGGGGACGAATGTTCGGACTCGTCTGATCATGTAGCCCAGCGGCAGGCTGCGAGAGCCATCAGCTTGAAAGTGAGCCGTCCTGGGCAGCGAGCTCGGGGCAAGAGAGGACAGGAGGCAGTGGGAGGGTGGTGTCGACGTATCCAGCCTGAGAAGCGGCTGAACCTTCTTGGGGCCAATCTCCCATTTTGCTTGGATGACAATCCGTGGCGGCACCACAGGACCACAGGCAAGGTCGTGCGTCCGTCATGGTGTCCGTCCAAGTCGAGTTGACGTTCGTGAGGCAAAGAGGGTCCGGTCCCAAGAGTTCGTCCAATTTACGTGGGTTGGGCTGGTGCCGTCGGGTGCGTCAACTAGCGGCTCTGGGCAGGAACATGATCCGGGGACACCGCCGGCGGAGTCTCGTAGGGGGTGGTGGGAGGAGGCATAATGTGCCGATTGGACCCAAGTGGTCGAGTCCTCTTTGGAGGCTAGACGGGCTTGTCGGGTGTTCCCAGTGACGAAACAAGAGCAGGGCTAGTCCTGGACGTGTGTCCCCTGAAGTCTCTGTGGCATGACGACCTCCTGAGGCGGAGCTGACGGCGCATGAATGGCGCTCTGCGGGACTGGTTCGAGCGAGCGTGATCCTCGACCGGGATGCAGACGCAGGCGGCCTTCGGTACGGCGCTGCACCTAGGGTAGACGCGTTAGTTGAATGTGAAAGGATGGAAGAAGCAATGCGTGCATATGCCTAGCAGACACAGAAGCAAGTCAATCGGCCGAGATGCATATCGTTGATGGCAGAAGCGAGGACACCATCACGGTCTGACGGCGGATCATCATTTGACGTCGGGGGACTCGACTCGGAGAAAAAGCAACCTGGGACACCACCAGGAGGGGAAGTGCTCAGTGCCTGGCGCCTTCCCGCTTGTGCTTGCGCCTGTGTCTGCCCCTGCCCGCCCTAATCGACGGCCGCAGAGCCGATCGTCGCCGCTAACCACTCCCGTTAGTCCCCGCAGCCAGGTACCCGCGCCCTAAGGACTTGGGACCTGAGAGTTCGCGCACCGTCCAGTCACTGTCGCTGCCCTTCAACTTCAACCTCGCGTTGCAGGAACACAGACACAGACACAAGCACCACCTCGCCATTCTCCGCCTCCGTGACCTCCGAAAGGAAAATCATGCCTGGTGCTCCCCGACCTCACCCGGAAGAGCCTCGACTTGTTTTTTCTCCGACCTCACCGCAACACTTACAGGCCACCATTGGCAAGGCTACTTGCCTCAACCTCTGTAATAAACCACACTTTCCTCACCAGGCACATGCCTGCTTGGTGCATTGAGCCAGTCAGTGGATGGAGAGCTCCAAGCACCTGACTGCCCGTCGTACAACGCAAGCCCCTGTCGTCGGCTCTCCAATCAGTCAACCGCTCACTAACAAACTTTACCCAGTCCACCGAAACCTCGGCCGACGCCATGGCCTGGCCCAGACGCGCCTTCAACTTTGGGGCGCGAGTGAGTCGCGTCACTTCACCAGCCGACGGGCGTCTTAATCTCCACGAAAGGCGTCACCGCCTCCCTTCAGTCGCACACAAATCAACAAAACCACCCGAGGGCTTGAATACCTATGGAAAGGGGGTGTGGACCGGTCTGCCCTCTGCTCTGTTCGTCCTGCTTGCCCTTCGGTCTCCCCCACGTCCGATCAGCGGCTGTGCATCCAAAAAAGTTTGCTCAATGCCCGCTGCAGTGCTTTGGATACAGCTGCGCTGCAACAGAAGGATGCAGTGGAATTGGAGGGCCCCATATCCCCCGCCCGGCGGAGCACAGGGGCACATGCCGGTAGGTCTCCAGAAGCCGGCCCCCGTCCGCAACCGCACGTCCGAGCCATCCATGCCTCGTGCTGCTGCCATCCTATCGTCGACCCTCCCTCGCGCGACGCATGAACAACCTTCCCGCCGTTCGTCTCAGCTGTTCCACGACGGGCATCCACCGCCCCTTGTGAGACGTCGACCCGGTAAAACCGGACCTCGCCCGACGACTGTAATTTTACCACCTAAAGAGCATTAGGGCTCAATAACCGCCCCTCCATCTCAGTTGTTGGCGATCATTGCATGAGCTGAACATTGCGAGGCTGAGGGGAGGGGACGGGAAGGGCCGGTAGAGGAGGTCCTGTCTTGGCTCGGGCCGATATTGTTTCTCTCTTTTCTCCGTGAGACTTCACCAACATGCATGATGTGTCTCTGTGCACGTCATACGACGCACCTACCGGCCGACATCACAGACTTTCACCCCACTCATGGTCCGTTTGTACGTGTGGTACTAAGCTGAGCTGCGTTGCTTTTCATCTATGGGCGTGACAAGGAAATCATTACACGCCTCGTATCTCGGACTCGGAATCATGCTGATCCTAACAGGGAGTAGGGCCGGTCTACCTCCCGTTGTCTGGCTTGTAGTCGCCTGCCCGACAGGCAGTATATCAGCCTCGTTTGAACCGCTACAACACCTTGGACGGCCTGGTCCCTTCTGGCCACACCCATTCCTCAGAGCACCCATCCCTCCCCCAGCGAGGAGGCAATGTTGCGCTCTCCGGATGTGCAGGTGTTCAAATAGGCTGGGTTCGCTACCTTAGCGGCGGCTGATACGACCAGGCGGGCGGTCGCCGCCGGACCGGACATGGTTGGACGACCTGGAACCTCGTCCTGACCTCGAGCGCCGTTCCGGAAGCTTCTTTCCCTGGATGAGCCGGAGAATTGTTCGGAAGGGGAAGAGAATCAGGGAGAAGAAGGCCTTGAAGGGGAGCATGACTGCGTCCATGCAGGACTCGGCCGCCCATTGGAAGAACCCGGGCGATGTGCTGTGTTTCGCAGCGGCCGCTGCGAGCGAGAGGGCATCGTTCAGTCGCGCGTCCAGAGAGTTGAACCTCGATTCGGTCTGCATTGAAAGGAGCGTCGCCTTCTTCTCGTACCGACGGACGGCGCGATTAAGAGCGTCGAGCTCAGGCTGGATCACGTTACGCACGTCGCGCACCAGGTGCTCCTGTTTGGCCGCGTACAACTCCGGCGTTCCGCTGCGCTGCCTCGAAGGGGAACTCGACTCGGGCCGTGCCTCGAGCGCCTCGAGCCTCTCCATGAGCCGGCTCAGCTGGCCCGGCGGGGTCAAGTCGGGATTCTCGCTAACAAGCCGCTGAAGATGGAGTGTTCGGGCCTGGACCAGTGTCATCAAGTGCGACAGCGGCCGTAGCTCTGAGGCCAGCAGGAAGATGGTAAGGTTGTAGTTGGAGACGAGGCCTTCCGATGGACGGCTCAGTTGCGTGCGGATGGCGTGTAGCAGGTAGGCGCCCATGATGGGGAACAGGAAACAAGCGGACAGGGCGAGGACTTCGTGCAAGTACAGTTCAGCAAGCGCATCGCCTCTCGGGGTCCCGCGTCCGGCTCGTACGGGGGTTTCCTCAGGCACATCCGCCGCTTCGTCTTGGGATCTTCCGGCGTCCAGGTCGACAGAGCCTTCGTGGTGTTCTGCTTCGCTATCCTCCTCGGTCTCGATCTCCGCGCTGAGCTCTTCCTGCACCCGTACCTCTTGTGCGGAATGGTACCAATTCCTGCGAGGTGGCACTTTGTCAGCCTGGACGGCCCTCAGGGAGAGGGGACCACCTGAAAGTCAGTCGCTAGAGAAACCTACCATGGCTGCGTCACCGACCAGTGCAGAAAGATGGCCGCGAGGCCGAGCAGCATAATGTCCGTCACGACGGAGCTGCCATTCTTGAACAGGACGCCGCCGACGGCGGGCAGGAGCGCAAATGCCAGGGGGATGGACGCCCAGTTGGAGCTGTCCTCGGCGGCGGGACGCGCGCCGGGCGGCTTGGGGTTGAAGAGGCCACCGGCCTCGTGCATGCTGTATTCGGAAAAGGTCGAACTACGGCGTCGGGAGCCCTCGAAGGGATCGCCCGCGGTTGCTGCAGCAGATGGGGACTCGAAGCGCTGTCGCCTGCGCGTCGTGTTTTCGTCGACGGTTGCTGATCGTCGAAGGCCACCGGCGGTACCTGTGGCCGTCGCAATGGCTGGTCGAGGCGCGCTCGTACTCGCCGTCACGGGCGGTTGGTGATTGATTGGAGATGTCTGGATTTCGTCGGCCATGTCGAGGATGTGATTATGGTGCTGAAATGGTTTCGATGAGGGTACGAGGGATACGTCTAGGCTTGTCGTGTTGTTGCTGGGAAGGAGCAGGGTCCAGAGATATAGCGGGCTGTCAACATTGGAGAGGACGCAAGGCGAGTATCACAGGCCAGCCGAGGCGGCGGCACAGGCGTGCGAGGGGTTCGTTGATGGTGAAAGATAGGGGCGAGGGAGAACGTGTTGTGGAATGTGCAGGGTCTCAGCTCGCGTCGTGGGCCTCGGGAGGCGCGGTACAGGCATGCCAGGTCAGATCGCGGGAGAGGATAAGGATGGATTCATGTCGACACAGGGATGGCGGTTGGATTCGACTTGAGAGAGTGACGGGAGTTGACGTCGACCCGAGCGGGGGCAGTACGACACTTGTAGAGGAGTCGTATGCCACTGGTACAGGTCGTAGATGAGGGCAGGGAAGGAGCAGCCAGAGCACCTGCAGTGTTTCCAGGTTGTTGTCGGTGCTAGAAGCGGAGCACGTGCCGGACCCAACGATGCAGTATGCAGGGCGACGGGAAGAGGTGAAGGAATGCCAGATGTGATGGTGTCGGCGAGGGAGTGATGGACGTCATGATCGAATCGTTTGCCCCGCGCTGATCGGTGGAGCCGATCGCCCTGTCCAGCGGGTGCGGCAACGCAGCGGATTGATGCGGGCAGATGCAGGTTAGGATTTAGTGTTTGGCGGGGAGCAGCATCGCCAGTGGAGGACCCAGGCTTAGCGTGCTGAGTGCTTCTGTACCGGTACCTCGTGTTCAAGTTCAAGGTGCAGTCTAGGCCGAAAGTCTAGGCTCGGGAGGCCGCCGTGTATAAGGGCAGCTCCAACGTCGATTCGTCGAGCTGCAGAAGACGGTGGTCCAATAGACAATGGCGATGCCTTGGTAAGGATGTACAAGTACGACGAGGGCAAACCTATCGCAGACCACCATTATTCGTTCGTCTGATGGCAGCCACCCGACTTGTGTGTTACCTCCAGTGCCCGTGCTTTCTGGGGTGACGGACCGCTGCATTCAGTGCACCAATGCGAGCGAGGTTACGACAAGCAAGATTCAGTTGGCGTCTTGAGCTTGGGGCCATCTGTTGACGGGCATGGTAATCGGGTTTATCGACCTTTCGTCATGGCCACGTAAAATTGGCCCTGCCATGATTCAGGTTATCGTCAAACTGTATTTTCAAGTTGTTGGTGTTGGTGGTTTGGTCGGTGCGAAAAGGGGCGGTAGCCGGTCAAGTTTTTCAAGGCCATGTCTTCCAAGCTATAGACAAACTTATCTCAGCTAGAAGTGTGCCCTGATCGCATGAGCACGTCACCCAGTCTGCGGTGTTAAAATCCAAATATTCCGCGGCTGTCAATGTTAGTTGCCGATGAAGATAATTTGGAATATTCATGCGCGGCTTCGATATTTATCGAACGCACGGACGCGCAAACTCGGGAACCGTTTGGGAACTCGAAGGAACTTGCCGAGGTGTCCGGCCGGCTGGCCGTTTGTCCCCGGAGGAGATTGCCTCACTTTTTGTTTGACCGTTGAAATGAATACACGACTCGGAGGAGCGATAAGGTGATTTTGACCTTCCGAGTCCTACCCCCAGCTTCAGCCCTTTCTCTCTCGGGAGCACGGTGGTCTGCCGTCCCTCAAGTTCATCGAGGCAACAGATGACACTATCGGCTACTACTTCTTGATAGTAGGGGCCTCGACTACCAACGGCCCAGGGGTGCTCGGATGATCGACGACTTGCCTGAATAACAACGAAAAAAAATCTCTTCGCCGCCATCCATGCCCAGCTGCTGATGGTCAAGCTGCAAAGAGAGCCAATATATTCTCCCATCCTGGCCCCTGACCACTCAGCTCTCGACCGCGTCAGCCGGCGACGTTGGATAGTGGCCGAGCCTCTGGGATGTTCTGGAGAAAGGGCTAGATATAAATGGCTATCTGCACAGTAAAAGCAAGACCAACCGGCTTCTCTCTTCTCCCCCCCCCTCGTTTGACACATCCAAGACCTCGCCTTGCGACCAGTCGCTCTCTTCGTTGGCCTCTTCTTCCCCTCATTGGACTTTGGGGCACGGACCTTGACTGCTCCTCCTGTGAGGCTGACGGCCGCTCAAACACAGACGACAGCGCGCATTGCACGGACGAGACGGGCAGCCCGACAAAACCGGACCCGCTCAATCCAGCCGTTAGTTTGCCTGGCCAGCATAAGACTGGGGTTGGGGACTCTGCTTTTTCGCAAAGTTGCACGTCACAGTCTTCCATCAACCTGACACCTCTTTCGATCTTGGAAGGTGCCGCTCACAGTTCCTTCCTCTTTTCCTGGCAGCCGCGGAAAGCGCGATCTAGGGGTGGGCCGCCCTCCACTTCCTCCACCGTCCACAGGAGGCCCAGAATGCCGGGACGCGGCGTCGGTGCCGCTAGACCACCTACGGACGTGCTGCCCCTGACACTTGCTCCGGCACCCGCCGTGGCCACTCACATTGCCCACTATCACTGCCAGGCCAGGCAAGCTCAGCAGGCCAACGGCAGCTGCAGCGCCCGGACGCTGACCCCCTTTCATCACGTCCGAATTCCAATCCCACACTGGCACCCACAGCCCTCATCAGGCACGAGCAGTCTCTGCCCTGAATCTTTCTCTTTCGGTCTCATATCACGACCACTGCCGTCGACACTCGCTCTCACTCAATTCACCGGCGGCCTCAACTCAGACAGCAACGTCGAGCAGCAAGACCACAATAGGGGCAGCACAAGTACAATCAGCAGCAAAATCGACGGCTTCACCAAGTCCTGGTCCCCCACAATTCTTTCCACCAGCTCGGAGCTCGAAGCCCGTGTTCATCGCACACCGGAGTCTTTCCAAGATCACTACACCATCGTCCTTGCCCATCCGTCCCTATCCCAGGCCAGTCACCCGTCGTCTCGACGGCCATTCAAGGCTCTGGCGACCCGAACCCCGACCCCCATTGTCCGGGTGTCCCAGCAGGGCGCGGCGCATACTGCTACCGGTAGTCTGCATCTCAATTTGAACATTCACCAACAGGGCCGCCCAGACCCTCGCCCTTACCGGAAAAGGCCCCCTCCTCACTCCCATTCACTCCTCTCAAACAATCGTCGGGAGGCCGTCTCGGCGGCTCTCGCTGCATCACCTTTCCCACGGATTCACACGCAACAAAAGCTCATCACCAGGTACAGCCGTCCTCCGTAAATGCTTTCGTCGATCCAGCCTCGCGCCAACCCGTTTATTACCCTGGCGCCTCACCGACGCCCGGACCTCTGTCCCCTCCAATAGCCGCCGTCGCTCCTGGTGCCGCCAACCGACTCGGACGCGACGCTGCTGACGGTGCTGCTGCCGAGCCCGCCCGTCGACCCTTCAACCCCCAGGCCTACTACCTTCAATCGCCCTTCCGCAATCGCCCCGGCCCTGCATCGAAGCGCCTTCGAAGAATCTCTGGCGCCGCTCGTCTCTGGAACCCCAGCAATTCCGCTCGAGCACTCGCACCACCCGCCGACGATTCCGCGCAGCGACGACGTCGCCGTCCTTCGACTCCCCCGCCTCCTGCCGTACCTCTCTCGCACCCTGCACTCGACGACTCGAACCACCAGGCCGACACAGGTGCCGGAGACTATCCTCTCCTGACCCTCCCCGAGCAGCGACAGATTCGACGTTCTGGCTCGGGCCGTCCAAGTCTCCAAATCGACCGACGCGGCAGCGGCGGTGAACATCGCATCAGCCTGCCCCAGTCCGTCCGCCACTCCTACGACAGCAAGAAAATCGACTACACGCACACGCCTGCCGGTGACCGACAGCCGAGCCCACTTCGCGCCAACTTTTCCGACCCAGAAGAAGCCTCCGAGGCATCCAACCCCAGGCCGCCGCTCGACAAGGGCAAGCAGAAGGAGATCATGAGTCCCGGAGCCGATGATGGCCGGAGGTCCTACTCCAGGGACCTCGAGCGAGGTCCCGATGTCATGGACCCGCGTCGCACAAGCAATCTATCTGCCATGGACGGCATCGGCTCAGCAATGTCATCGTCCAACTCGAGCATCATGGGCGAGGATATCCAGGGAGACATGGGAGACGAATGGGGTCCTCAGCATCCCTGCTTCCCCCATCTGAACCCACACGTACCCATCGGCTCGAGCGAATATCAGAGCACCCGTGTTATTCGCATTCGCAGAGACTGGCTGCTCCAGGGCGACCTCGCGCCCACATTTTCAAACCTCTACCCCGAGATCCTGGACCCCGCGGGCTTCTCAGAGCAGGAATTCCGCCGAGTCATTGAGAAACTAAATGGCGAGCTGGTGCCCATCTTCAGTCCCTACGACTGGCGAAATATCCTCGATGCCACCCTTGGCCTGGTGACTGGCTGGCTGTGGGACGACTTTGGCTTCACCGGTGTCAAATCGAGGCTGAACCGGCTGGAGGCCTGGATCGAGCAGTGGAACATGGAAACGGAGAAGACCATGGGGTCCGAGGAAGGCGCCATCCCTCCCAAGCTCATCTCGCTGCGCCGGACAGGCTACATGACGGTACGCTGACTTTCCCCTCACACATGTCGTTTGCTAACATGGGACGCATAGCTGGACATTCAAATATCCGACCCCGAGGTTGCTCCTGTTCCCAGCACACCTGGCGCCTCTCAAGCCGGAGGCCCAGTGGAGCCGTTGGAAGATGGGCCGGCATGAGGCACATGCTTCCTTTCTTTGCCTTCGAGTTTCTTCAACGCTTATCTTCTTCGACACGACACAACATAAATTTTTAATCGCCAGGCTTCAGCTGGGTCATCCCTCAGTCACAAGTCTACGTCTTTATGATCAAGTCGCTCTTCGCTTTTTCATTGGATCACTTGCTATCCAACTGCTTCAACTTATTGGTATACCAGGCATGGCGCGGTGTTTGGGTTTCTTTTTTGAAGATGGAGGTCCAGGGGAGTCACGGACTGCAGGATGGAAGGCGACGGATTCTAGGGTCCCAGTGGACTGCTATATAAGAGAGCACAGGTTAGATGGCGAGCATGCCGGCTTACGTGTGTCGGCCAGAGCCGCATTTGGACGTGCATCGGATCGGTAGCAGGTACGAGCCGCATAATGATCATCGACCCGTTTCTCTGCCACTTGTACCACTTGTGCATGTCACGGCATTGCTGAACATTTTGAGGGAACGTCGATTCTGCCAAATCCTATTACTCGCCCTATTCATCCATTCCCCATGCCCCCAGACAGACCCTATCGTGTACAACTGGGACAGTCGTGTAGCGCTGCAAGCAGCATGAAAATAGTAAGGAAACCTTGAGGTGTAACTCAAACAGTAAGTTGGAAACGCCATAACGGCCGGCCATGCAATCCCTCCAAGCCACCAGCTCCCGCGGCACACAGCCAAGCCCGAGGTCGATACTAAAGATTGCCGAAAAGGGGCGAATAAGTCTCTGTGCGTTTTTGAACAAACTTTGCCCATCCGTCAAGCAAAGAGGTCGTGGGGCGCGGATCATGCCTTTGCGCGACGAACCTACCGTGCGTTTTGGGTAATCTGCGTCTCGACCTTGACACCACCGTCCTGAGCGGTTGATGCCTCTGGCTCCTCCGGGTAGACCTGCAGAGGGTGGAGATTGCTCATCTGGCCCTGCTGAGAGATGTCGCCGTCTTCAGACCACACACAAGTCGAGATCTTACTACGGCTGTGATCGCGGAGAGTAAAGCTGGAGTTGGAAGTGGCCGAGTCGATGCGGTGAACGTGGTCATTCGGCGACGCGGGGGTGGCGACGGCTATGTGGCGAGTTGAGGAAGCATCGGGGTCCGATGATCCGCCGGCACGGCCTTGCTTGCGTCGGAGAAAGCTGAATTTCGGGAGCGAGATGGGAGGCAGGTTGATGTGTGTGCGGAAGAGGAAGGGGTTGGCAGTTCGCTCGGGGGCGAGGATCGGCTGGTCACCCGGGGCGGTTGGCGTGGAGAAGTACTCTCGCAGTGGTGTGGTGGGACGGTCTTTCGGGGTTGAAGGAGATCCGTTGCGTCTGTGGGTGGCGGATGATACGGCGGCTGGTTGCCAATCGACGTGCTCAACAGGACTGATGAGGTCGGGGCAGTCATCGGGCGAGCTGCTCATCGTGCGGTTCTTTGTGGCATCCGAGCCATCACTGGCCTTGGAGGAGTGGCCAAGGTTCTTGAGGCGGAAAGTCGACGTCTTGGCTGTGGACTTCAGAGCAATTTTGCTGCAAGAGGTGTTAGCTACTAGCTTTTCTGACAAGTTTTGTCAAAACATACCCATCATCATCGCTATCAACAGTAATAGTGCGGAGATCGGTGTCGGGCTTGTCTCTGTGGTACTCATTGTGCAAAATGGGGAAGATCCTGCCAAGGCCAAATGAGACGAGAACGCGGCGGTAGTCGTTGATGGCATCTTGGGTGCCACCGAAGAAGAACAAGATGAGGAGGCCGCTGAAGATGGGGATGTACTTTGCGTTGAGGAAGACAAAGGGCAGCTCCGTCGAGGGTACAATGAGGATCGAATTCCAGGGGAAAGGCTCAGCCTCGTAGTGAATCTTGTGGAAGTTGAAGGACCGGATGGGATAGTTCTGAGAGATGTTGAGGGCGGCAAAGGCGCAAGTGAGAGGGACGTAGGGGATGAGAATAGTCAGAGTGAGGAGGTAGAGCCTGCGAGCGGTGCGGTTCGAGCGAGCAGCGGCGGCGCTGTCGGAAGCAAAGACGCCTCTGGTGGACTTGCGGAGGACGCGGTAACGGCGCCAAGTGATGACTATGGGGGAAATTTCGGTCAGTCTCAACGCCATCAAGTGGAGAAGAGGCTTCGACTTACATGCGTAGATGCCGGCCCAGATGGACAGGATGGGGATCGGGAGGATAAAGAAGGTGAGCCAGGGCCAGCTGCCGTCGACACGCCAGTCGCAGCCAACGAGGGTGGTGACGACGAAGCGCTGGGCAGTGAGCGGGTACATCCAGGCCATCTGGATGATGGGCAGGGGGAACATGATGAGAGATTGCAGTATGTAGGTTCTGCGGCGCTCCGCCTTGGTCATGGGGTTGGCTCGCACAAGAGAGAGCTTCTCGGCCATGCTCCTCGAGTGGGCCAGGACCGAGGTGGTGAAGAGGGTCATCATAGGCACGTAGAGGTACGGATGAAGGTCGCACCAGCCGTAGCCCATGAACCACTCGTCCATGTTGTCGTTGTGCCAGATGAGAGCGTTGATGGTGTTGATGAGGCAAATGCCGAGGTCGTTGACGACGAAGACGATGGCGGCGAACTCCTTGTTGCGGTACAGGATGCGCAGGGGCACGAGGCAGGCGAAAATGGCCAGGAAGCCCATGGTAGTTCGGAAGACCATGTTGAAGATAAGAGTCGGGTAGGTGATGGGGTCGGGCACTGCGTAGGGCTGGATGACCACGACGTCTCCCTTGCCCAGGAGGTCCCTCATCGAGAGCGGTGCCATGGCGGCGGTGACAGAGAGAGACTTAGGCGGGAGCTGGAGAAGAGAGGCTCAAGCCTGGGGCTGTCTGCAAGGCGGAACAGCTGGTGAAGGTCTTGTCTTGATGCTATCGAGATGTCGACGAGGCCAATGTATGAACTGAGGACCAGATGAAGATTGATGGGTGCGAGTCAGTAGATAAAGAAGCTGGCTGTCTTCTTGCTGAAGAATCAATCATGCAGAGATTGAAGGCGTCCTAGTAGATAGGAAGTAGATGGGAGGGAAAGCTGGTGGTGGGCGAGACGAGACGCAAGGCCTCATCACATATCGTTGACGTTATTCAGGGGGGCCTTCATAGAGTGGTTCCGACAATAAGCCCAATAGGCCAAAGTTTCGTGATTAACGCTCAAGCAATAGGTGGGTGGGGTGGGTGGTTCCGCGGAAACTGGCAGCAACGAGCCTGCCTGAGAAAGACGGCAACGGCAAGAAAAAAGTAGACAGAACGGCGACCAGATATCAGAGCGGACATGATGCATCATATGGCCAGGTCGCCGACCCCCAGCTCCCAAGCCACAAGGGCACGCTGTTCATCCTTTCTTGGCCCTTTTTGCAATTAGTTTATCGCAGGGGGTCAAAATAGAGCAGAAGACGGGTATCTGATGGCTGCTCGCAGCGACTGCATCTTCGTCTTGCTGCGATTGACCGTCTATTCAGTCGCCTCTATTGAGGCTCCATTCGGGAAAAGTCTCAATAAGGGGGGGGGGGGGCGCTTTTTTGTCTCCCACCATGCTTGATGTGACGGCGGCTCATGCCGCGTACGTACCTCGACCTAGACAATCGAACCTGGCGAGTAAAGTGAAGCCGCCACCCTCCATCTGATCAACTGCCATCGCCATGATCGAGAGCCAAGGCCATCAGAGGGTCTTTGCGTCGTCTTTCCCGCGTGGTCTCATCGGTTTGAGCCTCATTTTTCCCGGGTGCACGGTGACGGACCCTGTTCTAGGGGTCATGTCTGAACGTTGTTGGCGTCGCGGGAAGAGGGAGACACGTCGTTAACTTTCCAGCATGTCATTGCATTCCGGGCATTGACACTCAACATTTTGCGTCTGTCTGATGTGACGGAGCGTGCCAGGCGCGCATGAGGAGTAGCCGAGCACGCCGTGTTTGCGAGGATGCTTCTATTCAGGACCGGATCGGGAAGTCAACCGGTGAGTGGCGGTGGGTGTGTGGTGAGTGGTGGTTGATCGCTTCAGGTCCAGTCCAGCTCCAAGTCCCGTGCAATTGCCGGTGGCTGTGTTGTGGCTCTGCTGCTCCACCCTTCAAGTGGCTGATGCTGGAAGGGTCCCCAGAGCCGACCCCGCACGGGCCAAGGTGCGAAAGCCCCTGATCGCGTTCCGGACGCGACTCACAACTCGACCCGACTTGCATCCATCTCCAAACGACCATACCAACCCGACAAACAACCCCTCCAAACCCAATTCAACACATCCCACCGCCACCATGTCCGCCTTCCTCCGCCGTGCCGTCGCCGTCCCGCGCGTTGCCACCCGCAACTTCAGCTCCACCCCTGCCCGTGGTGTCGCCCGCATCACCATCGTTGGCAACCTCGCCGACACCCCCGAGCTTCAGGCCACCAGCACCGGCCGCGAGATCCTCAAGTACGCCGTCGCCAGCAACTCTGGCCCTCGCGACAACCGCCAGACCAGCTGGTTCCGCGTCACCAGCTTCGAGGGCCCCGGCCCCCGCCGTGACTTCCTACAGAGCCTCCCCAAGGGGTGCGTACTTGACACAGCAGAGCCTCCAACTTTCAGGAAAAAGCTGACAAGTCGTCCCATCTAGATCACTCGTCTACATCGAGGGCGAGGCCAGCCTCAATGTCTACCAGGATGCCGAGGGCAAGAACAAGAGCGCCCTGAACATTGTCCAGCGTATGTCGTCCCTCGGTCCAATGTCCATCCTGTCCCAACTGACATCCGCTCCAGGCAGCATCGAGGTCCTCAAGCGCCCTCAGACCGGCACCTCCCCCAGCGAATAATCAAAACGCTCAAGAAAACATGACCCGGAAAATATCTCCGCTCCCTCTCTTGTGTACCACTACACGCCATGCATCTCTTTTGTCACTGGGGTCCTGGGCCGGCTGCCCTCTAGGGGGTTGAGCAAGCTCTGTTGTTGTACGAGAAGTCACAGGATTAGGCGAGACATATGATACCACATGAACTATGCGTCCAATTGCTGGGGATTCACTGTCCATGACTTGACCGCCGCCTACACCAGGCTGCAGCTGTCCATGCATCCGAACCCGGCCGCCACGCCGCCCTCGTTGCTGGTATCTCCCTTGGTGCGCAGCAGGTATCCCGCCTCCTCGTTGCGCAGCAGCTCGCCTGTCTGCTGGTTCCACACGCAGGTACCGTAGATGCCCAGCTCGCACACGACGCCGCCCTCCTCGATGTTGCCGTTGCGCAGGATCACGTTCTCCTGTCGCGGCGGCGTAATGAGCTCCATGAGGATATGCGCGCCCCAGTGCGACTCGGGCGTGCTCTTGAGGAAAACAGGAATGTCCTCGCGGTAGTAGTTGTTGCCACCGCCCTCGCGCTGCGGCTTGAGCACGTAGTTCTTGCACAGCTCAGGGTCCTGCGCGATCTGGCGCGCCCTGAGCCCGGCCTCCGAAGTATCCATGGGGAAGATGTTGGTAAAGGTGCGCCAGACCTCGGCCGTGGTTGGCGCATCGTCGGCGAGGAACCGGCCAAGCACGGACGGAGACTCGCCGGCCCTCGGCGTCGCGAGCAGCTGCTGGACCTTCTTTGTGCCGGCCACCTGCGTCAGAATCGTGGGGCACTTGATGGCGCCCGACCTCTCGAGGTGGTGTCGTGCCTCCCACGCCGTGTTGTCGGGGTAGTCCGACGGTCCGTAGCCGGCACGAAGATAGGCCACCGAGACCTCGAAGGTCTTGGACCTGTTCCGCGGCAGGTGGTAGAGAAGCTGCCTCTTTGGCGTGTCGGCGATGCTGGTGTGGTTGAGCAGCTCGGAAAAGGGCAGGCGGAAGACGCGAACGGGCGATGCACTATTTGACAGGGCATACTCGAGGTGCCTCTGGTCAAAGATGTTCCTCTCGCCGCCCTGGACGACGAAGATGATGCACTTCTCGAGACCCAGCACGGAAGCACCGTAAGCCTCGTGGGCGGCACGCATGCCCGCTGTCAGGCCACCGACGCTGTCGTTCTCGGGAAGATCAAGGGTTCCCGGGGGGATACTCTGCTCCAGCAGGGGATACTCGGAGGATGCAAGGAACCTAGGACTCGTCAATGACCAAGCATTTCTCAAGTTGAGAGGTACACATACTTGTGCAGAAGGCTCGACTGCTTCGACAAGCCTCCAAATGAAGAGGCTATCGTGTTGAACTCGACCTGCTTCACGCTCCTCTTCTTCTCGCTGTCCTCGTGGACGAGATAATCCGACCGGAAGAGGCCGAGGGAGAGGGGCTGCCAGCTGTTAGTTATCAAATTGACTAAAAATGTTGAAATCATCCAGAGCATATGTACCTGGGTGTAGCCCTCGGACTTGACCTTAAGGTGAATGTCCCAAAGCTTGGTGGTGAACTCGTCTCCTCCCCGAACCCTGCTCGTGTCAATACAATATGCACCATGACGTCCAGATGGCTCGGGGTGAGTTCTCACTCGTCGACCGCATCCGCCAGGAAGCCTTCGTCACGGCTGATAGCAGCATACAGCTCGTTGTAGGTCTTCTGAGCCCCACGGGCTTGCTCGAAACACTCGCGGGGAAAGGGGCTCGGGAAGAGGGTGATGGGGACATTGATGGCGAGCATGCCCTTGGGGTCAAGGTCATCGGGAACCACGGCAGTCTGCGGCCGCACAGCGAGGCCGTGGCCGATGGCAAAGTTCTTGACGGCATTGGTGAGGTCGTCCTTCTCGGCACTTGTGAGCGAGGGGGGGTACTGTGTGGCCGTCAGGCCGGTGGAGGAGGCCATTTTTTCTGGTGGGTGGGTGGGCGGATGGCTGTTCGTCGTGTGAGGCCTGTGAGATGCGTATGGGACATGAGAGTATACCGAGTACATACCTAGTTAGTATCTCACTGGTACTTTACAGTCTTGAAGTTCAGGAGTGGTAGAGGAGCTTCGGAGGCGGGATGATGTGCTTGCTGAAAGTGGATGTTCTGTTAGTGGGTGATTATTAATGGTACACTGCAGAGACACTTAGTGCACCCTTCCATCATCAGGTTCCAGGTTGGCAAGGAAAACAGGTTCCACGGAGGGATTTGCAGTCTCAACTCGAGATTTACATTTTGAGGAAGCCATGGCATCTAAGCATATTGCCCTGGTGTTGATACCTGGCTCCATCTTCCTCAAGTTTCTGCCCTCCGCGTGCTGGCCAATGTTCCGGATTCTAACTTGGTGGGGTTGAAGACCCCGCAGTGAATGCGAAAATGAGAAGAACCAAGCAGCGCTGGAAGTGTACACTCCCCAATCAGAATATTCCCGCGTGAAACAGACTGATCAGACTTGACACAATTTTGAACGAAAAATCTGCATAGTTACAAACACCTAGCAAATGTCTACAAGATGTAGTAAGAGACCTGGCCTACAGGGCGGGGTAGAGTCCAGCCAGGTTCACCCAAAGGCTGCGAATTGTAAGGTGCCGCGTAGATCACGTGTACCCATGTCAGTTTCGCGCGTCGCCCCACATTCACTAGCGCTGTCTTTGCTGAACGCGCCGCCGCCTGTCTTGTACTTCACTCCACCGCCCAATCCCTGTACACTCCGTTCCACACCACCTTTGAGAGGTTTCCTCGGAGCGCTTGCGACAACGCGCCGACATCTCGCAAGCGCCTGCCTCGGCGTACCTTGCCGAATCCTACCTTTGTCAGAAAACTACTCCCCGCAAAGAACTTTCTTGTATCTGGATCCACAGTGCGCAAGCCGCAACTCGAGATCCGCAATCCGCAACCCGCGCGCGGCTTCCTTTTGCTTGAGCCTCCACCTCCGCGCCGTCCCTTTGTTTGACCGACCCGGTTTTTGTTGGCAACTCACCTCACTCACCCTCACTTGTTCACCCGATACACTACCCGAGTCGTTCCAGCAGTCAGTCCGCAACTTTCCCGGATACCCAAAAGCAAGGCGACAAACTTTTGTCAACCAACAGTTCGCTAAACTCTTCCTCCCGTCCCCTGCCCGATATAGCGGGCAATCTTTGGCACCTTCTCGGGCTGTCACTCAGGATTGTTGGCCTGTGCCACCTTATCGAGGTATGTTCGACATTGAACTACTCCATCGGCAACCTACCTACCCACCTCACTGCCTACCCGCCCCCTCCTCTACCTCTTCTGCTCCTACACCTCATCAAGACTACACACACACCACCCCTTTCTCAAACCCCTTCCCGCCTCCACCGCAACCCACCCAGTGTTGTACATACAGTACTGACCGACACCTGCCGCTGCTCGTTGTGCTGACCGAACATCCGCAGACATCTACACGTACCGTTCTGATGAAGCGGAAGAAGATTCATCATGGATGAACCGTCGCCCGGCGACCCCTACACCTGGGATGTCGCTCTGCTGACCCAGGAGCTCTGTGGCGGCACTCGCCCTTGGGCCCCTCCCAACCCACAGAAGAGACCTGACCCTGTCGCTCTTTCTGCTGCTCTCCAAGAACATGAGCTCGATGGCGAAACATTCCTGTCTTGGGACGACGTGTTCGGCTCTCACACCGATCTGTTCCGCGACCTGGGAATCGTCAAGGCTGCACACCGCATGACTCTTGCCAAGGCCATCCAGCACCTCAAGAAACGCAGTCCCCTCTACCGCCAGTCCAAGGAGCAAATGCTCAAGGAGGAACAGGACGATGATCAGAACTCCAACGACATTGAGCTGCCCGATGCTAAGCCCATCGTCGAGTCGAATGTCTTGCCTGTTCAGCATCAGCTCAATGATCAGGAGAACCCGCTACCCACCACGGAGGTCACTGATATCAACTCGATTCCGCTTTTCGAGGCTGTTCCAGCACAAGCACCAGACTCCAGAGACCTCCCGGCTGTTGACTCGGAGCCACCCGCCAAAAAGAGAAGGCTTGCGCCCCAGTTCGTCACATCAGAGGTGAGGGATGTGGGACGCGCACCAATCCCAACCGCTGCCGACTCCGTCACAATCACCGCCGCCTATGGCCCTACGGTCTATGAGACTGACTCCAAGGCGGTCTACTTGGGCAAGGGAGCCCTTGTCCTCACCGACTGGGTCCCCGGGAGCAGCTTGAGATCGTCATACTCGCAGGATTCTGGTACTCAGTCAAAGGAGTTTTCTTGGAGCCGCAACAACAAGTCCATTGCGCCGGGCAGAAAACTGCAAGTCAACCGTGGCATGCTGCGACTATTTCAAGCCAACAGCAGGGCAGAGAAGATGTTGCAAGATAACATTGCCCCTTTCGTCGACCACAGCCCGTCGCCTGAGCCTTCTGCAGATGATAAGATCCTTCCTTGTTTCGGAGACTCGGACGACGACAATGGCTACGACTCGGACACCATCATGGAAATGGAGCAAGAGGCTGCTGAGAAGCATGTCGTCCCTGGCATGCTGGATATGTCGCAGGTTCAAGCCGTCTTGGACGACGTCATCGAGAGCTTCATCCAGCGCTGGAACGACGACAAGTTGGAGCGCCATCAGCGCAAGGCGCACCCAGAGTGGAAAAAGGCACAGCTTCAAGGTCGAAACCGGGAGATTGCCCGCTCGGTCAAAAGAGTGTCTGAGCTTGATGCTCGCATCAAGTCTCTTGTTGCCGAGATTCATTCCCAGGACTGGCCCAACGAAACCCAGCTCCGTCGGCAGGCCCGCTGCATGGAGGCCAGTGTCGAGGACCGCCAGAGTGAGCTGTGGCGTATCGATATGCTCAAAGGTCGCGAGCCTCCCAAAATACCCGCGGCATCCCGTCCCCGCCCGAAGCGACGCTCTATTCGCCCCGACCTATCCGACGACGATGGCGAGTTCATTACAAGCGAGTCGGACCAGAGCGACGTCGAGGTTCCCGCCCCCTTCTCCCACCTGCGGTTGTCCACTCGGCGCCCAAGTTCATCACCGCCACTGCCGCCCCTTTCGCCTGATGAGCCCCGTCCTTCGTCCGTTCCAGACGACGTCGTCGATCTCACAATGATGGACGAAGACGACACCGATAGCGACTCCTCGGATAGTTCCAGGTCCACAACGAGCGTCATAAATCTCATCACCCCCGACCATAGTCGTGTGATCACCGAGATGCCGTCCGAGCAGTGGGAGCTGACCCCTGAGCAACTTTCGATTCCGTTCCACCGCCATGAAGAAATCGGTAACATCCACGCCGGTGCTTGGGCGGCGGCCCAAGATCCGCTGAGGCTTACCATATCCTACTTGGCTAAGCTCAAGGGGGGATCGAAGTTCAAGATACTCCAGCAGATCCGCTCCAAGGATCCTGATGAGCTGTGGCGGGAATACATCCTTCTCGCCTGCAATCCCGTCAAAACAACGGAAGGCGGCCAACCTGCCAGAATGGAGATGGCTGTTAAATTCGCCCGCATCTTCTGGCTGTTTGTCACCTGCTCCCTCCCTATGCCAGCTATCACGAGAGTTCTGAGCACGCGTCTGAGAGAAGAAATGCCGCAGAAGCGCGAGCAATTCCAAGACTTCATTGACTTTATGAAGCAGCACGTCTGCCCCCACATGATCCCCGACGGCAGATCTACGGGAACCCCTCCCATTCTCACGACACCCGTGAAACGTGCTGAGGACAGCAAACCTTTGCCGACTGCAGACGACGATACGGTCATGAACGGCGATGGCAGCGATTCGAGCGACCATGTTGACTCCAGCGATCAAGCCGAACACGGGGATGCCTCACTCTCATCCGCTAAGAAGAAGAAGAAAGTGCGACCCGTCGTGCGAGACGCTGCTGCGGAAAGGCTTCGTCTGGATGAGAATGACCGCGTGGAGGCAGAAAAGCTCCGCTCCGCTCGGTTGCAAAAACGGCTGGCCAACTCAGCTACTATTACCGAGGAACAAGCTCGGCTCATCATCAACCTTAGCAAGGAAGACGATGACTCGCCTTTGATCTCCATCAGCACCAAGTCCGACCCAGGCCGCCCATCGATTGCAGACCGGATCAAAGATCACCAGATTGACGGCGTCCGCTTCATGTGGAACCACCTGGTTGCTAACCAAGGTTGCCTGCTGGCCCACACCATGGGCCTGGGCAAGACCATGCAAGTCATTACGGTGCTGGTGGCCATCTGCGAGACTGGCCTGTCCAAGGAATCCCCGATCAACTCCCAAGTTCCCGAGGACCTCAGGCGCATGCCAAGAATTTTAATTCTCTGCCCTGCCGGACTTGTTGACAACTGGATCGAGGAAATTGCCATCTGGGCGCCAACTGACGTTTTCACGCCCGGTGTGAACATCAGTTACTTGGGCCCGGCCACGCTGGCCCCAGAACGCCCAGAAGTTATCCGCACATGGGGCGAGCGCGGCGGAATTTTCGTCATCGGCTACGACCTGTTTAGGAACGTATATGAGCAGAGCCAGGAGCTGGGGGATTATTTGGCAACCACTCCTGACATTGTCATTGCGGACGAAGCCCATCGTTTGAAGAACCGAGAAACCAAGCTTGCCAACATGGCGGCCACCTTCCGCACCAGCCGCCGCGTGGCGCTGAGCGGCACCCCGTTGGCCAACCATATCGGCGAGTTCCACTCCGCGATAGATTGGATCGCTCCCAACTTCCTCGGACCGTTCAAGGAGTTTAAGGCCGTTTACGTCGATCCTATCGAAACAGGTCTCTACTCAGAGAGCTCCGGCTCCGAGTTTCGCAGAGCCAAGAAGATGCTGGCGGCCCTGGAGAAGACCGTGGCCCCCAAGACTCATCGCCTAACCATGGCTTGTCTCAAGGAGCAGCTTCCTGCAAAGATGGAGTTTCTCATCACGATGCCGATGACGCCGCTGCAGGTCAGGCTCTACAAGCTCTATCACGCCTCCCTGTCGGCCCCTAGTGACGGCAGGAACGTCGCTACGCAGGTATTCGCCGTTACCGCCAACATGGCGCTGTTGTGCAACCATCCCAAATGCTTCCAACAGCGGCTCATCGCCGAGCGCCAGAATCGTGACACTGCGTCGGAAGAGTGCGACCGGACCCTGAGCCCCTCCTTCGTCACCGAAGCCTTGAAGATCTTTGCTCGCGAGAAGGATGTCGGAAGCATGCATCATTCGTGGAAGGTTCAGCACCTCGTCAAAATTCTAGACGAGTGCCGCAAGACGAAGGAAAAAACGCTCGTCTTCAGCCAGTCGATTCCGACACTGGATTATCTGGAGAATCTTCTCCGGCAACAGGGTCGTTCGCTGTCCAAGTTGACTGGAAGTACAGACTCCAAAGTCCGACAGACCATGGTGAGAGACTTCAACTTGAGCGAGACGCAGGAGGTCTTTCTCATCTCGACCAACGCTGGAGGCATTGGCCTCAACATCACCGGTGCCAGTCGAGTCATCATCTTCGACATCAAGTTCAACCCAGTCTCGGAGCTGCAGGCCATTGGCCGGGCATATCGGATGGGTCAGCGCCGCAACGTCTTTGTGTACAGGTTTCTGGCCGCGGGCACTTACGAAAAGCATCTCACCAACAAGGCTGTGTTCAAAACGCAGCTTGCGTCTCGCGTGGTGGACAAGGAGAACCCCAAGCGATCTTCAACCAAGTTCAGCGATACACTTCGTCCGCTCGATGAGGATGTCCCCTTTGATGATTTGTCCGAGTTCCAGGGCCGCGACCACATCCTCAACGCGATGCTTGCGGCGCAGAACAAGAGCATCAATGCGATCATCACGACAGACACGTTTGACGAAGAAGATCCCGACGACACTGCTCTCAGCGTCGAGGAGCGCAAGGAGGTTGACAGCATGATTGAGATGAACCGCGTCCGCCACACGGATCCCGCCCGCTTCGCGCTCCTCGAGCAGCAGCTGAGCATGTCGCGGGCTGCAGAGCAACACAAGCTCCTGAGCGAGGCTGCAAAAAGACACCCTTCGCAGAGCGTTCCCAAGCCAGTCTCAGCACCGTTCCGGCCATATGCTCCACCGGCGCAAGCTATGGGCACGCAGTCGATCGCAAGCCTCCCTCCGACGGGACCCCAGATTCCTCCGATTAGGGCACCTCTGCCGGCATCTCAGAAACCTCTTGTCTGGAAGCACAGCACTCTGAGCGCGTCTCCAGTGCCCTCTTCAAGCGCACCTCCAGTGGCCCCTTCAAGCGCGCCTTGGGTTCCCTCTCCTGGTGTGTCTCATGTGCCTCTTCCAAGTGTACCTCGAGAGCCCGTTCCTTCTAGGATTCAACCGGCTGCCTACGTGGGTCGCCCTCAAAATGATCCCCGCGTGGCACCCCCAGCAGTGCCTCGGGGTGTCGTGCCCGTTACGCCTCAGCCGACCCCAGTCTCGGCGCCTCAACGTGCGACTCATGTTGCCCCTCAGCCCCCTCGCCTCTTTCCCCAAGTTGCGGCTCACTCGGCGTCACCCATGGCATCCCGGGGCACACCCCAGGCTGGGCCTCAACCTGTATTGGGAGCTGGCCCTCAACCAGTTTTGGGAGCTGGCATTCGCACAGTTTCCCAGACTGCCCCTCCCATCACGCCCCAGTCCGTGCCTCGAACGTCGAGCACTCCTGTCCGAACACCGACGACAGTCCCGGCAAAGCCGCAGACGGGGGCGACAGCTTCTGGCGGAGTCCCAAGCCAACGGGGCACCTCTGTGAAGAACCCAACGCAGCAGTCTGATGCTCCGGCAACGGGCACACCCCTCACCCGCGATGGTTGGCTGGATCGACAGATTTCCCTCTTCGAGTCGAAACTCTTTGCTGGGTATGCTATGGACAAATCGAGCAAGGGTGAAAAGCCTCCGCCCCCCGAAACCATTTTCAAGGACGCAGCGGCCATCACGAAACAGGTTCGTGCGATCCAGACCGAACGCAACAGAGGCTTTCTTCCCGATAAGAGCCGCTGGAACGAACTGGCGGACAAGGCGGATATACCGCTCTTCTGCAGCGATGTTCTGGAGGGCAGAGTTACCGTGCAGGACTTGGTCGACAGCGACGTGACCAGCTACATTTGGGGATGGGAGAAGTTGACCAACAAGCCCAAGCCCGTGCCAGCCGCAGCGCTGCCGGCCACGGCATCGCCAGCCCAGGAGCCGAAGGGAAAGGAGGTGAACAGCAATGATCCCAACGTAAGAGTCATCCACACCCATCACACCAAAGACATGAGTGCCTAACGCAACGCGCACAGCACCTTCGGAAGGCCCTCTCGCGGACTGATCCCCCTGCATCCAGCAATGGCGGGCCGCCCAACTCGCAGGCTGACGAAGACATGAAGGCGATGCAAAGGATAGCTGATCGACGCAAGAGCAAGAACAAGGCACGGCTGCCTCCATGGGCCAACAATGCCGTGGAGGACGCGAAGTGAAGCAAGACGACTGGGTGGGAGGATTCGACCTCTGTCTCGAGATTGCTGGCGGATGATTTTCACGCAGGCGCAAGGGTGGCATTCGGTTTGATACCCATTTTCTCTTGTTTGCAGGAAGGTAATTGTGCCCGTCTCGGGCTTGGTCAGGGCAAGGAAGGGGAGCGAGGGAAAGGGTTTCAGATGATGGAACTTCGGGAGAGGCTCTTGTAGCCATTTCTTCTCCGTCCCTCACAAGGTTCCATCTTGACCTGAAGCAAGGGGACGGGAATTTGGGCGATGAAGCTCAGGTGATTGTGGAGGATGTAAGAGATTTTGTACGAGCTGGGCTAGCTAGGTAGACCTGGGGCCATTCTTGCAGGCAGCGTACAAGCAAGCCCCCATTCTGACGAGAGGGAGCTAGGCAATAAAACCCGCTGCAGTGAGGGGATTCTGGGCTCACCTATCGTGCCATGACCCATGAAGCGAACATTTTCGGGATGTTTGGTCGGCGGGCAGTCGCCGGAATCGGGGTTTGAAGACGGCAGTAGGAGCCGGAGAGACATTCGACCAATGGGAAGACTCGTAATTACACTGGAAATGGCTCAGGAACGATGCGTGAGTGGCCGAAATTGTCGCAGACTTTTTCCCCCAGGTGCGGTGAGGGCCAATGAATGCCGAGACGCCGAGGACTAGAGGGCCGTGTCAGGGCCCACGGAGCCGGTTGATGCGCAGGTTTAGCGGTCGGAACGACGGTGTGTGTGCGTGTGTCATGCGGCAAGCACAAGGGTCAGTCAGCCGCTCCCCGCCCCATGCGCCCCGCCCGCCAGACCGCTAAGGTAAGGGGCGTGTTTTTTGGCTGTGCATCTCCGATGCACCGCAGTCTTCAGCGGTGTCCAGGCTGGCAGGCGAGGGCGCTACGGCCCCGGGCCTCGGGAACTGAACTCCTTCCCCATCAGATGCAGTGCCGCCGCCACGTAGGTGTTCCGGTAGGTGCCCCCCCAATGGAGTCGAACGGTCAAGCCTCCCCCTTCTAGACGGCGCCCTTTCTTCGACTAGTACTTTTTCCTCCTCCCAAACGTTTCTCTCCCTCTTCCTTACCTCCTCCACATCACCACCGCCTCTCTCTGACTCTTCCGCAGCCGATCACATTTGGGATCGTTTCTGCGCTCCTCATTGACACTCGTTGTCGACCGTCCCCCCGTGCATCTTCTACTCTTCGAGCATTGCTCGTGCCCCTCCTTGCCGCATACCATCCACCCGTCGCAACAACCAAAACCCCTCGACCGCAGCGAATTGTCGCCATGGAAGCCGCTCTTCGCCAGTCCAAGGCCATGTGCCCCTTCATGCAGAAGGCGTCGGCCGCCAGCCTTCGCGCCATGTCCACCACCGCTCGCCCCCAGGCCGCCTCGCCTTGTGGTGGCACCATGTCCAAGCTGCAGCTCTATGCTACCCGCTGCCCCGTCATGGGCAAGGCCCTCACCGTGCAGTCGGGCAAGCGCGCTCCCGTTGTCGGTGCCGCCTCGCTCGTTCCCGGCAGCATTCGTGCCATGAGCGGCCACGCCAAGTCTGGCAAGGCCGGCATCCACACGACGACCTCCCAGAAGGCCCAGACCGTGGAGGGCAACTTTGTCGGCGCTCGCGACAGTCGTGAGTTTCCCGCCTCATTACATTGCGCCGCGAGACATACTGACATTATGTGCTCTCGCAGTCAAGTTCCATCCCGGCATGTCCGCCGTCCCCAAGCCCGCCGCTGCTGCCGCCGCCGTGTCCGATGCCTCGCAGGCCAAGTTTAACTACGAGACCTTCTACAACACGGAGCTCGACAAGAAGCACAAGGACAAGTCGTACCGCTACTTCAACAACATCAACCGCCTGGCCAAGGAGTTCCCGCGCGCCCACATGGCCGACAAGCAGGAGCGCGTCACCGTCTGGTGCGCCAACGACTACCTCGGCATGGGCAGGAACCCCAACGTGCTGAAGAGCATGCACGAGACTCTGGAGGAGTACGGCGCCGGCGCCGGCGGCACCAGGAACATTTCGGGCCACAACAAGCATGCCGTCGAACTCGAGGCCACCATTGCCAAGCTGCACTCCAAGGAGTCTGCGCTTGTCTTTAGCTCGTGCTACGTCGCAAACGACGCTACCCTCGCTACCCTCGGCAGCAAGATGCCCGACTGTGTCATCCTGTCGGACAGCCTCAACCACGCTTCGATGATTCAGGGTATCCGGCACTCGGGCACCAAGAAGATCGTCTTCAAGCACAACGATGTCGCGGACCTTGAGGCCAAGCTGGCGTCCCTGCCTCTGCATGTGCCCAAGATTATCGCGTTCGAGTCCGTCTACAGCATGTGCGGTTCCATTGGCCCCATTGAGGCCATCTGTGACCTGGCCGAGAAGTACGGCGCCATCACCTTCCTCGATGAGGTGCATGCTGTCGGCATGTACGGCCCACAGGGCGCCGGCGTCGCCGAGCACCTTGACTTTGAGGCTCACCGCCAGGGCCGCCCGGCTGGCACCATCCAGGACCGTGTCGATATCATCACCGGTACCCTGGGCAAGGCCTACGGCTGCGTCGGCGGCTACATCGCTGGCAAGGCTAACCTGATTGACATGATCCGCTCTCTGGCGCCTGGCTTCATCTTCACGACGTCGCTGCCGCCGGCGACCATGGCTGGCGCAAAGGCCGCCATTGAGTACCAGATGGAGTACGCTGGTGACCGCCGTCTTCAGCAGCTACACACGCGCGCCGTTAAGGAAGCTCTGAACGACCGCGACATCCCTGTCATCCCGAACCCCTCGCACATTATTCCCATCCTTGTTGGCAACGCCGAACTGGCCAAGAAGGCCTCCGACATGCTCCTCCAGGACTACCAGATCTACGTTCAGTCCATCAACTACCCCACGGTCCCCGTCGGCCAGGAGCGTCTGCGCATCACCCCTACCCCCGGCCACACCCGCGAGTACCGCGACGAGCTGGTCCAGGCCATTGACGAGATCTGGACCAAGCTGGACATCAAGCGCACCTCGGCCTGGGCCGCCGAGGGTGGCTTCATCGGCGTCGGCGAGCCGGCGACTGAGGCTGAGCAGCCCTTGTGGACTGAGAAGCAGCTCGGCATCGAGGAGGCTGCCAGGGAGATTAAGGCGGAGGGCGCGTCCAGCACCGGTTTCATGGAGACCCTGCTGGAGCGCGAGGCGCAGTCGTCCTCCGCGTAGGACTGACTGATTGACTGACTCAGTCCGTGCTTGCGCTGCCTTGTGCTGTTCTTGATGCTGAGTGCGCGGGCGAGGACGCTGAGCTCATCAAACCATTCGACTCTCGTTGGAGCTGTCAGGTTCCTCCTCGTTGCCTTCCCCTCACATCTCAATCCCGTCTGGGCTCTTCGTTTCGAAAACCAAAAAAGGAATGGCGTTCGACGTGTCAACCAAAGATGCGTGGTCGCCAGCCTGCCATTTCAAACAAAATATTGCTAGCTGTGGAAATATGAAATTCCGATTTGGGCGGCTGTCCTACGAGACAAGCCTGCCGTCACAGCAAATATCTGCCATTTACATCGCATATTGTGAGGTGATCTTGAATGTTCGACTCCATATCGAAGTCCGTTGTCTTGTCAGAGACATTTTGCTCAAGATATACTGGATGCTCTGTTGCACACGACCGTGTGGCCACAGGTAATCTCGCCCTGCACTTGAGCTACAACTGACCTGCGCTTGAAGGATGGTATGCTGACCATTGTTGATCTAGATCGAAGCCTGAACAGAAAGGAGGGCGGCCGTTCCCCTTTTTATCAACCGAGAACATCTGCAGAGCCCCTGATTCATGCTCCATGTCAGGTGATTCAACACGTGACTGTTCCCCTAGACTCAGCGGCCTTGAGGCGGGAACGGAGACGGAGTTGACGATTTTCAGCCCGGCTCCAGCGGAGTCGGCATAATTTTAAACTTCGGCGACCTCTGTGGACTGTCGGCGTTTACTCCACGCGACGTTGCGACAATGCCATTGGCCAACTTTAACCTGTCTGATCATTCGATCTGACAGATCTATTCGGGGAGGGCCTCAAGGGTCCAGCATAGGGCTGAAAAAGGGCTGACGGCTGGGCATTGAGCACGTTGGGAGACCACGGCGACCAGGTATTGCCCGGCAAAAGAGCCTGGCCGTCGTCGGAGGGGGCGTTTCACGGACCTCAACAAGAAGAGCGAACGGCGGAAAACAGTCGGAGGGCGCCGGCCGCCTCCGTTCCTCTCTCAACTTATACCCTCCTTTCTTCTCCTGCCGGCTCTTCCGTCCGTGTTGGAAGGAAGGAGGGAAAGAGACCTGTCTGCCACCAAACGACCAGAGACAACCGGAGGAAAGGGATGATCTTGGAAGTTGAGGACGCCACGATGAGCCTTGACTTGAAGAACAAGGGCCCCAAGGCTTGCACCACGTGTGCCAAGGCCAAGTCGAGGTGCATACCAGGACCGGAAGGGAGTGACAAGTGCGAAAGGTAACGAAGAACGCCCGCCCCCCTCCACCACCTACCGGTGATCTGCAGAGAAGAGGAGAGAGAAGGGACTGAGACCGAGGCTACTCGCTGGTGGTTGCTGGCTGCCGCGGTGGCGCCGCATGACCTGTCGAGTTGAGCAAGGTCTCGGCAGAAAAACTGTTACTGACACTCCGTCGGGCCACAGATGCTACCGACTCACCAAGCCATGCACCTCGCAAACGCCAGCACCTCCACGTGCAAAGAAAGAACCTCGGCCTACCAAGGTCGCCGAGCTCGAGAAGAGGTTGAATGAGCTCACCTCGCAGCTTCACTCGGCCCAGACCGCCTCCAAGGCTGCTTCCGCTTCCGCTTCGGCGTCGGCGTCGGCGTCGGCGTCTGTAGCGGTAGGGCCGGCCGCCACACTCCAGGGGTCCGGCTCTTCGTCTTCGTCTTCTTCGTCCACGCCTGTCAAGTCTTCCACCAAGCCTGCCACAAAGTCCGCAAAATCCACAAGAACTACCACGCCCGTGCCACTCGGCAGGCCCAAGATTGGGAGAGCCGGGGGTAAGGGGTATCAGTTCAAACTGGATCACCTGTTCCCGCCTGCAACGGCAGAGGATGACGACGACTACGCCCAAAGCCATGGCAGCGACGACCTCGGCTTCTCCCCCAGGACCATGACGACGGACCCAGCCAGCAAGGAGGGGTCCCCGGAAAGCGACAATGGCTCCCCCGCCCCAGAATCGCCCCTGATCGTCACTGATGTGCCGTGGCCGAGCGGGCCAGAGGCGGATCGTCTGCTCCGGCGATTCAGGGACGAGCTGGAGCCCATCTACCCTTTTGTCATCACGCCCCCAGACCTCGATGCCGCACTACTGGCCCTCCGACACCCATATCTTTTCAAGGGCGTAATTGTATCGGCATATTACGACGATGCCTATCGCCAGCTGCGGCTGGGAGACCGGCTGCTACAAGAGATTACACGGGCTGCCTTTACGCAACCGCACCGGAGCCTTGACGTGGTGCAGGCATTGCAGCTATTCATCGCCTGGTTCCAATACAATGCCAACAGCTACCAGCTGACGAACCTGCTCTTCCTGGCGCGGTCCATGTGCCTGACGCTGGGCTTCAACGATGCCGTGTGCGGGCCCAACGCTGGCGGCGGTGTTGATGGCATCGTCCACAGCCTCGACCATCTCAGGGCTTTTGTGGGCTGCTACTACGTCACCACGGTGTAAGTTTTCTTGGGGACAGGAACCAGGTACTCGATACTAATCTATCACTCATAGAGTCTTCACAACCAGCAAGAGAGCCGACGCCTTCATGAATACAACCTATGTTGAAAAGTGTTGCACGGTGTTGGAACAGCGGGCCGAGTATGCGACCGACCGATTGGTGGTATCATTGTTCAAGATTTTGCAGCTGGAGCAGTCAATTTGTGTGACGCTGGGCGCCGAAAATAGCCTGTACCCGTCGATGCAGGTGCCCACGACGGCCGTCGTGCAGTCGTTTCAGCAGCAGTTGGAGATGTACAGGGCAGCACTGCCAGACGATCTAAAGACCAACGGTACGTCTCCCTCCTCTTGTCTGCAGACGGATGGATACTAATAAAATCACCAGAACCCATATTGTCGCACGTCCGCATTGCCGAGATGCTGATGTACGAGGCGGCGATTCCAGACTCCCGCGCGTCGCGAGTGCCTATTTCGGAGTCGGACCGGCTCAGCCTACTGTGGGCATGTCTCTCGGCGGCCAAGGCGTACTTGGAGGAGCGGCATTCACGCAGCGTCGTTCTTCCGCCACGGTACACTTGCCTGAGTGCGTCCGACTGGATCTACGTGATCATCACGGCGCTCAAGCTGCACACGATCGAGGTGGGCGGATGGGACGTCAGCATGGTGAGAGAACAGCTCCCACTGGGCCAGCTCGTGGCCCGCCAGCTCGAGGATCTGGATCACTACATTGTGGTGCGGCGGCAGGGCCGTAAAGGCGGGCAGCTGGTGCCGTACACGGTCCTGGGCAACGTGGCCAAGGTGCAGCCGTCGCGGCCCGTGTTCGATGTCTACGAGCAGATTCGGCACATTAACGGGCACATGGCGAAATTGGGCGCGCAGGAGATCGAAGCGATGGTGCAGAGGTCGAACGCACGCCAGCAGAGGCGCCGGGAGATGCAGCACGCACAGATGACACCGGCGCAGCTGACGCAGCAGCACCTGGATCTGGAGCAGCAGCAGGAGATGCAGAGGCAGGCTCAGCTTCACCAGAACCAACAACATCACCAGTATAATCAACAGGGGCTTCAGCAGGAGCATCAACATCAGCATCAGCATTTACACCAGCAAATAGAGGCCAGCGGTATGATGGTGCCTGGATTGGGGCAGTTGGCAGGTCTGCCAGGGGGCGCGCCTACGATGGTCACGTCGCAAGGACTACGCGACTTTGATGGATCGCTCTGGCATGACACATTCGATGATCCGTCGTGGTTCCTGGGGGCTGATGCGGCGTCGATGGACTGGGCGAACAGCTTTTGAAGAAGGAGAGAAGACGAAAGGCCGGGAAGAAGACTGCTGTGTATTATCAAGGCTGCCCAGGCGGCCACGACTTATGACGAATGACGAAGAAGAAAATTAGAGGCTTCTAGATCATGGTCTGTGTACGAAGATGATGGGTTGTGTTGTTTGAGTCGAGTTGCTTCGTGAAGTGAAGATCAACGTTGGGTGTGGTGAAGTTCTCGGTGAGCCAAGGTGAGCCCCGCTGACCGAACTGACCGAGAAGATGTCGCGCAATCCCTCCTCCCCTTGGCTCTTTCTTGGCCACGGATGACTGAGCCGACCCGACTCTTCACTGCATTTCACCATTACTGGGTCCCGCCAAACCACACCACTTCAGTGACTTCACATCACCTCTACCACCACCACCACCACCACCACCACCACCACCATGAAGCCCAGCGTCGACTACTCAGTCTACCTCGTCACCGACTCAACGGCAGCCATCCTCGGCGATGCGGACCTAGCACAGGTCGTCGAGGCCGCTGTCCGGGGCGGCACAACCGTTGTGCAGTATCGCGAGAAGAACTCCGATACAGGCGCCTTGATTGAAACTGCCAAGAGGCTGCTTCAAGTTACCCGCCGCCTTGGTGTGCCGCTACTCATCAACGACCGTGTCGATGTCGCCCTGGCCATCGGCTGCGAGGGCGTGCACATTGGCCAGGACGACATTGACATTGCCTCGTCACGCCGTCTGCTTGGGCCTGACGCCATCATTGGTGTGACGGCGAGCACAAAGGAGGAGGCTATTACTGCTGCGGCTGCTGGCGCCGACTACCTCGGTATCGGTACTGTGTTTGCAACCCAGACGTGAGCATTCCTCGAGACGAAGATAGAGCGAAAGACAGCTGACCACCCCTCAGCAAGGACAACTCGAAGCACATCATTGGTACCGCCGGCCTGCGGTCCATCCTCGACTCCCTCGCCGAAGCTGGTCACGGCGCCACTGCCACCGTCTGCATTGGTGGCATCAACGCCTCCAACGTCCAACGCGTGCTCTACCAGTCAGCCGCCCCCTCCAAGCACCTCGATGGCGTTGCCGTCGTGAGCGCCATCGTCGCCGTCGCCGACCCCGAAGCCGCCTCGCGCAACCTCGCCACTCTTGTTAGGGACCCGCCACCATTTGCTTCAGGGCTCCCGCTGGACCCCTCTTCGACGGCGGGCTCGGCCAGCATCTCGGCCCGGGACATTCTGGCAGAAGTCCCCGGCGTCATTCGTGCCGTTGCCGAGACGGCGCCCCTTTCGCACAATATGACCAACCTCGTGGTGCAGAACTTTTCCGCCAACGTGGCCCTCGCCATTGGCGCATCTCCCATCATGGCGAATTATGCCGAGGAGGCTGCTGATCTGGCACGTCTTGGTGGCGCTCTCGTCGTTAACATGGGCACTGTGACCCCAGATGGTCTCGAAAATTACCTTCAGGCACTGCGTGCGTACAATGCTGCTGGGCGTCCTGTTGTCTACGACCCCGTGGGTGCTGGAGCCACGGCCGTACGCCGTGCTGCTGTGCGCCGCATCATGGCTGGCGGGTACCTCGACGTCATCAAAGGCAACGAGGGCGAGATCACGACGGTGCTGGGCGAGGATGCGACGCAGGTGCAGCAAAAGGGCGTCGACTCTGCGCCATCAGGTCTCGACGTGACTGCGCGCGCCCGCCTCGTGCGCCGCCTGGCCGCTCGTGAGCGAAACGTGGTACTCATGACGGGCGCCATCGACGTCGTCAGCGACGGTACCCGAACCTTTGCCGTGTCCAACGGCCACCCGCTCATGGGCGAGGTGACGGGTACTGGCTGCGCGCTGGGCACGACAGTGAGCGCGTTCCTGGCAGCGCAGCGGAGGCCCAACGGTGGCGAGGACGGGGACCGGCTGGCAGGTGTTGTGGCGGCGCTGCTACATTACGAAATTGCCGCCGAGCGAGCGGCAGTGCGGTCGGATGTGCAGGGGCCTGGCACCTTCGTGCCCGCGTTCTTGGACGAGCTGGCGCGCATCAGGCGGATGACGGTCGAGGGTGACCTGAAGTGGCTGGAAGCAGCCGAGGTTGAAGAAGTGCCCCTGCAGGCCACAGTGTAGGGAAAGAAGCAGCAAATAGAAATAGAGTTGTTGTCTGTATAATAAAGGCTGTGTGTTGTATTTCTCCTCCTCCTCCGTACCTCTTACAATAAGGCCTGCAGGGCCTTGCGGGTATCGGCAACGGTGTCCTTGACCAGGCCGACGATGTTCCTAAACTCGGGAGCGCGAGCATCTCCCATGAGTTCATAAATGACGCTCTCGCTCGTAGTGACCGTGGCCCCCTCGGAGCGCAGGCGAGCCAGAGCGATGCCAACCTCCTCCTTGTTGGCGCTGCTCACGCCATCGGCCAGGACATAGACACGGTGGCCGTTGGCCAGCAGATCCAGAGCCGTCTGCGTAACGCAAATATGACTCTCGATGCCGACAAGGATAACCTCTGACGGGCCCGAGGGGTCGAGCCGCCGGATCACATCGGGCACCCACATACTGAACCGCGTCTTGTCGACCGACGGGTGCAGGCGTGCACCAGGCTGGTGAGGGGCCGTGGCTGAGGGATCAAGCAGCGCCGCGAGCTCGGGGACCGTTGCGCCCAGGCGAGCGGCGTTTTGTGTCGTGACGTGTACGGGCAGGGCGAGGACATGCGCCGCGCGCAGCACCTTTGTTGTCGTCGAGACTACCTTGTCAAAGTTCCAGATTGTGTTGCGGAACTTTTCCTGGATGTCGCAGACGCTGTATGGCCGTCAGTAAGTAAGCTCCAGGGAGCTACGTGGGGGGGGGGGGTTGGGGGGGGGGGGGGGGGGTTTCTCACAAGACGACGGGCCGTTGGAAGCGGCGCTGGGGGGCGGGAGCGGCGTTGGACATTGTGTTTCTGTGGCTGACGATAGGTGAGAGGAGGCGAGGACGGGCGATCGTGATGGAAGCGGAGAGGAGGTGGCGAGGGACAGGCTGGAGGCGGGCAAAGAGCATGTCCGGGGGATGTTGTCAGGATGAAGAAGTGGAAGCTCTCGTGAAACAGACGGCGGATAGCTTATCGACAATGGAAAGAAACCCGGTCGTTGAGCCGAACCTCGGAAGTAAAGTCGTACCTTGGTAGGTACGTACCTTCACGGCAGTCGAGGGGAGTCTGCGGGGTCGAGCACCCTGAGAGGAGGTACTTCAGCTGTACTTCCTCTGCCTCATGAACTTTGAGCGTTCCCAGGTTCTCCTACTGTAGAGCGCCCACAGCCAAAATGCGGGGTAGATGCGGGGTTCCGGAGCGGCCCTTGACATGGGAAATAAAAATAGTCACATCCACAACCCAGACATCAGATATCAAATCACCTCGCCTGGCCATGAATTAACGGTGGTCTTGTTGATTCTCGTGCTAGTCTATGCACTTGTCACATCCGCCGTCCTGTTCTTCTACTCGGCCGTCGCAGTCGCCTTGGCCTTGCCTGCCGGGTTCATCCACGAAAAGGCAGAGGCGCCCCCGATGGGGTTTGCAGACCGAGGGAGCGCCGGCTGGTTCGGCGCGTTGGAGCTTGCGCTCGCGTTGCTCGTCGTGCTGCGCGCGTCTCGGGGAAGCATGTTGCCCATGCCCATGCCTCCCCCCATGCCTCCCCCCATGCCCATTCCCATGCCCATACCCATGCCGCCGGTGCTGACGGCGCGCTTAGGCTCCCACCGTAGGCTGTTGCTTGATCCGCTGTCGCTGCCGGTGGTTGCTGCCGCTGCGTTGGGTCCAGCTGGTGGCCCCATCGCCTGGCTCTTGCGCCGCTGCTCACCACCGCCGCCGCCGCTTGTCCTGGGTCCTGATCCAGGCGCAGTTTCGTAGGCTGCGCCCGATGCGCGCGCTGAAGACGTGCCCGATTTCAGGGGCTTGAGAATCTTCATGTTGCGCCCGCCGCGCCCTGCCGGCTGATACCCGCTGAGGGGGCCACTGTCACGCTGCCCGCCATCGGTGCCCTGCCGCCATGACCCCCAGATGCCGCCGCCGCCAGATTCGCGCCGGTTGCTGGTGCTGCCTTCGACGCTCCCGGTCACCGAGGCCGCCGAAGACACTGCCTTGTCGTCCGCGTCTTTGGTGGTGGAGGCGGCCTTGGCACCCTCGCTGATTTCCGAGGGGATACCTGTACTGGTGCCGGGAGCGGTGCTGGCCCCGTTAGCATGGGCCGATGTGTCGTCTGCATGCTCCAAATCGGGAGGACCGCCGATCTCGGGGAGCCCTGAGATACCCAGTTCGGCTTCGGACGGGTTGGTGCCGAGGACGAACGGCGCAGCGTTGGCGTTAAGACGCGGGCGTCCGGGCACCATATTGGCTGTGCAGATGTGCTTGAAGACCCAGTCGTCCTCCGGCCGCACAAACGGGACCGAGAGCTTCTCCCGGTCGTTGCCCAGGAGGGACATGCGGTTTTGCGACAGCAGCACGTCGGCCATGTGCGCCCTCAGTGTGTCACTGCCGATGAAGATCTGAATACCCTTCTTGGTAGCGGCATCACCTCCTTCGCCTTGCTCGGCGCCGGTGATCTCAAAGGTGGCCATGATGCTCGGGATCTGGTGTCCGGGACTAGGCGTGCGGTGGCCATGGCTGCGCTCGGCGACGGTCGCTTCGACCAGGTACACGGGGAGCCTGATCCTGCTGATACCGTCGACGTCGCGCTCCACCTCGTCCAGAAGGCCAAACTCCCGAACCAGCGCCACGTCCAGGGTCGACCGCTGCGAGCCTGTGCAGAGGTCGGCGTAGCGGATGGTGTGGTGGGCGAAATGGGTGGTAATCCAGCATCGAATGATGGTGGGCACCGATCCGAGGACGAAGAATTCGGGTGGCGGCTCGGGGCCATCGATGGGCGAGTCGTCCTCGTGGCTACTGACCAGAAAGGTGTCCGTGTGCATGCCCAGGCTGCTGGCTCGGCCTGACGCCAGCGAGTGGACTGAGTGAACCGAGTGGCCGGCGGAGCTGTGTCTGCCGTCCGACTTGTGTGACAGCGTCCTCTCCATCATCAGGCCGCTGCTGGGTCGCGGAAGGCCAAAGTCGCCCGAGTGGCGGTTGCTCTGGCTCGCCCAGTCCGACTGTCGCAATGCGCTCTCGTCAAACCGAACGCTATTGGCCCTCGAAGCGGCGCCGCGGCGTGTCGGCTCCTCCTCGGCGGTCCCCAAATGCAGGGAGCTGAGGAGGTGGTCGGGCTCGTCCATGTCGTACAGGTCGTTTGCCGTGACGTGCGTGGGGCCTGGCGGATGCATGTCAGTCTGGGCCGGCCAAGGAGTCGATGCAGTCATTGAGCTCACCATGTTGTGGGGTTCCGGCGAGCACGCCAGGAAAGGGGTGCTGCTGCCACACGGACTTGAGGTTGGCATCCTGTTCGTGGCGTCGTTCCAGCCGAATGATTCTCTCGGTCTGGTTTGACTGGACGAGCTGGACCTGCTTGACCTCCATCTGAAGGGCGTAGAGCTCTTCTCGGCCGACGGGGAACCTGGGATCCATGCCCGAGGCCGATGTCAGGGTTCCGAAAGAGGTTTGGCCAGGTATGCGAGAGGTGACGCTGGGACGGTGGCCGCGATGGAGTTGGATTAGACGAGGTAGGTCGACGGGGAGCAGAAGTAACGAGTGGCAGGCCGGGTCGGACAAGAGTGTGTGTGTCGGAAAGGACGCCTAGATGGGCGATGACATGCAAGAAACGAGATCGAAGAATGGCAGGGTCGAAAGGTTCGGCAGGTAGAGTCAAGATGGGCAGTGAACGTTGTATTGAAGGTGTGCAAGCCCGGGCGCAGTGGAAGGGTGGGAGCTTGGGCAGGCCGAATTATTGGAAGAAGGCGAAGAGAGGAAAGTGGCGGCGTTGGTGCGGTTGTTGTAGCTTTGTTGGAAGCCTAGATCCCTAGGATAACAGTCAGACCAGGGGTCCTCCTCCCCCGCCTCATCGCAGGGCGAGGCCGGGTTTGGGCTGGTCCAAGACGGGATTCCGCACGCCGGTCGAGTGCCGTGTGTTGCAGCGTTGTTGGTATGGGTGCAGGAGCGAGTCTTGCGATTATCTAGGAAAGTCGGCGGGTGATTCCGTCGACCGCGGCGGGGGTGATGGAGGGAGAGGGGGTGTTGGACGAGCGACCGTCAGTTTGTGTTGCGTCGATGACTTGCGTCGCGTCGAAGGCGGAGTGATGGCGAGGATGGCCAATTCGGGATGCCCAGGCTGGCACAAGAAGCCTTGGCTGTGAGGGGGGGGCTGTTTGATATCTGGTCTGGCAGAGCAAGTGCCTGAGGGTGACAGATGGTCGGAGTCTTTGGCGGAGAAGGATATCCCAGGCTACGATCGGTCGTACTGATACCGTGGCAGGGGCGCGGACACGTAGTCGTTGGGCTTTGGTCGGTCTGCGGACTGGCAGGAGTATACAATAAACTTGTTTGTGTTGATTGACAACGGCGAGAAAGCCGCAGAGATCAGGTATCGTAGGGGGTCGTCGACGGTCAAGTGCTCGGGGTCGGAAATGATCGATGCTGCGGGCGACTCGAGGCGGTCGTGGGGTATGTGGTTGGTGGTTGTGTGGTGGTAGAGGAGAAGGGGCGAGGAGATGAGGGCGACACGAGGAAACGCAGGATGTCGATTGCAGTGGTGAGGTCGGGCGGACGTCGATGGACGGACGGGATGGAGAAATGGGGATCAACACTGCCCGGAAGTCCAGTCCAACAGAACCTGGAAAGGGAAGGCAGAAGACGGGAGGACATGTACCTTGCCACCTGTCACGCTAGGCAGCGGTACAAGGGGTGGTGCGGGCAAGTGCGTGGAGGACAAGGCCCGGAAGGCACGTACCAAGCGGTCCGGTAGTCAACTCACAGCCTGGGCCGGGCCCACCCACCACCTGATGTGAGGCACCTAACCTAACCCTTCTAGGCTGCACGTGCCCTGGAGGTGATCGGCTACAGGGCCTCGGCCACTGTCCGGCCGCCCAACCTGCGCTATTGATGCCTGGGCATGGATGATGATGTACTTGTCTGGTATCAAATCGAGTTGATCTGAATTCCACATGTCAAATGTCTATCTCGCATTCCACCACCTCCCATCCTTGTCCCTCCTCAGCTCCCACCATGCAAGCCAGTCTCTCCTCAGGAATTCCCTACGGCTTCGAGCCAAACGTCTTCCAGTCCGGCAGCAGGTAGCCCGACCGATCATCCGCCGGCAAGTTCGCCCACTCGCTCCCAATGTGCGGCACCACAGCCTTGAAGAAGACCTCGTACGCCTCGCCATTCATATGCAGCCCATCCGGCAACAGCTGCTCCAGTGCGCCCCTCTGCCCGCTCTCAAATGTGCCCAGCAGCTTTCCGTCGGTGGCCGTCCACCCAGGCGTTCTCTTGGCCGCCTCGTCGTGCACCGCCTGCCACAGGTCGATAGACACGACTCCAGGCGTCGCCGCCGCCACCTCGCGCGCGATCTGCGAGTACTCGGCCGACAGCTTCGCGTACCGCGTGATCTCGGGCCAGCCCTTGACGAGGTCCCAGGATTCGAGGTGGATCTCGTCGACAGGCGGCGGGGTGACGAGCAGGATCTTGGGGTTGTGCGCCGCAATGATGGGGTGTGTGATGATCGCTGTCAGGTTCGCGCGGTACTCCTCCTGCGGGACGTGCTGCGCAAAGGCGGGCAGCGGGCGCACAGCATCGTTTGCTCCGAGAAGCACGATCTAGACAGAAGTGTGAGTCGGTGAGGCCTGAGGAGGGGAGGGGATGGACTCACCAGGTAGTCAACCTTGGGTGTTGTCTCTGACGGCGGGGAGAACAGCTCGGGGAGGTACTTGAGCACGTTGGCCGTGTTCCAGCCCGAAAAGCCGCGGTTGACCACATCCAGCCTTCGAATCACGTCTGGAGAAGAGCGTCAGCCAAGCCGAAACAGAAGCAGCACCGGCACTCACGGTTCTGGAGGGCTCCCTGGAAAGAAAAACCATTCCTGATCTCGGCCGACTGTTGGAGAAGCGAGTCTCCCAGCAGCACAACCTGCGGGTACTTGATTATCTGTGCTAGTCAGCGCGGCACTGCAGAGAAAACCAGTACATGGAGCTTACCGGGGACATATTGGAGACTTTGAGTTTCTGAGGTCTGGGATGAGCAGAAGTGTCAGAAGTCTTCCCGGGTTGCGTCAAGATGTATAAATCGCGAGGCTCGTTGTAGGCTCTACCGAAGTGCGAGGCGATGGAGGGGTATCGATTACAGGCAGCCATGCTATCAAAGGGCGGGGAAGCACGCAATTCGTTGGACCCTGAACGGCTTGGAACCCCTGGATTTCGTCACTGCAGGGCGGACTAGTAGGCTGGCCTTGAACCTCCCCTTGCACACTGCTACCCGACAACCACTGACTACTCATAAAATCAGTACCATTTGCTTCTACCCACGCAACACATCATCTTCAAGTGATGCCTACACGTAATCGACAACCCACAGATAACGACCCTCAGCCTTCCACCTCATCACGCCATCACCATTAAGTCTCACCGCCCCCAACTCAGTTACCTCCCCTCGAGCTCGGCGCCGACCCAGCCGCCGACCCCGTCCTCTTCTCCTGCCTCGGCACAAATTCCACGTCCGTGTTCCTCTCCAGCACCGCCCTCCATCCCGCAACTCCTAGCGCCGCAACTTCAACCGGGATCAGCAGGATACTCAGGTACGCCGCCGCGTGGCTCTGCTTGCACAGCGTCCCAAAGTGCGGTCGCGCCGTCATGTACACCGTCCGCCACCGGCATGACCAACTCTCCAGTGTGTCCGTCGATGAGGAAGTGTTCGCCGCGTAGAATAGCGCCACGGCCACAACGGCCGCCACGAGCCCGGTACCCGGCGCCAGAAGCGAGAGGCCTGCGTTGAGAAGAGGCGTTTGTCGGATCTACCGCGGATAGGGTCAGCAACATGCATCTCCGAGTCCTTATCAGGTTTCACTTACAAGTCTCATACGGCTGCCCAGCATCGAGGCCGCATTGGCACATACAATGATGGCACCGCACGCAACCAGCGCCACCGTCGGCCGCAGGTCGAATTCGTCCGGCCACAGAGGTAGAAGGCTGGCCGCCGGTGCGTGCGTGGCTTGGTAGACGGACAGCGCATCGGCCGAGAGGGCCAGCACCGTGACACCCGCGCACAGCGCCAACACCGTCAGAGCAGTCCCCGCGCCGTCCACGGCATCGAGCATGCGAAGCTTGTTGTAGCTAGCCATCCTGGGCGAGTCGACCTCAAAGTCGGACGTCTGGACCTGCGTCTTGGGCTCGGCAGACATGTCCAGGTAGGTGGTAGGGAGGTAGGTAACTTTGTAAAGGCGAAATGGGAGTGAGACGAAGAAGCGATGAACAAATCAAACTGAACTCCAGCACAGCTGTTGTTCGGGTAAAGAGAAGAAGCAGATGATTAGCGTAACAGACCTGACGAGAAAGAACGGATGGCAGGTGGCAGATGTTTGCCCTCAAATACACCATCGACCGTCTCCCTATCTCTCAGTATAACCGCCCACCACCCACCATCACCATCCTCGAAGTAGCATTGCGACAACAATAACCCCCCCGCGGGCGGCATGCTCACGGCCGAAGCGCTCATGCACAATAGCCGCGGGGGCATCTCCCCTCCACGGCCCGCGTCGCGAATCGAATGCCCGGACACCAAGGATGCATCGGATGCAGGGGAGACGCGACCGCGCCAACACTGGCCATGAGCGGCACTGATCGGCCGCCGTCGAATCGCGCGTCGCTCGGCCTGTTGATGAGGGGGGGATGGTCGCATCATGTCGGCCATCTATCTGACTGCCGGCGCTTAGGGGCGAGATTGATGGAGGACAAACGGCCAATCAGGGGTTGGCGGATTGACACACCACATCGACTGGACGCGCCAAATTTCGCGACAGCGAGGTCGAGTCCATCACACGCTTATCACGGGGAAATCTCATGGACGCCGTTCAGTTGTTTGGGAAGTCTTTTTGTTCTTCTGAAATGTTCCAGGGGGTTTTCAGCACCTGTCTCACGCCTGCTCTGCCTCTTGAGCAGAGGGCCTACCCAGGCCGATACCCTTTCCCCTACCCTTGGCCACGGCCTCCAACGCCTTGGCAATGGCTGGCATATCCCCCAGCATCGTCAGGTGGCCCCGCTCCGTGCAGATGCGGCCGCCCTTGACCAGCTCATACCCCTCCGGGACCTGCGCCTCCCGTGCAAGAACGACGCCATCGCCGGGCCGGAAGACCAAGTCGTCGTAGGCATCGGTGCGCGCAATGCCCTCACGTCCGTCCACACGGGCAGCAAAGACTGTCGGTGTCGATTTGCCGTACATGATGGCGATGGGAGGGTACAGGTTCTTTCTAGCATGTTCGGGGTTATGGGCCAGCTCACGGCGGAACTGCTTGATCTCCGGCAGAATCCTTTTCAGATAGGCGATGCTTCGGGCCCTGGTGGCCGGCGCTGGCGGCAGAGACTGGGACTCGGCCGGCCTGAACGGGCTCGGCCCCGTCTTGGGTGGTGAGCCTGACCTGTTGCTGTCTAGTTGGGGGTTCAAGACGCCATCCCTGCGCGCGGAGTCCTCACGACGACCCGGGAGACTCGTCAGACTTTGCCGCTTGATGCTATTGCTGCGGTTGCGGAGGTACGAGCCCAGTCCGCCCTGTGGCTTTGGCGTCAGTGACGGAAGTGCCGTCTCGATGCACGGAGACAGGCGATGTTTGATCCAATCGTTGACGTCATGAAAGTTGATGGGATATTCCTCATTTGTCTTCTTGTCGACAAAGCAGAAGCCGTCCTCGGGGAGGAAGACAAATGTCGTCCGCAGCGAGAGGTTGACCTGCGCCGTCAGGATCTTTTCGTTCAGCAACACCGCGTCACCATTGCGCACGGGTCCCAGCACGTTGATGCATCGCTGCGGTGTCCCGACATAGACGACACCCGAGAAAAGTTCCGGCCTTTGATTCACCAAGTGCCGAGTAATGATACCCCCGAGGCTGTGCGCGACGACGAGGGCCCCCTTGGGGCCCCGGTAGCCTTCCTGGTTGGACGGGAGCGTCTCGAGGAAGCTGGCCATCTTGCGCGACAAGAGGTGAGGGCTCAGCCGCCAATCATAACCGTAGTCCCAAATGCGCAGTGTGCCGTTGCGCGCGTTGGTGCATGATCGGAGCTTCTTGAAGAACTTTCGAGAAATATCGATGGGCCCAATGTTCTGCAGCATACCAGAGGGGATGATACGCTGCTCCATGGTCAGCTCGTCTCCGGGTTCGAGGCCGACCTCGAGGTCGGCCTTCCTCATGTTGAGGCCGATTTTGACTGGAGCCCAGAGCTGCTGGTGAGGCGCTTCCGCCGAGCGCAGGATGGATCCACGGTAACCGCCGAGGACCACGAGGTCTCCGGTCAATGTGTTGAGCACTCTGTCAAGTGCAGTCGCGAGATCGGCCTCGGACCCGGGTATGGGAACCTCTGGGATCGGGGGGATTGTCTGGTCATCTGGACCCTGGAACATCTTGAGCTGCGAAGGGAATTTGGGAAGGCTCGGCATCTTGAAGGTTGGGCGGTCAGGCAGGCTGTCCCGGATCGCCTTCATTCTCACGTTTGCCATCTCCTTCACGTTGTTGAACTGATTATCATCCCCGAGCGACGACACGCGAGACAGCGAATGGTACAACATGGAATCGTCCGAAGCGGTCCTCCGGAGCGACCTTGCCTTGCCCGACAAACTGGAGCGGGGCGTGAGGACGCGCTCGACCAGGGCTGATGGCGGAGGCTGCTGTGGTTGCCGAGGCGGAGGACTGGCCTTTGCTTTTGGTGGTGTGCTGGCGCGGGCTTGTTTTGGGCTCGGCGGAAGAGCATTGTCCACTGACGAAAAGGTCCAGGACCGGGAGAAACCTGGGCCGTTGTCTGTCTTGTCGTGAGGTGACGATGAGAAGACTGAGTTGAAGAAGCTGGTCGGACTGGGGAGGGAGGGAAGGGAGGGAAGCGCTCTGGAGAGCCGCTTCAGCGCCTCGGCGCCGGTTGATCCCGATCGCTTCTGTCTCGTATGGCCCAGAGAGACGAATTCCATGGCCTTCTTGGGCTCTTGAGATTTGTGCGGGACGGTTTTGTCAGGACGAGACCGCCAGGGGGACGGCGGGGGGTCCAAGGAAGGTGATGATTCGGATAGGGGCAGGTCCGCAGGGCGCTGTGTCCGTGGTCTGGACGATATCATCTTTGAGTGCGGAGACCAGCCGGGAGGATGTTCTGGAAGTGCCGGCATCATGTCTCCCGGGGAAGGCGGCGTGCCGGGGCCATCAGAGCTTTCGTCGTCATCCTCATTGAGACGGCCGAAAAAGGGGCCACCGGGGACCTTGTCCAGAGCAGCAGCCTTCTCGGCGGCGGGTGTCATGGGCAGGGTCAGACGGGTGGCAACGGCGCTGAGGGCCGGTTGCATGACAGTGAGGGCATCATCACTGAAGAGGCCGTCTTCCCCGGAGAATTCGTCAACGTTGAGGGACGAGTGTGATGCGAGCGGATCGTCGAAGGGAGCCGCATTGGAGTGTCGAGACGCCGGCATGGCGACTGGAAGAGGTGACACTGACATGACGGGCTGTGGTGTTGGTGTTCGTCCAATGTCGAGGGAATTTCCTGCAGAGGGGTGAGGTGGCCCGGAGCCGTGATCTTAAAGGAGGAATCTAGTATCCGGCAGATCCGGACTCGGCCATGTGGGAGGAGTAGAGCCGAGGGTTGATGATCCAAAGCGACTGGGGCTGGAGATCCACAGGACCGACAAGCTGAGAAAGCAGGCAAGTGTGGGAGCTTGGAAAGCTGAGGACGGCTGGAATGGCGGAGTAGCGTGGCGTCAGGACGCAAGAGGCCCCTTATGAGCTCGTGGTGGTCGTCTGTGACGTCGAGATGGGATGCTGGTCGCCGCTGGAGAGGCGTAGCGGAAGCGGCCGGCTGGGCGTAGGGCTGGGCTTACACCATGCTGGGCGAACGAGCGGTGGCTGAGAGAGTTGCTTGGGTGTGACACGTCGGTAGGTCGGCAAGATGAAAGATGCTTAGTCCAGGGTCGGGTCAGTCAGACAGATCGGCGAAGCAGGTTGTTTAAGTGTTGGGATGGATGGAGCGAGTCGAGGGAGGAGTGAGTGATTAGCACGGAACTCAGGCAGGCTTACGCAGGAACGACGGCGGGCGGGCCAAGAGAAGAGCACGACGACACGGCCACGCCGAAGGAGAAAAGGGCCGAGGGGCTGGATGGGGAAGGTAGGGGGCCTTGTCCCCGAGTCCCTGGAGCCAAGCACCTGCGACTCCATAATCAACGTGGCTCTGCTCTCTGCTGAGTGTGCACTGCTCGCATGTGAGATACGAAGGGGTCCCGAGTGTCCGAGACGTGGGATGAACGGGGGGACGAGGGGCGACAGTTGGGTGACGGAGTTGGGTGTCGCGGGGGAGAACCTGGTCTTTCCTCCGCTAGCAGCGATGGTTTAGGGGCATATGGACCCGTCAGCATCTCTGGGACGAATGCGGTTCGTCGCACGAGGGGGTCGGCATTCCGTCCGTTGCGAGGATTTCGGCTGCGCCTCGCTCTGTACTTTTTGATCCGCAAACGCTCGGTTTTGTGTGCTGTGCTCCGCTGTGCTGCACCCGAAAGACGGGCAAGATGTCGAGCAACGGTTGGTCCGGCTGTACACCACCTACTTCGCTTGCGGTGCGCGCATCCCACGTCCCCTCGCCCGGTGGTGGGTTGTCCGCCCGACGTGCTGTTGGTGGTGCTGGCGTCGGGCGTCTTTTCAGGAGTCGACCCCGGCCGAGTCGATTCGGGATGATAGAAGCGCCCGGGCCACCCGAGTAACGGAGTGCGCCCAGAGAGGGGCAGTGGACATGTCAGCAGGGTGTGTGTGTACACGCGGGGGGAAGAATCCGATATCGTCAGTCAAGCATGTGCATGACGATTGATATGAGACCCGGGCGCGCAACTTGATTGAGCCGTCTGAGGCTCTCGACCTTGGAAGTTCGTTCAGCCGACTGGGTCGGTCCAGTGTCATCGAGCCACAAGCCCAAGCCTTGGACGAGACGATCGGCGACAAGGCGAGTGGCTGTTAGGGGCTCCTTGCTTCTGTTGAGCCACAATCCCCGTAGGTGGCGATGTCATCGCTGGGCAAGCGGGTGCGCAAGGACGACGATTGCATCATCGCCGCAGGAGTCTCGAGTCATTGGATAGTACCCCAACAACAGGTTTGCTTCTCCTTGGGTGAGAAGTGAGGCAAGGGAAAAGGAAAGAGAGGTAGAGAGATGTGACATTGGAGGAGGCCTAGGAGGGGACTTGAGGCTGATCGATGTTCGGCCGGTGAGGAAGAATGCAACCCTCTTTCTGTGGCCAAATTGGATCTGACCGGCTGGCGGGACGGGAGGGAAGGAAACAAGGGAAAAAGAGATCCAGCAGTCGAAAACACGGTGAGCGAATGGGGCAGTGTGATGGGACAATTCCAGAGTACCATTGCAGGTGCAGCGAGAGCTAAGCAGCTGCATCCTGCAATGCACCTCGCTGAAGCACAATTCCTCCGGGCAGGCAATTGATCAGAACTGGCAGGGGGGGGGGGCAGCATTGGACCCTTTGCACTTTCCCATCGCTCTCAATTGGACATGGGGTCAAAAACCCCTCACGGGTCGGTCATGTGCTCCTTCCTGCCCAGTCTTGCCAGCGTCGGGCGCACAAGTACTCCAACATGAGGAAGGCACGACCGCCTCAAAGGATCTGTCAGATAGGACCTGTCAAGTTTGCCAGGGGAATGCGGGCAGCACCGCACCTGCCTGGCCCGGGGTCATGTCTCGGCGCGGTGCCGATAGCCACGAGGCCTGGAGGCAAACACGCCTCTGGATTGGCTCCCGCTGTACCACAGACCTGGTTGCGCCTTCCCAGGTCAGGTCAATCCCACGTTACGGAAGGATCTGTACTCTGCATAGCAGCTCGAGGAAGGTGTGTAGACGACAGGTCATTGGAGCAGCCAGCGCCTTCCCGCTGCACGAATGCCGGTCAGGGACACACCGGCCATGTCGAGTCCATTTCCTTGACAGCGCACATGTCGGCTTCCCGATGCCACCTCACCTCCACCTCATCCGACCCGGGGTCTCGAGGCCCAACCAAAGGCCGGCCTATCTGATGAACCCAACGGTCGCGACTCGACTCGAACTCCGCGTGTCAGACCGCCTCACCTCACCTCTTCCCCAGGAACCCGGTGTGCGGATCAGACCCTTCTTAATCTCGTCGATCACCCCTCCTTGCCCTCCCTCAATTTGAACCCTGTCTGCTCGGCTTGAGCCACCTCGCCTCGCCTCGCCTCGCCGCTCGCTCACCCGCTCGTCCCTCTCCTCGAGTCCAACCCAGTACCACCCGACTAGCTGTACTCACCCACGATTGGCTGTCCCTCAATGCCAGGGGTCCCCGTCATCGGGCACTACATGACTACCAGCTATCCTACCTCTACCCCAGGCAACCCAGGGCATCATTCCCTCTCCACTCCTGCTCGACTCCTCGAAGCTGCTCAAGCTGCCCTCCGATTGTTCACCCTCTTCGAGACATCTCACTGACGCTGCCCTCCTCGTCGCGGACCTACACGTCGCACAGATACCCCAGCCTACCCCAGTGCCCCCCCCTCAAGCTCCCCCCACTGCCCACACCTCGGCATCTCGGTAGCTTCGCCAACTGACACCAACCTCGACTTCGACATCATCCCGACATCCCCCAGACACACCCGGCCTCCGCCCAAGCTCCCACCATGGCGAGCCTCCCCGTCCGAGAACCATATACCGATGCAGAGCTTCGGCGCCTGTACCCCGCCCAGCTCGAGCTCCAACTCGTCCAGGTCCTTATGCGTCACGGCGAGCGAACACCCGTCACCGCCCGATTCCAAAACACAGGCCTCCACGGATTCTGGCCCTACTGCCGCTCCGTCCGCCAGCTGCGCTCCGCCATCCTTGATCCCCAGGCTGGCGACTACACGTCGCTAGAATGGCGCCGTCGTCTCGAGACCTTTGGCCCTGGAGACGTTCCCGTTGTTGCTTCCGGGCCCCGCGGCGAGCTCGACGATGTTTGTGACATGGGCGCCCTGACCGACCTAGGCCGCCAGACCACCTTTGATCTCGGCCGTCGTATGCGCAAGCTCTATGTCGACCAGCTCGGCTTCCTCCCTGATACAATCACCTCCTCCGAGTCCCTATATCTCCGCTCTACCCCCGTACCACGCGCCCTCGAGTCCATGCAGCAGGCCTTCACTGGACTCTATCCACCCGCCACACGCGTCGCCGGCTTCCTGCCCCCAACCATTCTCACCCGTAGCCCCCAGGACGAAACCCTCTTTCCCAATGAGTCCAACTGCCGTCGCTTCGCCATTCTCTCCCGCGCCTTCGCCCAGCGGACCGCTGAGCGTTGGAACGATTCCCCGGAAATGGACTACCTGAACAAGAAGCTGGGCAAGTGGATGCCCCAAGATAGCCCTCGCGTCGCCGTGGACTCGCACCCCCGCCTCTCTGGTATCATGGACAGCATGAACGCGTCTCGTGCCCACGGCCCGGAAACCCGGCTGCCGGCTGAGTTCTACGACCCCAAGACCGTTGGAATTATTGAGCGCATTGCCGTCGAGGAATGGTATGGGGGTTACAGAGAAAGCAACGAGTACCGGACTCTCGGCATTGGAGGTCTGCTCGGCGACGTCGTCGCGCGCATGGTTGGCAGCGCGGAGCAGACACCCGCCGACGGCAACTACGAGCTGCAACAGACGCCCAGGGCCGATGCAAAGGATGACCGGGTTCCGGTCAGGTTCGGCCTCAGTGGCTGCCACGACACTACCCTCGCTGCTGTTCTGTCGAGCCTGGGCGCCTTTGGAAAGGACCAATGGCCCCCCTTCACCAGCTACATTGCCGTCGAGATGTTCCGCGCAAAGGACCTTCCCGCCCCCGTGGCGGCCGAGTCCCCAGCGAGTGTTCCTACTGCCCAGCCGTCGTGGTCCGGCTGGTTCTCCTCGTTCTTCTCCTCCGCCACCCCGGGAACCCCTCCCCCGGGCATTGGCCGCAAGCCAACCCCGGCTCTGACACCATCCGAGAAGGAGAAGCTCGACGGCTTTTATGTTCGACTCCGTTACAACGACAGCCCCATCACTATCCCTGGCTGCAAGACTCCAGGAAATCACCTCGAGGGTGACGAGTCCTTCTGCACTCTGGTATGTATCCCGGCCTCCCTGCTGCTTGATGCCCCTCCACTCATTCTTTTCAGGCCGCCTTCAAGTCTGTCGTAGACAAGTTTACGCCCACCGACTGGAAGACCCAGTGCCACTCCAACCAAGGCGCGCCACCCTTCCCCGCCAAACCGGAGCCGGCCGGTTTCTAGACACGTGTTGGGGTGCGACTACAGCCCGTGATGGTATCTGATGTCCCAATCTCAACACACTTTAACCCAAAGAATCAAGCTCAGGGACGGCCACTGGCCGGCCAGGGGGTTGACCATGTTGTATATACACACACATGACCTGCTTACATAGTGGTGGGAGAGGAGGAGGCGCTGGGTGTGATGATTTTGAATGATACCTGTAACCCGATTTTGCGGGCGAGTTGGTAGAGAATGATGCTTCAGACCAAGCATCATGGCCAGAATGGCGACAGCCCCCACAGTGGGGATACATACAAACCATAGACTCAAGAAGACGCCACGTCCAAGTGTGCGTGTCTAGATGAAGCCTCTGCGGGTACCTGCTTCACAATCGACAATCACGCAACAGTGGTTCATATATCCATGGCATTCCTAACGACTACCTGTCCTGACACCTCCCAACCGAGTGCTCCGTCCGTATGACCGACTACGAACGGCACCATATCCGAATCCTCAGATCCGGTCTCCCGCCATGAAAAGCTCCCCGTGTCCCGCCATGAATCCCTCGTCTCATGTTTCCTTCCCTATCCCATCATTTCTCCATCTTGCAACTTGAATGTGCAGCAGCACCAAAAGGATTTCAAAAGAATAAAAAAAGCAAGGTGGGCGCCTCGAGGTGGCAGCGGCAACCCGAGGCAAGAATGATACAAGGAAACCGTGGCGGGGGTAAAAAGGCGTATTAGTGTAAAGATTGTAGTGTAGACAAATGCATGAAGGATCAAGGGTGCCCGTGAGAATGAGAAGAAACGAATAGGCAAGAAGAAGGATTGATTTTGCACAATTACAAGGCCTTAAGCAGTCTTCCCCCACCCCGGCGGGGCGAGGGAGTCTTCAGGTTGGACGCGTCTAGTTGGCGACCTCTTCCTCAACCCAGCCGTTGAGGCCTCCCTGAATGGCAAGGCCGTAGCCGCCGGCACCCATGCCTCCGAAGCTGGCCTGGTAGTGGTGGCCGCGGCGCTCTCCCTCGCCACCGGGCATGCCGTTACCAGTGGGCACGCCGTTCTCGAAACCTGGCGCGATGGCCGGCAGGCTCACGGCACGGTTGTGCTGGGCGCGGGGCGCGAGAAGTCCGCCAACGGTGGTGGCACCGGAGAGCTGGGCGTTGGAGGGGTAGCCGTTGGAGATGCTCGCCGACTGCTGGTGTCCGGAGACACCGCCCTGAGGGGGAACCTCGAGGGTGAGCTCATTGGGAGAGGACTGGGCAGTGCCGAAAAGGGCGGCCTGCTGCGCAGCGTACTGGTGGCTCTGGTGCTGCTGCTGGTGTTGGGCCTGGTGGGACACCTGGTTCAGGTACATGGTCAGGGGGTTGGCCGACTGGTTGAACAGGGTCATGGGAGGCGGGGAGTTGTTGCCGCTTCCGTTGTTGCTACCAATGCCGGGCGAGGTGCTCGGCGGCGGGCCGGTGGGAGGGGGCGAGGGCACCGTCTCGCTGCGGGGCGATTGGGCCTGCTGCTGCTGTCCACCCTGGAGCTGGCGGGGAGGGTTGCCACAGCGGTCCTTGCCAAAGTTAACCTTGAACTTCTTGTACTCGTCCTTGCTGCGGATGGCCTCGATAGCCTTGATGGCGTTGGCAATGTTGGTGAAGTTGACAAAGGCACAGCTCTTCTCGCGGAGAGCGTTGACCAGCTCAATCTCGCCAAACTCGGAAAAGTCCTGCCTGAGACGCTCCTCGGTCCAGGTCTCGTCCAGGTTGCCAATGTACACGTTGCGCGAGGCGCCGCCGCTGACAGCCAGGGCAATCGCGGGAGGCAGGCCACCCGAGTGCTTGCCCCAGCCGATCTTGAGCCTGCGGTTGTGGATCATCAGGCCCTGCAGGTTGCTCAGGGCGTAGAAGGAGGCAGCGGCGGTGGGGTCGATGAAGGTGACGAAGCAGATGTGCTTGTCGGGGATATAGCGGATGTGGTGGAGAAGACCGCCACGGACGACGTTGCAGATCTCCTCGATGGTGGTCTCGGGGTGGATGTTGCCGAGGTAAATGGTGCGGTTACCAAGGTTCGCAATGCCTCCAGCGGTAGTGGCGACAGCGGCGGCGGCAACCGACTGCTGGGCCAGGGCATTGGAGATGAGGTCACGGTCAGCGCCGGTGAGCATGTGGGCGTAGCCGGGCGCGATACCCAGGTACTGGGCGGCGTTCTGCTGCTGCGTCTTGGAGACGTAAGCGCAGCGGTCCTTGCCGTAGTAGACACGGCGGGGCGCCTGCCACTTGGCCTCCTGGGGGAGCTGGGAGACAGCCTTGATGGCGTTGGAGATGGAGAGGAAGTGGATGAAGGCAATGTTCTTCTCGCGCACCAGCTTGATGGTGTCAATGGCACCGAACTTGCCAAGGTCCTCGCGGAGCTCCTCTTCGGTGATCTCCTCGGGCAGGTTGCCAAGGTAGACGTTGCGCGAGGCGCCAGACTGCTGAACGGCGAGGGCGACCGAGGTGGGCACCTGGGAGGGCTTGCCCCAGCCAACCTTGATATCCTGGCCCTTGACGCAGAGCTTTTTCAAGATGGCGTCCGAGTGGAAGTGGGTTGCGGAGCTGGCGTCCAGGAAGGAGATGAAAGCGCAGTTCTTATCGGGGAGAAGACGGACGGACTCGATTTGGCCGCTCCTAACGTGGCCCAGGATCTCCTCGGCCGAGGTGTCGGGAGGGATGTTTCCGAGGTAGACGGTGCGGCTGGTGCCGGTGACAATGCCCGGGGTCATGGAGACGGGCGAGGTGGGCTGCTGCAGAGACATGTTGCTGAAGGCAGTGGTGGGCGACTGGGGCTGCTGGAAGTACTGGGGCGCGCCGTAGGTCGAGGGGGAGACGATGGCCTGGTACTGCTGGGGCGACATGTTCTGGGGGACGGGGCTGCTGAGGCCGTTCTGGAGCTGCTGCAGGTGCTGAATCTGCTGCTGATGGCTCAGCTGCTGCTGCTGGAAGCCGGCGGGCATCTGGAAGTTGGGGCTGTTGAAGGCAGCAGGAGTGCCAGGCTGGAAGGGGCTGCCGAGCAGAAGCTGGGAGGGCAGAAGGGGGGTGAACTGCATGTCGAAACCGGTGCCGGGGGTAGCCATGTCAGCAGCCGATGGGGGAGCCAAGGACTGCTGCTGGAGCTGCTGCTGGTGATGCATGGTCTGGGTGTTGATGGAAGGGATGTTGCCACGGCGAGGGTGCCTGTCGGCGAAGCCTGAGATGTTGGAGGTGAAGGCACCGTGGGAGAAACCAGTGTCGCTGTTGGAAGGCTTGGAAACATGACCGGGGAAGCGGCTGCCGGAGTGCTGGCCGGGCTGGCCGCCGCCGGGGGGAGATATTTCCTGCATTCCGAGCAGATGCGGAGGGACGAGGCTGTCCCTGCTGACGTGAGATAAAACCGCCGTTGTGAAGGATTAGACGTGCCCTGGGGTAGGCACGAGCAGGACTTTTTTGAACGATTCGTTCGAGGAGAAGCGTAAGGCGGCAGTCAATGGCCCAATATATCCAAAAAGGGGGTTGGTTCGAAAGATGCTAATACTGAAGAGCGCCCGAGAGAGACGGTGGTGTCTGGGGATCGAGCGAGGTCGGGCGGGTAGCGAAGAGGACTTGAGCGAGCGTCGAGAATATGACGGGGCCGGTTCGAACGAGGCAGCTCGGGGCTGGACGAAGTACGAGTCGGTCTGACGGGGGAGGGCACAATGAGAGTTTGGAGGGCCGAAGCTGGCTATGTGCGAGTGTCCCTTGCAGCCAGGGCTGTCAAAGAAAAATGATCGAATGGATGTTGGTAGAACGAGCGGGAGGCAAGCTAAGCCCGGATGTTTTTCTTGGTTGAAAGGTGTTCCCTCGAAGCAGCCGGCTAGGGTCGCATTTGGAGCAGTCGAGTCTTGCGGAACGGACGCGGACAGACACGCAAGACGCGATGCCTGGCGTGGGTGGAAAAGGGGGGAAGAATTAAGAGGCGGATGGTGACAAGAAAAAAAGAAGGAGAGCGTATAGGGACAGAGGGCGCTCGCGGGAGAGAAGAAGTCGAAACAAGGTGAAGGTAGAGAGCGAACCTAAAGAGGCGGTCGGCGCGGGGGGGGAAGAGAGGAGAAAGGATAGGATAGGATGAGGAGGAGGACGACAAGGAGGTGGTGTGTCCAAGGAGAGGGCGAGAGGAGGAGGAGAGGGTCGATGGGAGAAAAGGGTAAGGTCTGGGAACGCAGAGGGGAGATTGGCAAACGAGGCCGCGAGCCAGGATCACCTCTGGAAGGGGCCACCTTCGCCCCTTCCCCTTCCCCATTTTGGGGACGGGGCCCAGCAGGGAAGGGAAGGGACGGGAACGTGGATGGAAGGGGATGGGGGGCAGGGGGGCTAACGTCTAGGAACGACACAGGGTTGAGTGCCAGGTAACGGGGGTACCGCCCCTCGCACAGGCCGCCAGCCCGGACGGGGTATCGGGAATATCGGGGAGACAGAAGACACAGGAGAGGATTTGTCGGGTACCTGCCCCGCGGTCGCCGAAAAGATGGAAGGCGCGACCGTCCAGGCACGACTCGCCGGGTCTTGGCCTTGACGAGACTGCCGGCGAATTGACTCGTGAAGCGATGCAGTCGACTCGACACACTGCAGTCGAAACCTCAAGTCCTCAGTGTCGCCACTGGTCCTCGACTGACAGCTGCAAGACGATTGTCCGTCTCGTAGTGTCCCGTCTGCACCTAGGTAGGTAGGGTAGGGGCCTAGCACTAGGAGATATCTCCCGCGACTGGTCGTCCCGCCGAAAGCGCCCAGGGGCCGGGCGGGAAATTGCCGAAAAGGGACCAAGGCCCCAAATTGGCTGCGTCGTGAAATTGAGCCAAATGTTCAGGGATCAGCTTTCTGCGAGGCGAGGGCGAGGGGGCGACAGGAGGTGCTCCGTCTGCTCCGTCGGTCTATCTGTCTCTCGCCTTTCTCCTGACACCGTGCCAAAGGGGGGGTCCTTGGGTCATGATGCGGGCTTGCGCCAGTGGGCAGACGATGGAAAGTTGAATGCCAGTCTGTAGGGGCAGAATGCCGTGCTTGTGTCAGACAAATGGGACAGACAAGGCTTGCTGGGCCCCTGGACAGGACCCCCGAGACACAACAGGGCTGGACGGCCGGGCCGGGCCTGAGAAGGGGAAAGGGAGAGAGGCCAAGGAATTCCCCGTGAGGCTCCTCCAAGTTGTTGGTATTCTTGTCACGACTCGAGCTCGGCAAACTTGAAAGTGGCAAACTTGAACCCTCAATACGCGAGTCGAAAAAGGGGACGCGTACGGTACCGCACACCGGCTGGCAGACAGCATCACATCGCGCCTTCGCCTGGACCCGACTTGCCGACCACTGACAACTCCTGCTTATCAGACGGAATGACAAGATGATCATGTCATGAAAGAGAGCCCTGTCACCGCCGCCGTCGCGAGGGCCCCCGACTTCCCAAGGCCAAGGGCCCGTCAGATAGAACACGTCTTCCTTCCCAGGACCCTCCCCTGTGTGTAAGTCCTAGTATAGGCACCCCCCTTTATTTTGCGCCCCCCCTTTCGAGTCTCTTGCCCGGCCTCCTCGACCCGTACTATTGGTCAACCCTCGCATCCCGCCCACCCAGCCGGACCCCCCTTTTTTTCCAATTGTGCGGTGCTTCCTTCCATTGCAAAAAGGGGGGCACTTCCAAGGGCTCCGGGCTCCAATGCAGGTCCCCTGCGCCTCTGAGTGGTGCCAAGCGGGATCCATGGCGTGGGAAACGGGGAGCCAGGGGGCTGTCGCTCAAGGGTCAAGACGGGGGCAAGGGGGGCGCCATTCTCGGCATCAAGCAAGCAAGCAACATCTCAACGTGCGATTATTATCGATATTCGTGCACCGACTTTTTGTCCTGGAGCGAGGGCCGGGTCATCCAGGGCTGTCACGGCTCAGGGGGGCTGTATCATCTATTCGGTTCATCTGCCGTGGTTCATCAGAAAAAAAACACATCACAAGTTGACGTTCAAGGTGGCTCAATATCCGGATCCCAAGAGGGAGTTTCCCATCTCCGATGGAGTCGCCACCCGCCCGCTCTATTCATTTCGTGAGCTCCCAGTCCAAGTCTTCCTGTCGTGCTCCCGACCAACAGCGGCACCTGCAGCTCTCCATCTGCCGCCGCACCGCACAGACACTGAGCCCTTCTTCTTCGTCTCCTTCCAATATCACATGACGAACTCGTCCCTCGTCTCGTCTCGTCTCGCCTCGCCCTGTGCCCTTTTGCCCTCACCCCCCACCAGCCAGAGAAAGCAATCGTGGTCTTCCTGCCTCCCCCCTGTGTGTGTGCGCCGATGCGGCGGCGGCCCTTGCTGACACGCCCGGCGATCAAACCGGGGGGGCGCGCCGTATCGGGCTGGGTTCCTCTGCGCTGAAACCCTCCGCCACCGGGACTGGCCCGCTACCGTGACCGCACCGCAACGGTGAACGCCCCCTCGGCCTCGCTCCGGCGGCCTCGTCCCTGCAGCCTGCAGCCCTCAGCTACCTGCCCGCGGTCCGTCTCAGATGCTTCCAAAGGGGGTCCATGGAACATTCAAGTCCAGGGGAGCGCGGACCTGGTCGGCGGCGGGCAGGCGGGCCAGGAGGCTGGATGAGATTGAAGAGGCTTGCCGCGAATAGACGAGCATGAATGAGTGCATCGCCTCCGTGTTCCCAACTTCCTCTGCTCCGTGCCCTGCCTGCTCCACTTGTTCAGCCGCCGGCCGATCGGCTGTCCATAGCATGCATGCTACAGCTTCAGTGGCCCCAGCAATGCCCCCCCATGCCCCCCTGGCTGCTGCCGACGATGACACGACATCAACATGATGCTCCTCCTCATGTGTTCCTGAGTTCAGCCAAAGAACAAACTCCCTTCCATGTCCATGCCCCCATCACCACGCCGAGCTCTCTCGATGGAGACCAGCGGCCTCGCTTCGTCCGAACACAGGGGCACGCGTTGCTGCCATTGTTTCACATGGTCATCCCGGCCTCTCTCACCTGTCCAAACCCATCCCATCCCTCTGACCACGATGCTCCCTACCCACCTGACCCGACGACCACCGTAGCCCGGCTTCCATGCAACCTCACCCCTAACACAGCCAACCCCCACCGTCCGTTGCCTCCGCGCATCCATTTTTTTCCATCTATTGATAGTCCCTACCTGACAGGCCGCGTCAAAGGGCCTCCCGCCCGAGCTCAAGGCTGCCGCCGACCCTTCATGCGATGAGTCTGGTGCACGGCCTGAGAAGAGCAAGGCTCGTCAACTGCCAACGTCCCTGTGACGAATCCGACGTGGCCCGTCCTCCCGCGTGTAGGGCGTATAGGGTCTGCATGTCACCGGCCCGTTTGGAGCGTGACTCGACCTGGACCCAGCGTCACACGCAGACGGGCAGCTCACGTGGTAGACGGCCGAGATCTCCGGCATACGAGGTTGTACGGGAACGGGCATAAACATGTTGAACTCTATCTGTGTTTGCACCCGCTGCACCATGTACACGACACGACGTCCATCATGCCCGCCTGCCCCTCTTCCAGCACAACCAAACCTTGCAACGACTCGGCATATTCCGCTAGAAACACTCCACGCCTCCCTCGCTCAAGGCTTGCAGCGGCCCATGTAGCGGGGATACAGGCATGTCGTCCTGACGGTGTGCTGGTTGGCCATCCAGGCCAGGAAACGCTCAAGACCGAGACCGTATCCGCCGTGGGGCGAAGTGCCGTACCTGAGAAGGAAACATGTTAGCAGAGAAGCACCAATATAAAGCGTCAGGGGACAGTCGTCGCTTACTTCCTCTGGTCGGTGTACCAGTAGTAGTCCTTGGCGGGAATACCCTGCTTCTCGTAGGCGGCCAGCAGCTCATCGTAACCCTCCATCCTCATCGAGCCACCGACAATCTCGCCAACACCAGGCATGAGCACGTCGACGCTCTCGGTGACGCGCAGGTCGTTGGGGTCCTTCTTCATGTAGAAGGCCTTGATCTCGACCGGGAAGTGGGTGAGGAAGATGGGCTTGTTGATGATGTCGGTCATGCGGCGCTCAGCGGCCTCGGCAATGTCGTCGCCAAAGGCGTGCACGTTGCCCTCCTCGTTGAGAATGGGGGGGTCCTGGGCGTTGAGCCAGTCGATGGCATCGGAGTACTTCATGCGCATGAAGGGGCGAACAGGGCGCTCGAAGCCCGGGTTGAGCTTCTTGATGTGTGCGGCGGCCTCGGGGTCGCTGAGGACGTTGTCAATGACACGGCACATGACCTCCTCGAGATGCTCGAGCAGGTCGGGGAACTCGATAAAGTCGAGCTCGGCCTCGACGTGGGTGTACTCGGCCAAGTGGCGGCGGGTCAAGCTGCGCTCGGCGCGGAACGACTTTTCGATGCAGTAGACGTCGCCGAGGCTGGGCAGGACAGTCTCGAGGTACAGCTGCGACGACTGGGTAAGGTAGGCGGCCTCGTCGTAGTAAGGCACGGAGAAGAGCGTGGAGCCGCCCTCGACCTGGGTCTGCACAAGGGCCGGAGGAGCGACCTTGGTCATGTTCATGTCCTTGTAGGTCTTCACAAAAGCCCACTCGGTGGCAGCGCGGATCTTCATGAGGGCCGAGGCGTTGTCGCCACGGAGGACGAGGTGGCGCTCGTCGAGCATCTGGGGGTCCCACTGGTTCTGCTGCGACGACACGCGGTTGGTGATGGCATCCTCCTCCGAGGGCGAGGTACCAATGACCTCGTAGTACTCGACGAGCAGCTCGCGGCTGTCGGGGGCGTTCTGGCCCTCGAGAACCTTGCGCATCTCACCGTAGACCCAGAGCGAGGTGCCCTGGGCAAAGGTGAGAGCATCGTACGTCTTGGTGAGGTCGCCGCCCTGCAGCACACACTGGAGGTGGCCGTAGCCGTCGACGAGGGTGATGAAGGTGGCGTGCTTCTGGGGCCGCAGGCGGTGAATACGGCCAGCAACCTTGACACGGGCGCCCTTGGTCTCGCCCTCACCGAGCTGAACCTCCTTGTTGCCGATACGGATCTTCTGGGCGTCGGCGATCCAGTCAGGCTTCTGCAGCTGGATTTTCTTGGCAGCCTCGAGGACCTCGAGACGCTGCTTGCGCTTGGCCTCTTGCTCAGCCTCCTGCTGGGCCTGCTTAACGAGCTTCTTCTTGTGGCCGTCGAGCTGGGCCTGGGCCTTCTTCACGGCACTCTTGGCCGGCTCCTTCCACTGTAACCGCACCGCGGGGTCCTCGTCGGCACCGACAGCGCCCGTCTGCGAGGCGCGGATGAAGAACTGGAGGGAGCTGGGCTCCTTGGGGTGGTTGATGATGTAGGCGTGAGCCAGCGACTTGTAGGGAGAGGTCTCTGAGCCGTCGGCGGTGGCCTCGTCGGAGCCGACGTCGGTGTCGATGAAGACCTTGTCGTCGTGCTTGACGCGCTCGGCGAGTTCTTGAACGGCAGCCATGTTGGGTTGTGCCTTCGGATCTGGCTGTGTATGGGGGTTTTGTTCAATGGGTGGTGATGCGTTTTCTGGCAATTCGCCCTGGTTTGTGAGGTGGTACAAGGAGGGAGGGGAGTCGACGTGTCTTTTCTTGTCAAGAAATAATTTTGGGGGGGGAAGGTGCGACGGTGGTGATGGCGGGGTAGATCAGGAAGGAGTCCGGGTAGCGCAGCGGCGGGCAACGGTCGGGCGAGTCACGGCTGTGGTGGGGTTTTACTCGGTGCTTTGAGTCACACTTGGGCCTCTCCCTCGACAGTGATGGAGATTACAAGGGAACGGAAGGAGCACAGCAACGCCGAAACAGTCGGAATTAAGTTGATGCAGGCCTCCTAGGGGTTTCGGTTTATCCAGCTCCGAGCCTCAGTTTCCGGCCCGGGCAATGTCAAGGACCTTTTTGTGTCCCTGCCATTGACTCACCGTCTCAGCTGTATAATTGTGCGGGTTTCACGACCTGATAAGCCGCTACTCGTTCTGATAAGCTGCCGCCCTCGTATTGGACAATTGGTCACTAGGTGTTTGTGTGTTATCAGGGACATCTGGAATGATAATTTGGCATCGCGACATGGAGGATTGTGCGTGGTGAGATTCTTGACGAGTAAGGTACTGACCATCAGAACATTACGGCCAAGCCTACAACTCGTCCCGCGATGGCACCTCCTCTTTGCCCATATCCTGCATGCCCTTCTTGACCATGGAGGACAGGATCTCATAGACAACCTGGGCCGCAGCCAGGGCCGTCTCCTCGCCGGCGCCCTGATACGCAGGAGAGACCTCGACAACATCAGCACCAACAATGTTGAGGCCCTCGACGCCGCGCAGAACCCTGATGAGCTCCCTCGTCGTCCAGCCACCAGGCTCAGGCGTGCCGGTACCAGGTGCAAAGGCCGGGTCCAGCACGTCAATGTCAACGCTGAGGTAGACAGGGGCCTCGGTGCCGAGCGTGGACATGATGGTCTCGATGACACCCTTTGTGCCAACCTCGTCCATGTCATCAGCCGCGATGCGCACCCAGTTCTGCGCCGTGTCGTCGTCGTGATCGGCAAAGTCGTCGCCGCTCAGCCGCGTTCGCAGGCCGGCGTGCACTGACTGGCCTGTCGACGAGTTGGAGAGCAGACCCTCGTTGTTGGCGAGCCAGAACATGGAGCCGTGGTTGAAGGGCGTTGGCGACCAGTACGAGGGATACTTGGCCGGGTGCCAGGTATCAAGATGGGCTGTTCAGGACGTCAGCCATCACTCACTCCATGTGATGTCATGTCACGACTTACCATCAAAGTGCAACACCTGCAGCGGCTGTCCGTAGATCTCCTTGAGCGCCCTCAGCGCCGGCAGGGCAAGGCTGTGGTCACCACCAAGCGTGATGAGCTTGGGCTTGGTGAGCGACGAAGACAGGGGCTTCCTGCGGCCGAGCTCGCGGTAGGCCTCGGTCATCTGCTGAACAGCAATAACGTTGTCCATGGGCGTGACGGGGATGTCGCCACAGTCGATGATGGTGGCCCAGTTCTGATAGGGGTTGATGCCGGCGCGCGGGTTGAAGCCGCGGAACGACGTCTGCCGGCTCGACGCATGCCTGATGGCGCGGGGTCCGAAGCGGGCACCGGGGCGGTATGTCACGGCCGTGTCAAAAGGCACGCCGATGATGCCAATGTCGTAGAGCTGGCTGGGGTCTGTGAGGCACTTTACGTGCTTCAGGTGCGCAAAGGCGCCGATGCCTGCGAAGCCTGTATGAAGCGTGAGCTGTTGCCATCCATCATCAGTCGCATCAAGGAAGGTCACGAACCCCACTAAGTCGTTCAGTCAGTATGATCTTTTCGCATCATTTCCAGAATGTGAATTTACCTCAAATCCCCATTTGTTCTCGAGCTCTTCAAGCTCCTCCTTGGTCCAAACTTTGCCATCGTCATGGCCGTCCTGGCATGCCGTCGCGAGAGGCGACGCCATCAGCCAGAAGCCTAGCGCTGCTACTGACGAGAGTCTCATTTCCGATATGTACTAGGTGCTCTGCTCTGCTCTGGTGGTGAGTGGTGATGTTATCGCAAGCAGGTTCAAGTTCACAAACTCCCCAGTAACGGACCCTTCTCCGCTCGACTTCTTGTACCGATGACCGTTGAGCACCGGCCCGGGGCCGTCCAGTGTCGCACCTCGCAGACGCCGGCCCGGACATCGTTCTCTGGTTTTTAGTCATGGCCCTTCGTCCTGCCTTTTCAGGCGCTATCGATGTTCTGGCAGAGGACTAGCAACTTGTGCAGCGGATGCTTGGGGGGGGCGCTTCCCCATGTCGATTTCTCCGACTCCCCCACTGACAAGCAGCATGTGGGGAACTGATAAGGCCGCCGGCGCCGCTTTCGCAGCGAGTCCGGCGCTGACCGCCTGGGCGGGAGGGACCTCCATGTCCTCCGGTTCGGGCAACATAGCCGCATCGACTGTTCTGTTCGTGTGAGTGGGCGCTTATAAGTAAGGAATATAACTGCCTCGGCACGGCACCGAGAGCCTCTCATTCCAGCCGACGCCACAGATTCGCGGAATCTGGGGAAGGGGGGAAACCGACCCGGAGAGATCGACATGTCATGGCAACAAGCTTGACGATCCACATTCCTCCGCCAGCTGTCTGCCTGCCTGCCGCGGTTCCCCTCAAAAGTCTCCGGGGGTTAGTCGTGGAATCACCAGGTACCTCGTGACCCCCCCAGCCTGACACTGCCCGCGTTTCGACCGATGAGGGCGCCCAGGAGAAGACCCGGCTGGTCGCTGACGTGGGTGTCACGGCGGGGTCAACAACGGCCCTTGCTGAGTACATTGACGACAAGCACGACTTTAGCCGTTGCGTCGCCCCGGGCCCACCGTCCTGTATACGTACATGGCTGCATGTAGCCAGTGCGGGCAGAACGACACATATCTCACATCTAGGGGACACCTTAAGACACCAGGAAGGGGTAGGCAAGGAAACCCGTTGATTCAGAAAGCACTCCAGTCGCCGAACTGCCTATGGAAGAAGAAAAAGGAAGAAGAATCCCAGCCCGCCTGCGTCCGATGAAGTAGTGCTCAGCCCTGAAGAGCAAGCAAGCAAGCAATGTCAGAATCCGGGGGTTGGTGATAGGAATCGGTCCCAGAAACCAGGGCCATGTGCCGAGCGCGAGCTCTGCCAGAGGATGTGTAGATGAACAGGAGGGTCTGGTTGGACGGGGAAAGGGAGAAGGGGGCGGTAAAGTACAGCCCCTCGACGGTTTGGGTCTTGCTCCATTCATTCAATGAATGAAGTCCAGGTCCCTTCGCCTGCGATCCCACCAAGTCAACTGCCGGAGAGGATCATCCCCTCCAAGATCCACAGCCGATGAACCCATCCCGTCCGCCGCTTCTTGTTTTTGCCCATGCCCCACCTCCACCACCGTACAGGAACTTTTCTCCTGGCCGGCTGACTCGCGGTGAGAAGAAGCCCACCGAGACCACATGGCTCATGAGTCCCTGCTTCCATGCTGCTTGTACACCAAGGCAATGCTGCCTCTGGGGATGATGTGCCTTGCGGCTGGTGTATAGACGACCCAAAGTGGGTTGGAAGCCTTGTGGATGGCGGGACTGGGCGATGTCGGTGCGGGTATCTAGAGGAGGAGGCATTTGTGCGACTTCTTCTTAGGAACGGGGGGTTCCAGCGCCGCAACGATAGCCTGGCACTTGGGTCAGTGTATGCGGACGGGGGAGAGGGGGGCTGGACTGACCTCATCAAACACGTCCTTCAGCTTGTACTGCGTCAGGGCACTGCACTCGACGTACTTGACGGCGCCCAGGTCCTTCGCCATACGCTCACCATCCTCCTTCATGACAGGTCGCATCTTCTGCTTGGCCAGCTTTTCCCGGACGCTGCCGTCGTCGCGCAGATCGGTCTGTGTGCCAACAATGAGGCAGGGGACGCCGGGGCAGTGGTGGTGGACCTCGGGGAACCACTTCTCGCGGACGTTCTCGAATGATGCAGGTGAAGTGACGGAGAAGCAGACAAGAAAGACGTCTGTCTGGGGGTAAGACAAGGGTCGCAGGCGATCGTAATCCTCCTGTCCGGCCGTATCGAAGAGGCCAAGGGTGTAGGGCTCGTCACCGATCCTGGAGAGGCAATGGTCAGCATCCATCGCAAAAGTCGGGGCTGTAGGAGCCTGGGGTGTTGTCGGAATGGACAGTCAAGGCGTAAGGCCCGCCACGGAAGGTAATGTCTATACTCACATGACAGTGACGGCATAGTTATCGAACACGGTCGGGACATATTCGGAGGGGAACTTGTTGGTGGTGTAGCTGATGAGAAGGCAGGTTTTGCCGACAGCACCGTCACCGACGACGACGCACCTGGAGAGGAGAAGGCAAGGTCAGCAGCTGGACACCAAGAGGGGGAAGTGATCCGGAAGAGTGTGTACAATCCGACCGCCTTTCGAGAGAGGGCGGGCGGCAGACGGCAAGAGAGGCGGCAAGGGAATGGAAGAGCGGGATAGATAAAGGGGGGGCACTGACTTGATTGTCGCGACAACCATGGTTGAAAAGTGCAGGTGCGCACACGCAGTCTCCGGGTGTTGAGAAGGAAGTTCAGTAGGTGTCCGGCAAAGGACGGCCTTTTCCGCTATGGCGCGCTATCGCGACCCGATGATGCAGACGATGAATGGGCGCAGGCGGACTTTTGAGGCCGGGGCGAGGACTCGATTAGGGAGAAAGCGGCACACAAAGGGGCAGCGCTGGTCGGTAACGAGGGGGGATTCGTAGGGGAAACGATCGGTCGGGCGCGAGGGCTGGCGGGTTGGCAGTCTGGCGATGCGAACTTTTGGTGGTTTGTGAATGTATGTAGACGCTGGGAGTTTGGCTTGGGGGAGGACTGGACTGGGCTGGAGTTGGCAGCAGAACAGACGGGGAATTGGAAGCGAAGAGATGCTGGGCTGGCTTGCTGCAAGGCGACAACCAGGACGGGCCTAGAGGCGATGCTAAGTCCCAAGGGGGGTGGAGATGAAAAATGGGGAGGGGGGGGGGCTTGTAGAAGAGAGTGAACCCAGTAAGAGCGCGGGTCACGGGCTCGGTCGCGGGCAGGCGGGCGTGGTGCAGCGGGAGACGCTCGGGCTGGTAGGTAAGGTAGGGGTGGGAAGAGGAGGGAGGGGTGTTGTTGGTTGTGGATGGAAGAAGAGGAGGGGGACGAGGACGCGTGGGACCTGAGATGAGAGAGGCAGGAGAGGAAGAGGAAGCTGGATCTCCCCGTTGAGTTGAGTTGAATGGAGCGTGAGGGCAAGTGAATAATCTGTAGCGGGCTGGCTACCAATGGAAACGGGGGAGAGCGCCGTACCTTAGCGGCACCTCACGGCTCAGTGAACCGGACAGTGAATGGGGCGGGCGGGCAGCGCTGAGGGCCCGGGACTCCTCCACCTGCCAGACTGCCGGAAGAACTCGAGATGGCAAACAAGCATTTTTGGGTGGGTGCCGAGTGAGGACCAGACCTCGGATTATCAAGGCCAGCTTGGGGCATTCACAACAAGAAAGACAATACAATTACATTATCAAGTCGAATACAGACTAAATTGTCGAGATCGGATAAAAAGCTGTCTCCTGGCATTCAAGGTCTGTCGCGAGGGATTGGGCGAGATGATGGTCGGATAGATGGATGGCTGGATTGCTTTGATTCCCGCCGTCGTCTTGACCACAAGCGGGCAAGGATGGGAGGTTGCATGGCGAGCTTGGGCCGGACACTGCCCTGGACGCCACGCTGGACTCTGGAAGGACAAAAACAGTGGGCGCCACGCTGCAGGGACCAGCGCCTCTGCCTCCAGCTGCCCTGACCGCCGTACATGTACCGAATGATTGCTGCTCTTGGTAGCAGGCAGCCCATTGATCCAGCTGCATAAATTTGAGTTCCCATTCGAGATGATACTACAGAGGCTCAGCTGCAAATTACCAGCTTGGAGCATCGACAGTCGGTTCGGCCCAGACCGGCGGTAGATGACCGAAGACATCTCAGGGAACAAAGATGAGTCGAGTGAGGTACAAGTACTTCGAGTTGTACCTTCCCCGCCCCGACAGAATGGGTGCACCGAGCTCGACTTGGGGTCACTTCAGACCGTCCGACACGCTCAGAGCACGTCAGACACGTGGTAAATCACCGTACCAGACAGGCCACAGCACTAGCAATCCCGCCCTGTACCTGTACAAGCATGGAAGCAAGCACATTCCCGAGGGCCGCGTGCGTGCCCCTCCAGCTCTCTCTCTCTGTGTCCATCTGTGTCTCCTCCTCTGGCCTGTCCCTCAGCCCAGTCCCCGCTACAGCAGAAGAAACAACAAACAAAACACGCCCGAGTGGAACGAGTACTGCCGGCAGAAGGAAGCCCAACTCTCCCCGTATCGCGAGTCGTGCCGGCTTGGTGCAGCGTACAGATACACCATCAGCTCATCTCTGCGGGTGGAAGTGAACGAGCGGCAGGCCCCCGGGCGGTAATCTTCCTCCAGGATTTCCAGGATCCTTGCACGGCATACCACTCCAAGCCTTGCACTTGCAGGCCGCCGGACCAAGATCGGCATGCTGCCAGGCAAGCCTCACGTCTTGGACATTGTTCGATTCCGCTTCTGCAGCCTTCCACGGAAGGGGACCATTGTGCCGAGGGTCTTCTTCCTCGTGTTTGCACATCCTCTGCACCCCTGACCCAGAGATTGCGTTGACTCGGGCAATCTGGCGGAATGGACTCGGATGGGAGGCAATCAGCATCTGTGCTTTTGCTGCTTCTGCTGGTCGCTCACTTGCCTCTTGCAGACTCGCTCTCTGGCCCCTGAAACACAGCCTGGAAGGGTGGCCGAGGCAAGGATACGATAGCAATTCAGCGACATTGGCCAGCACTGAACAGGCCGTGCCGGCACTGATAGCCCAGCATCTATCCAGCCCTGCAAGCCCCTTTTCATGCTGCCGCACTGAATAAATGCCCCGAGCTATCTTCCCTGGCTGCCGTAGGCGAGTTGTGCATGCTGCATGTCTCTCAGAATTGTAAATCCGATACTCGCCCTAGTACCGTCTTTCCCCCGCTGGCAGCCCCCGGGGCTTGAAATTCATGCGCGATGATCCCTATCAGGACGAGGCCCACGACCTGCCTCACATCTCCGGACCGCGTGGTCCCGCCAGGGATTCCCTTCTGACGGGGCCCGGAGAGAGAGGGGGAGCGGGTTGCGGATGGATGCACAGACTTGGGGTATGTGCTGCGGCACAAAATAACAACAACAAAAACAACAACACAACGGACGACATGTCGGTGCGGTGCCACAACGGGCGGGTATCAAAACCAAAAGCTCCAGACTCCATCGCCTCATGTCTGTGCCCGTCTTTTGCTTCCACTCTTCATCTCAACCTCAACACTTGAGCAGATAGCTGCCAGTGCTGCGTCAGTCGAGTCCGACCGTTCCCGCCCGGCCCTTTCCAAGAAGCCGAGCGAGTCCAGAACCCAGACCAGTCCAGACCAGACTGGCGGCATTCACCGGCTCGCCCCTGGCCGAGTGGCAGTAGTAGTGGCCCCAGGCAACGGCTGCGGGCCATGGATCATCACCAGTTTTGCTCACAAACAGGAAAATATGGCGATGATCTCTTCGGGGAGATTTTAAAGGACCTCGACAGGGTCTTACCATTGTCGCGGAACTGCGGTACCAGTACCTGACTCGACCGCACAGCACCTGGGCGGGATGTGGTCCCGGGACTTCCGGCCGTTAGCGTCGCCGTACCAGCCACGCGGTGCCGCGCCACTTCAATTGTCACCTCGGATGGACGTCCACGGGCAGTCTTCCCTGTCACCCGCCACATGGGCGTTGCCGATCCACTCACCACTTGACGACACGACACGACACATCTTGTTCTTGACTGACACACTGACATCGCGTCAACGCACATCTTCACTAGGAACGAAACGCCCATCTCGTTGATCATATCCTTGTTGAGCAGCCTCTGTCTCGGCAGTCACTCGGCAGACCACGAGGAGCAAACACACCCACCGTTCTCAACACCACCCTCCAGGCAGCCACCATGGCCGACGATCACATCGACCTCCTGCTCGAGCGATATCTCGGCCTCCTGGACGAGTACACCACGCTGCGGGAGTCGCTATCCAAAAGCCAGGCCTCCATGTACCATGACATTGCTCGCGCAAATTTCTCTGCCGAGCGTGGCATCCGATATGGCCCAGACTACTACGACGAGCGCATGCAGGCCTCTCGCATCCTGGCCGTCACCACCGCCGACGATGCAGAGCAGGTCCCAGCCTTTGAGTCCATCAAGGCCCCGGAGCCGGAACCCAGCAAGGATGCCCCCGAGGCGGAAGGAGAGGCACCGCCCAAGCCAAAGTCGAAGGACCCCCTGCGCTGGTTTGGCATCCTCGCCCCGCAGCCTCTACGCCAGGCCCAAGCTCACGCCGTGTCCGCCGTCGATACACTCATCCCGCGCCTGGCTACAGTCGATGCCGAGATGAAGCATGTTGAGATCCAGATCCGCAGGGCACGCAAAAAGCGGACAAAGGCCGCCGCCACCTCCACCACGGACGACATATCTGTCAAGCCAGTCGCCGTTACATTGACCTAATTAACTGGTAGCATTCTGCCCATTATCCTTACTCCAAATACGCCCACAAGTTATTCAGGCTCTCTGCCAGGCTTGGGTGTGCCCACACCGCCGCCTCCAAGTCCCACCACTTCAGCCCGCCCATCATGGCCGTCTGCACCACCGCCATGATCTCACCGCCTTCGATCCCCAGGCATGTGAACCCCAGGATCTCTCCCGTCTCGGCATCCACCGTGGCCTTCATGAGCCCTCGCATTTCGGCCGTTTCGATAGCCCGCGCCACGTACCCCATCGGCATCGTCGCGGTCTTCACCTTGCGCCCTCCTGAAGCCGCCTCCTTGGCATGCAGCCCGATGTGGCCGAGCTGCGGATCCGTGTACACCACGTATGGCGTCGCGCGACGTGAGAAGGAGGCTCCGGTGGTCGTCATGGCGGGCGTTGTTGCAGGTACCGCCGCGGGGAGAAGGTTGGCGCGCAGGATGCGGAAGTCGTCGTACGAAATATGGGTAAAGGCAGGCCCTCCGTGGACGTCGCCAATGGCGTAGACGTCAGCCGCGCTGGTCTTGAGGGCCTCGTCGACTTTGATGTGGCCACGCGACGTGGTTTCGATACCCGCGGCCCCAAGGTTGAGTTCATCCGTGTTCGGTGTCCGTCCGGCCGCCAATAGAACATGACTTGCAGCCACAACAGCGACTTCTCCAGACCCGGTAGTGATGCTGACGTCCACCCCTCCTTTGCCCCCGGCCGCCACGGCCTTGACCGTGGAAGAAAGGTATACCGTGATGCCGTCTTCGCGAGCAATCTTGAGCATCTCGCCCGCAACGTCGTCATCCTCCCGCGGTAGGAGCTGCTTGCCGCGCTGGACCACCGTCACCTCGGCGCCCAGTCGGCGGAAGAGCTGCCCAAACTCCAGGCTGATGTAGCCTCCCCCCACGCACACAAGGTGTGCAGGTACCTCTCCAAGCTCCATGACCGAGGTCGAATTCAGCACCCTGGCGGCGTCGATGCCGTCAAGGCCTGGGAGATCGGGACGCGCCGGTTTCTCGCCCGTGTTGATGACGATAGACTCCGCCGTCAGAGTCTTAACCTCCCCTCCCTCGCTGAGGACAACCTCAATTTCCTTGGGGCCAGTGAACCGTCCAGTCCCCTTGATGACTTCAACTCCAGCCTTTCTCAGCTTCTCCTCTCCGCCAGAACTCCAGCTCTCGACAATGTCCCGCTTTCGGCGCCTCACAGCGGCCATGTCGACAGAGATGGAGCCCGGCAATTTGACGCCATAGTCTCCCGCTCGCCGGGTCATGTATGCCGCCCGGCCCGAAGCGATCATTGTCTTGGTAGGCGTGCAGCCCTCGTTGATACAGGTGCCGCCAATATGTGCGCGCTCAACCATGGCGGTGCGCTTGCCGGCTTTGGCAAAGGCCGTTGCCAGCGGCGTACCGGACTGGCCGGAGCCAATGACGATCAGGTCGTACTGAGAGGGGGCCATCATAGATGGGAAGCGTCGTGGCAGTCTGAGAATACGGTGAATGGAGGTAGTGGGCAGTCTCTGGATGTTAAGGGCATGCATTTGACGGGACACCACACCGAGACACTCGAGGAAGCAAGTAGTCTTGTTTTATATCAACTTGGAGTGCTACATTCAGCTGCATCCGGACGCCGGGTAGTGGTGAAAAGCTATTTGGCGGACTCCCGCTGGCCTTTGTCAGACCCAGTGCAAGCTATCCTCCCTTCCCCTCATTCTTGACGTCACCCAGAGTGACCTTTCGAGTTTATGTCGCCGACCGCTACAGTCAATCGACCGCTATAATCAACACAAGGCACTACACAGAAGTTGCTCACCAACATCAGGAGCAACGGAGGAGAAGGACACATATATTCGCAGGCTGCGGTAGCAAACCCGTGGGCTGCGCGAGCCCGCCTCTTTATCTTTTGAGATGTTGTACTTGTTGGTTGTCATCGCGAATGACCTGGCATGTGGCCTTGCTGGCCTCAAATCGGCGCCGATGAAATTTGGGAGGAACGACGCTTACTAATTGAATCACAGGATCGAATCATGAACTTAAGCTCGCACCAGTCTCAATTTCAAGGGCACACCGTTCGGCTCTGGGGTGTGTTGTGAGGAGGTTGGATCTGGAGACTGTCATCTTGATGAAGCGCCACACTTCCTGGGAACAAGCCACTTTGAATGCCCCGCCTTCTGGTGGCTCATGACACCAGTCCTAATCCAGCCAAGCCATTAACGGGCTTCTGCCTGAAAGCGCGTCTGCTACCGCGTCTCGTCGCGCTCATCGTTTGACCTGCCCGCCGCCAGCCTAAAGTGCAGCACCGAGTCCAGGCTGTCTTGTCCAGTCAGACCACAGCTCAGCATCAACTTTCCGCCTGGCGCACGACATCAAGAGCCCCTTTTCCCCCATGCACCTCTGCCGCCTTCCCTCTCGACTTCTCCTTAATTCTTTTTCCTCAGTACTCAATCGAAGAGCGCTGATCACCATGGCGCCAAAGCAAGCAACCCTGGGGTATGTCAAGAATCCTCAGACGACGCTGAAGTGTGTGGTTCGGGTTTCCCTGGAATACTGGTTCTGACAGTCCAATGCAGCAAGTGGATGGGTAAATCCGGTCCAAGGACGGAGCCTCAGCAGACCAAGCTCAGCTTCGCCACCAAGACTGCCCCGAAAGAGAAGAAGCCCTCCCCGAGTAGCAAAGAGAACGACGACCCAGACACAGGTATGCCATTGATGGATATGAATATGGGGATCTATTGGCGTGTGCTGACCACTTTGGATGTGCCAGACTCTCGGAAACGTTCTCGAACCCCGATTCCCGACCAGAAAGAGGAACCTGTCAAGGTGGAGGAAGATGCCGACGAAGAGGATGCACCACCTGTCAAGCGTGCTCGACGGGCAAGGAACAGAATCGAAGAGGATGAAGATGAGGTCGAGACTGAGGCCAAGCCCGAGCCTGAAGTCAAGGCCAAGACGAAGGCCACCAAGAAGTCTCCCACACCAGATCCTGTGGTGAAGGAGGAGGCTATGGTCTCTGACGAGTCCGATGCCGAGTCTGCAGCTTCCATCTCTGACGAATCAGACGTCGGCTCTGATGTCGAGGCGAAGGAGGATGAGGTGACAACGGCCAAGGGCAAGAAGACGGCTCCCAAGAAGAAGGCGGCGGCAAAAAAGGCACTGAGCAAGGTCCAGACCACCTTGACATCCAAGGCAACAAAAGACCCATACCCCGACTGGAAGGCAGGTGCGCCCGTTCCCTATGCGGCGCTGTGCACCACCTTCTCGCTCGTCGAGATGACGACGAAGCGCCTAGAGATCATGGCGCACTGCTCGCTGTTTCTGCGCCAGGTCATGCGGCTCACGCCCGACGACCTCCTCCCTACTGTCCTCCTCATGATCAACAAGCTCGCCCCTGACTACGCTGGCATCGAGCTTGGAATCGGCGAGTCCCTCATCATGAAGGCCATTGGCGAGTCGACGGGGCGCACTCTCCAGATCATCAAGAAGGACCAGCAGGCGATTGGCGACCTTGGCCTGGTGGCCGTCAAGAGCAGATCGACGCAGCCTACCATGTTCAAGCCGCCAGCACTGACCATCAGGGGTGTCCACAAGGGCCTCATGGGCGTTGCGACTGTCACCGGCAACGGCGCCCAGGGCCGCAAAGTCGACATGATCAAAAAGCTGCTCTCCGCTGCCGACTCGCACTCCACTGGCAAGGTTGACATCACCAAGGACAAGGGCGGGCCCAGCGAGGCCAAGTTTCTCATCAGGTTCCTGGAGGGCAAGCTGCGACTAGGTTTGGCGGAAAGGACGGTTCTCGTGTCACTCGCGCAAGCCGCTGTCAACTACGAAGCGTCCCAAAAGGGGCAGAGCGTCAGCACGACTGACATTGAGAAGGCGGAAGCCATGCTCAAGACTGTCTACAGGTAAGGATCGCTCAGGTCAGATGCCGCTCTCCTTACTAACACATCCCAGTGAGTTACCCAGTTACGATGTCATCATCCCCACCATGGTCGAGCACGGCATCATGGGCCTGCGGGAGCACTGCAAACTCAAGCCTGGCGTGCCCCTGAAGCCCATGCTGGCCAAGCCAACCAAGGCCATCACTGAGGTGCTCGATCGCTTCGAGGACCAGACCTTCACCTGCGAATACAAGTACGACGGCGAGCGAGCACAGATTCACTACGTTGCCAAGTCGGCCGACGAGGAGCTCAGCCAGTCGCTGCCGGGGGCAACCAAGGAGGCTGCTGCAGGTGTCGCAAACATCTTCTCGAGAAACTCGGAAGACCTGTCCAAGAAGTATCCCGACATCCTATCCAAACTCCACACCTGGGTCAAGGACGACACCAAAAGCTTCGTCCTCGACTGCGAGACCGTCGCGTGGGATGTGGACGAGAAGAAGGTGCTTCCCTTCCAGCAGCTGATGACGCGCAAGAAGAAGGACGTCAAGATTGAGGATGTCAAGGTCAAGGTCTGCGTCTTTGCCTTTGACATTCTGTACCTGAACGGGGAGGCCCTCGTCGAGAAGTCCCTCCGAGAACGGAGAGAGCTTCTTATTAATGCCTTTTCTCCAGTCGAGGGCGAGTTCGCTTTCGCTACCCACATGAACGGCCAGGAGCTGGAGCAGATCCAGGTCTTCCTTGACGAGAGTGTCAAGGCGTCCTGCGAGGGTTTGATGGTCAAGATGCTCGACGGCAGGGAGAGCGGGTACGAGCCCAGCAAGCGCAGTCGCAACTGGCTCAAGGTATGTTGTTTTCCCCATGGACATTGCTCGGCCGGAATACTGACATGCCCGCACAGATCAAGAAGGATTACCTCGCCGGCATCGGCGACTCGCTTGACCTCGTCGTTCTCGGCGCCTATTACGGCAAGGGTAAGCGGACGTCCGTCTACGGCGCATTCCTCCTCGCCTGCTACAACCCCTCAGCCGAGTCGTATGAGACGGTCTGCAACATCGGCACGGGCTTCTCCGAGGCCGTCCTCGAGGAACTGCACACCGAGCTCTCGCAGATCGTCATCGACCGCCCCAAGCCCTTTTACTCGCACTCGTCCGGAGGCCAGCACCAGCCCGACGTCTGGTTCGAGCCGCGCTTCGTCTGGGAGGTCAAGACAGCCGACCTTACGCTCAGTCCGCGCTACAAGGCCGGCTGCAAGGAGGGTGTCGACCCGGGTGGCGAGAAGGGCATCTCCCTCCGTTTCCCGCGCTTCATCAAGGTGCGTGATGACAAGAAGCCCGACGAGGCCACGTCGAGCCGCCAGGTCGCAGACATGTACCGCAAGCAGGAGGCCGTGACCAAGAACAAGGGGCCATCGGTGGATGATGACTTTGAGTACTGAGTGCTTCGTTGGGGCACGGCTTGTAATCATCTGTTTACTGTATGAGGGCCAGCTACTTTACGTTTGGAGTTTTGGCGCTTGCGGTTACCCGCCTCAAAGGGCGAATAGCTCATTGATTCTGTTTCATTTCAAGTAAATGCATTACCCGTCTACGCCATCGTCTATACGTCAACCCATGATAAGCCTACAACATCGGCCCCCGATCAACCGCAGGACTCAACGGCCCCCCTGGCCCGTCGCCGCTTAGAAGACCCTGCTCCTCTTCCCTTTCGTCACCGTCGCCCGCAACAACGCCGATGCCCTCGCCAGCAGCCCTGGCGGAGTTACCGCCTGCGGTGCGCCGCGTCTCGGCAGCGCCGTTTAGGAGTTGCCACACGTCCTTCTTGGTCAGCAGGCCGACGAGGACGCCCCGGTCTGCGAAGAGGACGTAGCGCAGGCCAAGCTTTTGAAAGTAGGTGACGACAAGGTGCAGAGTGGCCTGGCTCGGCATTGTGATGGGGGTCTGGTCCATCCAGGGGCGGAGGTCCAAGGTGGTGCGCGGGTCGGCGAGGGGCTGGTGGGAGAAGAAGGTCTCCGTTTCTGGGGGTAAGGAGCGCGGAGGTTCGGTGGAGGAGCGTAGGTTGTAGGCGAGCTCGGCACGGGAGATGTAGCCTAGAAGAATGGCTTCGCGGGGGTCGGAGATGACGGGGAAGCCGCGGTGTGGGTTCTGCTCAAGGATCGCGGTGAGAGAGGCTATGGTGTGGCCCGTGGCGGTGAGAACGACGAGGTCCTCGATGCGCGTCATGATCTGGGAGGCGGAGGCGTCGGGAACCGTGGCTGTCTCTGTGTCTGAATGGTCGAGGAAAGGATACTCATTGAAATGGATCCAAGACTCGTAGATGCCGCGGCGGGAGAAGGCGTCGCCAACCCATTTCGATATCATGACAGCCACCATCATGGGGAGGACGTAGGTCAATGCGCCCGTCAGCTCGAACATGATGACCACGATGGAGACGGTCATGCGCGTGGCACCGGCGAGGGTGGCCGCGGCACCGACGACAGCGTACGTCGCCGGGATAACGCAGGGCTTCTCGGGCTCGCACGAAGCAAAGGCGAAGAAGCCCGGGTAAGCAATAACCCACATCTCCATCATGATGCCAACGGCGCGGCCGGTCAGGGCACCGATGGCCATGGAGGGCAGGATGATGCCGGCAGGAAGCTGTAAGCCAAAGGTGACGGCGGCGAGGAGGAAGCCCAGCACTGCGCCGAAGAGGAGCAGCACAATGGTGGTGGAGGATGCGGCACCCTGCTTGCAGAGGCCGATGGGATCCTCAACGGCCTGCCTGCACTCGACAAAGAGGTTCGAGACGAGCTCAGAGGCCTGAACCTTCATGTAGAAGTTGGGGTAGTTGATCAGAGCTGTCAACAGCGCGATGATGACAACTTGGGTGATGGGATGGGGGAGCCATGCAGTGTTCTTTTTCCAACGGGCCACTGCCATGTTGGTCTTGATGAACAGGCCACCGTAGATGCCCTGAAAACAGTCAGTAGGTGTTCCCGTTGGGTCTCGGAGGGAGTGCACTTACGCCAATGATGCCAAGAATGGCGTAGGGGACAATCTCAAAGTCCTTCCAGTCGGTGCCGAACTTGCTCTCGTAGAGGACCAATTGACCCGTCCTGAAGGGGTCAAAGGCCTGGAGCATGACGGCAGCAGTCATGGCGCAGACGAAACTCTGCCACATGGTCTTGTCTGGGAAATAGTAGGAGATCTGCTCAAGGCAGAAAAGGACACCGCCGACGGGCGAGCCAAAGGCTACGGAAATGCCCGATGCGGCGGCCGCTGAGAGAACCTCACGCTTGCGAGCCTCGTTGCCGTTGATGTTGTGGAACAGTTTGATAAACAGATTCGCACAGCAGCAGGCAACGTGGACGAAGGGGCCCTCCTTTCCGAGCCACATGCCCGAGGCCACGGCGAGACACTACACATTGTCAGTGGTCAGCAAATGCTTCCTCCCGCTGGGGGAAGGGGACGTACCAGGCCCAGCGACTTTGTGACCAGGGTCCAGGCGCCCAAGAATCGTCTGATGACGAAGCCGCCCAGAACGGTCTTGATCTCGGGAATACCGCTGTGCTTAGCGTACATGCCGTACTCCTGGACGAGGAAGGCAGATGTAAATGCCAAGCAAACCTAGGGGCAAGTCAATCAGGGGTCAAAGGTGAGGCGTGTCTGGTGATATCCTACCGAGAAGAACAAGAAGATAATGTACTCGACGACCCATTTCCCTGTGGGCGAGGAGATGCCAAAGGCCTGCGCCCACGGCGTCCAGCCTTGGCACTGCGAGGCCTCCTCATAGCCCCAGCAGCAGAATGCCTTGTTCAGGTAGAATGCGCCACCCTCGGGTCCGCTAGAGCAGTAGCCCGTCTTGAGATCGGCCAGCCAGTCGGTGGTGATGTTGATTCCAGCAGCCAGCGCGCCGACGGCCAGACCTGTCAGGAGCAGGATAACCCAGACCTGACTTGCGTCGGCGAAGCGTTGCAGCACACCGGCCAGGCCGTGAGAGTTTGACTCCAGCACCCGCAGGCGCTGCCTCTCTTTTGTGTATTCGAAGATCCAATCGATGGCCGTCAGATCGTCATAGCCGACCCTGCGACCTGGGCCCTCGACGTACCAGTCCGGAGGGGCGCCGTCCTTGGAGGACTCGGAGTATGTGTGTGCGCCCGAGGGTGATGCGAACCCGTCGGAGCCAGTTCCGCGCCTTGGCGTGCCCGATCGCGAACCCCCCGAGAGAGGCGGTGCGGTGTTGGGAGATCGTCCTGCAATGGCGGAGAGAAAGCGGGCGGACGAGGAGAGCATGCCGGGCTTCTGCTTGCGCTTGAAGGAGCGTGGCTCCTCGAGGCTCCCTCGGATGGGATCTTCGGCGAGACCGTCGGTGTCGGCTAGGTCATTGTCGGAGAGGAGGTCGTCGAGGTCATCATGGTCGTCGGTTCGGCTGCGGCCGGGCTGTGAGCTCGAGGAGGAGGACGAGGCGGCTGCGGTGGCATTGTTGTATGGGCCAGCCATGATGCGGTGCTGGCCACATCTGGTCCCCGGGGTCGCTAGAGGTGTCGCGTCCCCTGAATGTATCGTCGGCAGGGGTCGGTATGCAGTCGGCGGGTGGTAGCAAACGTCCCCTTTGAGATGCGGCGACGTAAGGTTGTACAGGGATACTGGCAATGGGCGATGTAGATGCAAGCGCGAGGTCGAATGCCAGACCAATACGAAGCCGCCGAACTGCGACCGTCACCGTGTCTTGGACGGAGCTCGAGCCACCCGACACCAGCCACACTCCTGAGGCTGGGGCATGAACGCATGCAGCGATCTGCCGAACCCCACGGCTTACGTGATCAACCTGTTGCCTCGAGTGAAGGCATTTACAGATTCTCGTCCATCACCAGCGCCGAGATACTGGCCAAGAACTAGTCCAGTCTCGATTATTCAACAGCTACATAGCTGCTGAACACTTTCCACATTCTCATCATGGCCGAGGAGGCGCCCGACGCCCCGGCTGCGGCATCAGCGCCGACCCCAGAAGCAGGCTCAAAACCAGATACAAGCCCTGGAGAGCAAAACACAAACATCCTCGACAACATACGGGGATCGTTGAAACAGAAAAATGACACCTCCAGATTTGTGGGCTTGACAATGCTCAGGTCATTTCTCGACTCGCCCTCAGAGCTCAAAGAAGACGAAACCGTTCTACTCTCACTATGGGAGTCCATCTCCTCTCGGTTTCTCGACAGACTCATCAAGTCCAAGGCTGCGAAAGAGGGCGGGCAGTCCACAATCGATCTTGGTGTGTCGGTGACCTACAAGTTTGCGGTTCTTCTCCCAGAGACCGCCAAGCGGGACACAAGACTCGTTGGGAGGATTCCGGTTCTTGTAGAAGCAGTGCTTCACAGGTAAGGATATGTATGGCCTTGTCCAAGAGATGCAACTGTACTGACCAGATGTACAGCTCAGAAGAGACGACACTGCTCATACTTCAGACGCTTCTTGAGCTAGTTACGTTCTCAGAGGGAGCCCAGGCCCTCGTCAGCATCCCAGACTTGTCGCCCCTGGTTGAGATCGCTCCCAGCTACCCCCTAGTCCTGGACATTCTCGAGCGGTCCTGGCTCAACGCCATGACAGTAGTCGACGACAAGACAACTCTGCGCGCATCCATCGACGACACAATCAAGAGACTGATCTCTTCGTTCAAGGGAACCGACGGCGTCACGTTGCTGCGGTTCCTGGGCGACTTTCTCAGAAGATCCCACCCAGAAGTTCGTACCATTTACCCCCTGCCCCCTCCCATATTCCAACTGACCACAAACAGGCACTGCCTCTACAACCAAAATGGAACAAGAAAATCACAGACCACGTACGAAACCTACTGACGCAGCGGCCAAACCCAGAAGCCCGGAACGCTTACATCCTCGTCTCGGCGTCCCTGCTTGAGGTGTACCCGGCCGATGCGTCGCGACTGCTCTTCGCAAGTGACAGTGCCTCGGCCGAGAAGCCATTCTCCTATCTCTTCGTGACGCTGGTCCTCACCGAGATACGTGCAGTGGTACCTCGCCTCCTCACTCTTCTCAACGACCCGTCATACCCCACAACCGCCAAACGCCTGGGCTCGGCTTTTGATGTCGCCACTCACTTCATTGCCTACCTACTGCGGGTGATGGACGACATGCTAGATGGAAAGAGCGACGCCTCTATGATGCCCGCCGAGTTCCTGCTCAAGCTGCGCACCAGTCTTTCGGAGACGCTGTCCTTGGCGGTCGAGTTCCTTCGCGACCGATGGGACGCCTCGGTTGCTGGCGCCATGGGTCTCCATCCCGACCCGTCCTGGTGCGGCAGAGCAATGGACAGGCTACCTGCCCATTTCATGGGAGTCAAGCAAAGACGTCGTTGACAACGACCCTCTGATCCTGGCGATGATCAGGACTCTCGCCATCTGGCTGCGCGAGGACGACAACAAGCTCCTGCGTAAGGAGGCCGCCGGTCTGACCGACATGTTCCTCGATCTCTACCAGGCCAGTTCGCCTTCCAAGCTGGACTTTCGCTCGCCCGTTCTCGTCGCCCTCGAGGGCATCATTGGCGAGTCAAAGGGCATTGACGCCTTCACGACAAACGGCGGCTGGAAGATTCTCACTGCCGACCTCCTCGCTATCTTGCGATCGACGTCCAAGGAAGCATGTAGTGACGCTGACGCTTCCCGCGGACAGGAGATTGTGCGCGTACTCATGCCATACGCTGAGGCTGAGGATAACGGCACCGAGGAAGACTGGATGGCCGTTGTGACGCACGTCGCCGCCTGGTCACCGCCAGATGCCCCACAAGGCCCTGCCATGCTGGACTTACAGGCCGCAGTGCTGCAGCTCGTGACGACACTACTGGTCAACGCCCGGGATGGTATGAGGAAGCGGTACGTCCACTCGAGCAGTGCCGTTGTGGGCGTTGCCGAACAGCTTCGGCAACAGGCCGACGCTGGTAACGCCTCGCTGCTGGAGTCTCTGGACGATGTCATCACTACGCTGAGCCGACTGCGCTGATGACAGTCGTGGGAGAAAGGATGTGGGTTTCGGGAGTCCTGGTAAATAAAATGTTAATGACAGACGACGTGTTCTTCGCAGGCATGGCTGAGTCAGGGGGAACGGACTGAAGACCACAGGGATCGCTGATATCTCGCACGCGCTTCTTGTCCTGATGTCTTTCGATGTACGGGACGCCTTCTTAAAGATCAGGTTGCCTTCTAGGCTAGGGCAAGGCAGGAACAAGTCGATGAACGGGGGCTGCATCACCCTTACGTCGAGGCAGCGTTTAGCTCTTCACATTATTCCCCAGGCTAGCAAATCACAGAGTGCCTTCTGAATGTTGTCAAATTCATCTTGATTCAATGATTCTGCACTGATATGTGTTTTGAGCGTGGTCTGGCCAGGGCTGATCACGACTGTTCAGCCTCGCGAATCTCCACACCAGCCTGGTGCGCCGTCTTCGTGCTGGCGAAGCGCCACGCCGGGATCTTCCTCTCGAACAGCTCATCCAGCTCCTGGTAGGTGCGGCCCTTGGTCTCAGGGAACATGAGAACGACGGGGATGAGATAGGCGAACGTGATTCCTCCGAAGAACAGACCAATCTTCTGGCCCCAGCCAGCGCCTTGGTTGGACAGAAGGAGAGGAACTGTGTAGCTCTGCGAGTTACCTGCGTCAGCTTGACTCCTCGTTTTGGGTGATTGTATGGATGTAAAGGGACACGTACGAAAAGGACACCGCTGCAGGACTGAATGACCGCCGCAATGGCGGCACTCTTTGCCCTCAGATGGGGTGTGGAGACCTCGACAAGACTGATCCATCCTGTAAAAACAATGTTAGTCGTGTGTGAAACTTCCGGAGACTCTGGGATTCTCGTACCAATGGGGGCCAGCGTGTTTGCGTAAACGAATGCCCAGACCTGACGAATGTTAGTCTGCAAACTTCTTTCCGAGGGTGCCCGAGTTACTTACACCGCAGAGAGTGATCAGGCCGATACCATTGCCGGTGCTGGGTGGCAGATATGCCAGTCCACCGACCAGCATCACAAGCGAACCCATTATAACACCACCACCGATGACCAGAATACGGCGGCCGACCTTGTCAACCCAGTAGAATGAGGAGATGATACCCACAAGGAGAATAATCTGCACGATCATACTACCCAGGAAGGGGTCCTCCATCTTGGCCAGGGAGAAAAAGTAAGTAGTATATCCAAAGATGAGCGGCACTCCGACAAAGTTCTGGTAGGAAAAGGGCAGGGTCGCGATGATCATGCGCTTCAGGTTGACTCGGGACTTGAAGAGAACCGACCAGCCGTTTTCGCTCTGCTCCTTGGCAGTGGCCATGGACTGCTCGATCTCGTTGCGGATCACCAGGTATTCGCGCTCGATATCATAGCCCTCGACGTTCCCGATCAGTCGGTGGAGGGCCTTCTTGGCGTCATCGTGTCGGCCCTTGGATGCGTACCATACTGATACGAGAGTATTAGCCACTGTGGTGTCATAGAAGCAAATTCGGGTAACTTACCAGGTGACTCCGGGATCAGCACCATAGGGATCAGCCAGAGGCCGCAAAACACAAATTCGGAGTAGAACATATTGCGGAAGGCCATGGGAGTGACGTCGTTGAGGATCTTCAGACCGATGGCCAGGAAAGCCTGGCCCAGGGCGAAGAACAGAGAAAAGCTACCGAGCAGCGTACCACGAAACTGAGGCATCGCGATCTCGGAGAGATAAACCATGGCCGATGTTCCAATGAAGCCTGCGGCGAAGCCTGCACAGATTCGGGACACGGTCAGCACCTTCCAGTCTTTGGAGACGATGGCGATGACGATGGACTACAATGGTTAGCATTGACCCAAACACTCGACGGGAGGGTGTCGAACCAGGGTGAGGAGACCGGTCAGAGCCCAGAGATTGATCCTGCGTCCGAAGCGATCCGCCGTTATGGGGGAGATGAGCTGGAAGATGATTTGAGCACCGTAATTTACGGCGGACCAAATACTGATATGGGTGGCATTCAGCACCATGGCCCCAGTCTCCGGGTCGGCAACAGTTGCGAATTGTTTGATGAAACCCTCGTTTGCGACAATGCTGCCCATAACCGATTGAGCATAGCCAATGTACCTTGAGGGGAAATTCATATCAGTATCAATCCTCTTGTCCGCCGTCGATATGTAGGTTCAGAACTCACATTCCAGACATGGCCACGCCCAGACCGTAGAGGAACAGCCTCCAAAACTTGCGGATGGCCGCCAACCGGGGAAGAGTTGCAAAGGCAGAAGTCGCGGGCATGCCGGTGCCAGACTCCTTTTCGTACTCGAATTCTGCGACGTGGTTGCTATCCTTGGGAGCAAGGGAAAGCTCGCCGTTGGCGGCAGGCTTGTTCTGGGAGACGTCCATGGTGTGTGTATGGTGTTGTGAAGACTTGGCCACTTTGGAGTGCTCAAGTGGAAAGTGATGGGAGGCTTGATCCAGCAAATTGAGTCGAGAGTCTCTGGGTGCCCAGGGTTATTATATGCACTGGCAAAGGCCCCCGGCCGAGACCTGGCTCGCGCGAGAGGAGAAGGGTCGGATCAGCTCGTCCCAGGAAAGTTACCCTAGTCGTCCCTCTTCAAGCAGCATGGGGTGGGGTGGGCACTCATGTGGCCGGCAAGGGTGTCTGCACGGAAGCTGACCTCGGTCGGACAAGCCTGGGTATTCAATCGGTCGATCAGTCCAGCCTGCAGCGCAGCATTGAGTTCTGGGGTTACCCGAGACAGCGTCCTCTGTGGGGAGAAACTGGGGGTCTTGGTGATCGTGTGGGGATGAAAGGTTGTCTCCAGCCTGACTCGCTAGAATGCGTGCCTGTGCCATAGCGTGGTGCTTCCGGAAATACTCATCGGGTCCTCTTTGACAAGGGCGTCAAGACTTTCCGGAGTGGCCCGGAAATATTGGCCAGTGAGGGAGGTTCCCGGAGAATTGCTCAACTATTGAGTCCGGTGTGATCAGCCAACAAACAGAGTATCTGATGCTGAAGATGAACCGATGAAGCGGATCTACCGGCATGGCCATTTGCAAATCCTGCTTCGTCAAGTGACTTGTTTTGTTACTCCCAAGAGAAATTCCGAAACGGTGACGGCACCGTGAGCAGTAGACCTAGCCCCTCAGGGAGCTTCCTCTCCAAAATTGTCCGAGGACTTGGAGTCTAGCCTTGCAATAATGTCCAAGAGTCTGCCAAAGAGCGCCTTCGCGCGAGTGGCAATTGCCTCGCTAGACACGCGGTGGCTGATTTCCAGGAGTATCACGCCGACCTGGCGCAGCTTCTCAACCATTGCCTCACCGTTGGCCCGGAACGCAAGGAGAGGAATCCTCGCGGCGTCATTGACCAGCTCATATGCGACCTCTGTGTTCCGTAAGGCAAAAAGCTCTTCGTTGTCGGCAAGACCCAGGAGTGCAGCAAAGCCAAGCTTGAATGCTTTGACCATGAGGATGAGTTTGAGGCAGTGGTAGGTGACGATAAGATTGGCGTGCTGCGACCAGAATGCGAGACGTTGGACTTTGGTTGCCTCTTCGGACTGGCCGTCTGGGGCATGTGAATCAGGTTCGCTGACCCATTGGGGAGTGGTGTCCAGCAGGCTGCAAAAGCCCGTATAGCTCCGAGTCACGTCCTTCTTCAGAGCAGAGAGTCCATCGTGCTCCACGGCCGGCCCCCTGGAGGCTGACTTGCTGCCGAGACGGTTGATCAGGTCCAGATCCCGCACAATGTCGCCAGCAAGAAGCCACTGCTTGTTGGTTAGATCGAAGGCTTGGCGCAGTTGAGCCTCATAGGAGGCATGGTAGCGAGACTCTGCCAATCCATCGAGCAAACGAACCGGGGTGTTGTCGGGGTTCCGTTCTAGGTGTGCTGGGTCGATCAGACGGTCGTAGAGTGTTGGTGGCAGATTGTTGAGCATGGAAAGCGATTTGTCCACCGTGTACATGATCCAAAATATGTTCCTCCGAAGCTGAGCCTCCTGGGCGTTGATGGTCTCGACTGAGCTCTCATCGAATAAGCGCATGTCGACAGAGAGCCGCAATGCTTGGCCGACGAGAAATCGCGACATGCGGTTCTTCCCCAGGCAATGGAACACAGATGAATGGACCATGCGAATGATCGGCGAGTATAGGCCTGGCTGAGAAACGTCATGGTCCTCGAAGAACAGGAGCATGCCGCGGGAGCAGGCGAGAAAGACATGAGCATGTGCCTGGTTGCCACGCATCTGAGCGTCTTCTTGGACGCGGCATAGCATCTGGGCGCAGAAGGCAGTGAGAAGGGAGTAGGCCCTGATATCCTCGATAGTAACGCTCTGCGAGGCAGGTTCCCCGGTCGAGGCTGGTGCCAGAGTGTTTTTGAAGCGGTGCCGGGCCGTGGGAAGTAAGAGCGGAACGCTCTCCAGGGCTGTCCTTGGGCAGAAGCATGGAATGAGCGGGAACGCCTGTTCCGTCCACAGAGCGACGCTGCGCCGGACGAGAGGCTCCAACTCCACCCCCTCAGATTCGATGAACGAAGTCAGGTGCTCGTGCACATCCTGGGGAGAGTCGCCTCTGTGAAACGCACGAGGTGTTCCTGGCCATTGTGTTGTGCCAGCCGGGGTGGTGACAAAACCGACTGGCGTCCATGGGGACGATGTTCCCGCCAAGCTGTTGCTGAGGGTCGAGATTGACACGCTGCTGGCATCATTCGAGCTGCTCTGTGGACAGCCGGGCCCAAGCTCAGACACTGGCACCGTCCCAAGTCCAGGCCCCAGTGCATAGTCGGGCGAAGTGGCGGAATTCTCGCTAGCAACATCGCTGGCGGAGGCTGGCAAGCTCCTGGACGCGCGGGGTTTGGGGCCCCTCTTGGCCCGGGGGAGGCTATAGCAGCACTCAACGCCGAGGGCCCGACAACTCGAACACTTGGGCGATTGGCCGTCGCATTTGGCCTTCCGACGTTTGCAAGAGTCGCAGGCGTGCTTGATGTGTCGTCGGATAGTAGGCGGTCGTGGTGGACCAGGCTCGATGCCTTCGGAAGATCGGGACATTTGGTGGAGTGACGGGACAATGACAATTGCCTTGTCTTTCGTTCTGGGCCAGGATGATAGGAAGATTGGAAGTCCGGAGTTATAGAGATCCCCGGTTTGACGGTGTAAGTGGGTGGCAGGCAGTGATGAAGTTGAAGCTCCGCCGGAAGTACTGTTGAATTATTCCGATGTCCACATGACCGGAACGCCACCGGAAATACTGGTTCGACGCATTATTCCGAAGACGGTCGCGCCGGTGGCAGCTCGCGCAATTGGCCAATCGGAGGGACCTAACACTGACTCGACAATATCCCTATTTTCCGGCCCCTGATTCTCCGAGACCTTTCCCCCACCCTCCTCACTCAGGCTTTGCCCCGGACACACACCGCAATCCCGCATCGCGGGGTTCGCATGATGGGGCGCGAAGGTGACATTCAGCAAATGCACCGGGGTGATCATCTGAAAGAATGGCCATGGACCCGAGACCCGAAGTCTCGGAAGGTGGGGTCCCCCGAAGCACCGCCAGGTTCCTGGGGTGATATCTCTTAAGCTCCAGACAGAAAAATGAGAAGCTCAACTTGACATCCACTTCCTCACATCACCACAGACGCCCCCGACATCCTTCACCATGGCCATATCCAAGAACGTGCTTTACAGAAACCCCATTGTCCCGGGCTTCGCCCCCGACCCTTCGGTGGTGCTTGTGGATGGCGTCTACTACCTCGTCACATCCTCGTTCCACGTCTTTCCCGGCCTACCGATCTATGCCTCGCGCGATCTGAAAGAATGGAAGCACATTGGTGAGTGAAGCCGTCGTCTCGAGAGAATGAACAGAAATCTAACCGCCGCGACTCGCAGGCAACGCCCTCAACCGTCTCGACCAGATGAGCCTTCGTCGTGCGAGCACAAACCACGCACCATTGGATACCGGCCACTCCATGGTCGCCTCTGGAGGTCTGTTCGCCGCCACCATCAGGTATAACAAGGGCAGATTCTACATCATCTGTACCAACGCGGCCGTCAACGTGGCCGACATCAAATCTTCAGCGCTCGACAACTTCATCATCTCGACGACGGATATTTATGCCAGCGCCTGGAGTGACCCGGTCTACATTCCCTTCTTCGGTATCGACCCGAACCTCTTTTTCGATGATGACGGCAAGGTCTATGTGCAAGGGTGCTACATGCTGGGCCACGGCAAGCAGCCGACTTGCACTATCAAGCAGTTCGAGGTCGACATCGAGACCGGTGACGCCCTTTCGGAGACGCGCGAGATCTGGGAAGGTTTCGCGAAGTACGATACCGAGGGACCGCACATCTACAAGGTGGGCGGATACTATTACCTGATGGCCGCCGAGGGAGGCACCTTTGAGCATCACCTGCTGTCTATCTCGCGATCCAAAAACATCTGGGGACCCTATGAGACGGCCGAAAGCAACCCCATCTTGACGGCCGACGGCACGGACGAGTACATCCAGAACACGGGTCACGGCGAGCTCTTCCAGGACGACAACGGCCGGTGGTGGGCAGTGGCCCTCGCGGTCCGCAACGAACCCACCTGCCAGCCTCTGGGAAGGGAATCCTTCCTGGCAGCCGTCGAATGGCCCGAAGGCGGGTGGCCGCGAGTTCTCCAACCCAAGCTCGAGTTCCACGCGCCTTCTCCAGTCAAGGACCAGGCAGCATTGTCCTCCTGGAACCCGGTCGTCCCGCCCAGGGTTGAGGATCTGTACATCGCTGACCCAGACTTCACCAAGTACAAACTGCCAGAAACGGCTCAAGGCAGCTTCAAGCTGACCCCAAGCCTGGAAGCCTTCTCGGAGCCGTATGGCACGAGCACCTTCATCGGCCGAAGGCAGCGGGGGATCAATGCCGTTGCTACGACCGAGATTGACTTGGCCGTCAGCAAGACCACCCTCAAAGGCGGCACCGTCAAGGCCGGACTGGCGATGTACAAGGACTACATGCGCCATGCGTCCCTCGGGTACGACTTTGCGGCACGCAAGGTAACCTTCCGCACCGTCAACATTTCGACAAAGCTCGATCGTGTCTCGGAGACAGAGCTTGCCGTCGAGGAGGGCGAGACGCTGCTGAGCCTCAAGATTGTGGCATCGTCAGCGCAGTACCAGTTCCTGGCCAAGGCTGGTGGCGGGGACTGGGTCGAGGTTGGGACCTGTTCGACCAAGGAGTTGGCAGCGCGCGAGATGACAGGGCCGATTCTAGGTGCATTTGCCAACACCACATCGCCTCAAGGCGAGCGCGCTGAGGTGGCCTTTACGGACCTGGTTGTCGAGGCGCAATGAACCCCCATAATTCATATGGACATCTAGACTTGGATATTTAAGACAATCATAGAGGGCAAACTGATGACTTTCAAAGAGAGTGAAATGTACTGGTCGGTTCACTGTAGTTTCAAGTGACTGTAGAGGTCAAATGCCCGTAGAAGGCACCTGGCTATAGAGGACGACTGACTGTATATGTTGACTGACTGTACATGGTATATGTTGACTGACTGTACATGTCGATTGACTGTATCGGTCGACTCACCGTTGGTTCATTGACCCGACTATGCCGAACGATTAGTTGTAGCAACTGGTCAGTATCATGGCACATCTCGTCCATCCCAAACAGGGGCTGTCACCCTTGAAAATGCACGGCCCACCTCACCTTTTCTTACACCCGGACATTCCCGCTCCCCATTTCGCTCAACAGCGCCCAGCAAATGCGGCCGGGCTCAACACGGGAATAACAAGCGGCGGACGGCGAACGTGTGTGTGTACCATCATCAAACTGATTTTCCCATTCATCAGGGTCTCGGCTGCGGCCAAGTATCTCTAGCTACCGGGTAGTGTACAAAAATAGGTGCGAACGGACAGGGAGTATAGGGGATGTAGCGGGAGGAAGGATGCGAGGAGGTGGCTGCGGGAGAGAGAGAGAGAGGGAGTAGGCGCGCGATTAGGGTTGCTTCGCGTTTGCTGTCCGGCTCAAATTGGTGGCATATTTGTTGCTTGATGCATGCCGGAGGTTGTGTGGGAGGAAGAGGGCGCTCAGATCTTAGTTGTTGAAGTAGAAGGCCTCATCCGGGGTGCGGCCCCTGATGAACTGGGGCTCGGTGCCGCGGACGTAGATGTCCTCGAACAGGATCTTGGGGGTGGCCTCGGGGACGGCCATGGCCTCAGCGGCGGCGACCTCCTCGTTGACGTGGGCGCGGGCGTCCTTGTCGATGGCCTTGAGCTCCTCCTCGCTGACGACGCTCCAGTCCAGAATCTTCTGCTTGAGTCCGGCGATGGGGTCGTTGGTCGAACGCATACGCTGAATCTCCTCACGGGTACGGTAGGTGGTGCCGGGGTCGGACATGGAGTGACCACCGTAGCGGTAGGTGACGTACTCGAGCACCAGGGGGCCGTGACCGGCAGCGGTGTACTCCTTTCCGTACTTGACGGCGGCCTTGACGGCGAGGACGTCCATGCCGTTGACCTTGAGGCCGGGGATGTACTGTCCACGCTTGTAGTAGTCCGTCAGGGCGGACGAACGGTTGGCGGCAGTGCCCATACCGTACTTGTTGTCTAGAGTTGTCTGGTTAGTACATTTCCCATCAAGTCGGAGTGGCCGGAGGAGCCGGAATGGAACATACTCTCGCAGCCGAACAGGGCGGGGAGGTTCCAGAGCTTGGCCATGTTGAAAGCCTCGAAGACCTGGCCCTGGTTGGAGGCACCGTCACCGTAGAGGATGACAGTGGCCTTCTTGGTGTCCTGGTACTTGTGGGCGAAGGCAAGGCCGGCGCCGACGGGGACCTGGGCACCGACGATTCCGTTGCCACCGTAGAAGCCCTTGGTGAACATGTGCATGGAACCGCCCTTGCCGTAGGCAATACCCTCACGGCGACCGAGCAGCTCGCCAATGATGGAGCGGACGGAGGCGCCGCGCATGTAGGCGTAGCCGTGGCAGCGGTAGGCGGTGATGATGTCGTCCTCCTTGGTCAGGGCGTGCTCAATACCGGTGGCGACGGCCTCCTGGCCGGTGGAAAGGTGGCAGAAACCACGAATCTTCTTCTCCTTGTACAGGCGGTCGGCGGCCATCTCCATTTGCCTACAGACGGTTCGGTTAGTTTCCGATTGCGATTGTTGGGTATCCGCTGCTCGACAGCTCAACTGCCCGATTGGGACTGGGTACGGTGCATCTCACCTCGTGACGACCATGTCGCGGTACATCTGCTTGAGCTCCTTCTTGGTGGTCTCGAGGGTGTAGGGAGGGGGGTCGAGCTCGTAGGTCTCGAAGCTCTCGTCGCTCAGAGTGATGGTGAAGGCCTCGTCCTCAGCCTGTCGAGTGTAAAGTCAATTGCCTGCTGCCGTTGCACGGATTGAAATGTCACGCACCTGGGGGACGCCCTTCTCCAGCGTGGCGGACGCCGCATTGGTGGTAACGGCCCTGGAGCCAGCGACGAGAGTAGGGCGGGCGCGCATAGGCACCGCCCTGGAAATCCTGGTCGCGCGGGAGAACATCGTGTGTGAGATGGCGAGACCTCCGGTCGATGCTGGCGAAAGGAAGTGTGGAGGTTGATTGGGAGCGGGGGGCGGAGAGGAAGAACTTGGATGAAGTCAACCAAATTATTATCGCTCGTCTTTGCCTCGAGCTCCGAAAAAGTCGCGGGCGGCGGTGTTGGGAAGGGAGCTGGTTGTTGAAGGCAACTAGGCCAGAAGAGGTGTAGCGCAAGATCACGTGAGGTCCCTCAACGGGATTATTTCGAGCGAAGGTCCGTTGAGCATCTCATTGGCCGATATGGGCGTGTCACGATGGGGCGACGGGAGCTGTCGGAAAAGGACATGCCCGTCTTCTTATCGCACTCTTGGCACTAATGCCCGGAGCAAGGCCTAGACCAGACCTCTCACATCACACGCAGTCACTGCACAGGAGGGCTCTTGTTACATTTTATGAATAGGTATTCGCATCGCAAGCCATGGGTATAATGTACAGCAGCGCCGAGGCGCGCCATCTTGAGCAACTCCCCTTTCCCTTCCTTTGGTTTCCATCAAACCCCTCTCCTTCTTCGCACATGTCCTGGCCGCTTTCCTGGATGCCAAAATGGCGCCGGGCGAGAGTGCCCAGCCGTAGGTCGCGCCGACAGGCGAGATGAGAGGATGTGATGTTGATGAGACGGTGGCGTGGCCACATCTCGCGCGCAATGAACAGAGGTGCCGCTGACCTTTTTTGCCTGTCCGGAAACAAAACGCGCCTCCCAGCGTTCCTTCGCTGGGAGAAGTGAAAACGAAAACCGTCCAATGCTGATGATAGGGTTACAAGAAACGCCGTACAAACAAATCTAACAAGAGCAAATCCTTCTGTATGGGGACCAGGACCTTCTTGGGCCGTGGTCGGGATGCCGTCAAGTCGTCATGATGATGAGGAAGCCTCTCTGGCTTCCGATATGTGCCTTCTCAAAAACCTTGCACGAAGGCCAGTCGACAAAGAACATGTCTCCGCTTGGTGCGGACGACGGGGAATCTTGGTGGGTATGTGTGGAGGACATCGAGACCAGTGGTCTAGTCGTCGTGGAAGAAGGTCTTGTTGCCTCCCTGAAGGGGGGCGGTGGACGGACCCGCATCCCTCATGTCGACGTCCTGGCTGTCGGAAGCCTCCATGCTGGGGCCAGCCACGGCGGTGGGCTGGGGGTGGCGGAAGTCGAGCTGCATAGCGCTCATGGGGCGGTGGGGAGCGTCCTCGAGAGCACGTTGCTGGAGAGGCAGAGGGCGTTCGTACGAGAGCTCCTCGGCGGGGGGAGAGAAGGAGTAGACCTGTAGAGGCGCGTGTTAGAAATCAAGATCCCATGTCAGATGGTAGCACATCAAACATACCTCCATGACGGTGCGTCCGTGGCGGAGAGCCAGAGCGACACACTTCTCATCCTCAAAGGCGACGCGCCAGACCGCCTCGCTCTGGGCGATGAGCTCGCGGACAAGGTGGCCGGTCTTGAGGTCCCAGATCTTGACGCGACCGTCGCTTCCACCAGAGACAACACGGGTGTCGTCGAACTGCAGGCTCGTAACACTATTATCATGAGCTGCGAGACGGTGAATGGGGCACATCTTCTCGAGGGACCAGACGCGGACCGATCCGTCGGAGCCACCAGTCACGAGGGTGTCGCCGCGCATCTGCAGCTGGCCAACGAGGCTAGTGTGGCCCTGGAGAATGGCAAGGCACTCGCTAAGAAGCAAGGTTAGCAAGCATGGCCGGTAAAAACCTTGGAAGGGGGCGGGGTAAAGGCGAGCAACGTACGCGGTGCGGGGATCCCAGATGCGGACGTTGGTATCGAGGCTGCCGGTGACGACGCGGTTGCCGTCAAAGGCGATGGCATAGATCTGGCTGAAGTGGCCCTGGAGGGTCTGGATGCAGCGGCCGGTGTTGATGTTCCACACCTTGGCCATGGTGTCGTAGCTTCCGGAGACGACAATGTCGCCCTTGATCTCGAGGCAACGGACGCTAGCTCCGTGGCCGACGAGGACATGGCGACACACGCCGGCGCGGAGGTCCCAGACGCGAAGGGTAGTATCGCGCGATCCAGAAATGGCGGTGTTCTCGTCCGACATCTTCAGGCATCTAACGGTCGATGTGTGGCCCCGAAGGGTGTGAATGCACGCGCTGGTACTTGTCAGCTTGCCGTACCGGAAAACTTGTGGCACAAGTTGACTTACCCGGTGGTGAGGTCCCAGACCCGGACGTCGCGGTCGCAACCACCGCTGACGAGAATGTCCTCCCAGGGGACCATGGCCCAGACACCCATGACGTGGCCCTGAAGAGTACGCAGGCTGTTGCCCTGTGCGTCGAAGACATGGATCTTAGCGTTGTCGAGAGCGACGATGATGTACTTGGGAGTGAGGTGAAGGCTGGTAACCACGCCACCCTCCTGAGTGATGTTCTTCGTCACGCTGGAACCGCCGTTCCTCCAGGCAGCCTCGACGAGGTAGCGCTGCTTGAAGTGAGACTTGTAGGTCTTGAGCTGAGGGCGCTCGGCGACGGGGGCGAGCTTGAGAGCAGCATCGGAGCTGGAAGAGCCGGTAGACTGGGTAGGCTCGACGGTGGGAGGGCCGGCGAAGTTGATGGGCTCATCGTCGTCGACATCAGTGATGGGAGGAGGAAGCTCGGGAGCGGGGGAGGCCTGGACTGCGTCGGGAGGGCTCCTGTTGTAGTCGTGCTTGACGCAGAGGTTCTTCCAAGTGATGTCGTCGGAGAGCAGGTTCCTCCAGCGCCTAGACACCTGGGACGAACGAGCGAGAACCTTGGGGTCGTCGATGAAGGAGAGGATCTGAGTCAAAGTGTTAACATCAAGGGCCCGAGTTTGAAACAAACGGAAGGGGACCATACACGAAGGCACAGCTCGTCAGGCAGAATGGTGAAGGGGTCCTTCTTGAGGAGAGGGCTGACAAATTGGTGGACGAAGCTGAGCTGCGAGCTGGTACAGAGGTTGAGCAGATCGGCGAGAATGCGGTTGCGCTCTGGAGGAGAGGCCTGGCAGAAGTGCTTGCGGATCTGGGCCAGGAAGAAGTCCTCACCATCGGAGGCAGACCTCCAGTCGGCATCGCGATGGGAAGGACCAGGCGACGCGGCGGGAGTCGGGGGAGGTGGGGGAGAACCTGTGAGGGCCTGCTCGTAGTCGGCGGCGGGGGTTGTCATGCTGGGAGTAGGGGGGCCACGAATGTGGTTGAGGCGCTGAGGCGCCTTGTCGAGCTTGTTGTTGTACTGCATGTCGCCGGTGAAGAGGGCGAGATCCTCGGCGAGGTGACTGCCCCTCCTCTCGGAGAAGCTCATGTTGCGGCCACCGTAATCGGACATGGTGGCGGCGATGAGAGAAGAAGAAGAAGGAATGGAAGGGGTATTGGCAGTAGTAGGATCGCAGGCCTTGTTGGCGTTTGGTTGTTTTGTCGGCGGTGCGCCTGGGTGGAGGGGAAGAAGTGTAAAACGATGGAGGGATGGGGTGGGATACGTTTTATACGGCAATGGGGGCCGAGGGAAGGCGAGAGGTGATTCAGGGCAGACCAGAGCTGATTCAGATCAGGCCAGAAGTGAAGTGTATAGGCACGGCCTGAAGGTATATGGAGGGTTTGAGGGGATCGCGGCCTCGTTTCGTTGGTGGGAGAGATCAAGGTCTTGCACCTGAAGGAGGAAGGAGGAGAGTCGGAGCCTCGAGGCGGGAGATCGTGGGGTCAGGCACTCAAGCGCGTTTATTTCTCATCGGGGAATCGAGGTAGGCGTAGAAGAGGGTGGGAAGTTGTATGAGCCTCGCGAGGTATCGATCGTGGGTCAAGCCGGCTCGAGGGCGAGGGGTAGGATGGTGGTATTGGCAGCCTCGCAGACCGGTGGGGGACGGAGGAGGTCAAGGGGTGGTGAGGTCGGCCGGCACCGTCAACGGGGTCGGAGATTTTAGACACCGCTGGCGATCGGTAGCGGCTGGACAGGAGTGGCGGGAGGTCAGGTTGGTAGACCCGGAAACCTGCCTCGTTCGTCGTGATCGAGGGCTGTCTCGAGGTGGTGATGGGTTTGGAGGAGGTGACACACACACAAGGACGGACGGGGATGGCGAAGAAGGGTCACAGACACGACCCAGACCGGGGATGAGGAATGGAAGGAGCCAATGGTAACGGATGCAAGAGCCTTTCCCGCCCTGATACAGGCCCATCTGCTAGCACCTAACAAGGCCCGACGGCAATGTGCGAGGGGGCGCCACAGTGCCGCATGTGCACTGGCGCCTGCGGGTGTGTTTAGACCTTGGAAGCGGAGACCGGGAGTCTCGGCGTACCCGCCAGTACCCCGGTCATCGTCGGCTGGTGGGGAGATACATGGCCGAGACCTTGAGCCGTTCACACCATTCATCCAGGTGCGGTGCCTCTTTGCGGCAGGGCGTGGCCAGCCACACTACCCGTACCCGCCCTGTACCGTTGCGTTCGTTGCGTTGCGGTCCTGCCCTTCAGTCAAGGGAAGTACCTGTCTGTCAATGAAGATCACAGAGTCGAAGCCGTATGAGGGCGTGACAGACCGTACAGCTGCATCCAAGTAAAAACAAGGCCGTGGTTGGGAGCCTGCTACGTGGAGCAAAAGGAAAGGGAGAGTGTTAACGGGGTTAGGTCGCAGGGAAAGGGGATTGGTACTATGCTGTCTGGGCATGTCTTTGATGCCCGTTTGTCACCACCAGCAAGGAGACATCTAGCAGTGCGTCTAACGAGTGTACATTGCGCACCTTGCCCTGCCGGAGGGAGGGCAGCTTCAGGCTCCAATGCCGAGGACAGCCCCTGTGGCGGCTTATGGTCTGGGCCTTATTCGACGGACAGCTGAGGTAAGAGCAGGTGCATAAGGATCCAGTAGATGAGCAAACCATGGCACCGGGCTAAATAAGCATGGTGGTGGGAGAAGAGAGATGAAAGGAGACATGGCGGAGGAAAGCGCATTCGCTATATGACAGGAACAAGCGATCCAGGTCATCCATCAGAAGCAATATAGAAATCAAAAACGACAGCACTGGCTGAACCATCTCATAGGCGGAGATGATGCGGAGGGAAGAGGTGACAAATCATGAAGGAACGCGGAGGGAAGCCTTTGAAAAGGCTGAAATGCGAAGTCAATACGGCAAATCATGGGTGCCGGAAAACATGTTTGATTTGGCCAAATGATTGGGTCATTCCAACCTTCAATCCGTCGGCCAGATGGGCTTCAGCATCTGTTGTTTACTAGTCCAGGTCCTCTGCCCAGGCCGTGCCCTACAATCCGACACAATCAAGGAGCTAGATGCGCGGGCAGTGTTCTTCTGTCTCACGGACCGCCCAAAGTCCAGATAGCTCCCGCGGACCATTTCGATCCAGCCCTGACCGACAAAGCGAGCGCACTGCCCTGGTGTGCTCAATTGATGTCACTTGACTGGCCAGGACAACAAATGGCGAAAAATAGATGTTCGACGGGGGCCGGGGCGGGGAGAGAAGAAGGAAAGCATGTCCGCCTATGCCTACACCGGCCAGGGGGGCTGGCCGCGATGCAAGCCACGGCCGCAAACACACAAGCTGCCGATGCGCTGCGCCGAGTTGGACGGGAGGTGAGAGAGGCCTGAGCTGAGCGCGGTGCGTCCAAATTCCACCCCCACCAAAACTTGAACCGAACTGCCCGGCCTCCGCTGCTTCAGGATGCCGGCCGGCTCCGCCATTCTGACACAGGGGCATAAACGATCAGACCACTTCACCACGATGCCATTTTTGCATCCATGAGGCGAAGCGCAGAATCAATCTCGGCCGGGGGCATCGGCCGGACGAGGGGTTTGATGAGCTGAGGATGTTGGCGGCGATGCGCATATGCTTGCTTCTTCTGCCAAAACCCATTGGCACACTTGTGCGAGGACCCGTGTGGTCAGCTGGACGTCGCCATGCATAGCAGCTGCCGTCCCGTCTTCAATGCATCGCGAACAGTTGTAGCATCGTCTCTGATGTTGTTTGGATGATCCTGACGAACAGCCTGTCCGCGCTGTGCGTTTCTGTGCCAAATTCTTGGCTGCCAGCAGAGCTGTCCCAGCTTTCCTGCCTGTTTCTTCTCCCATATGTACAAATCGCGGGATAACCACCAGACAGCTCCCTGTCACAAGTTCAAGGCTAACAAGCCCCGTCGCGTTCAAACTCTGGCGACTGCCGGACGACGAGAAGTAGCAAGTACTTGCCCGAGGAAACACGCCCATTTCACCACTGCAACACCCTTAGTGGTGATGGTGTCCGAATTGCGTCAGCAGCGGCAGCATCATACCAATGACGGTAATCAGGGTGTCGCGGAGTTGAGGTCCCTTGGCCCCCGAGGCTCCTGAATCGGCATAGCCGTGGCCGTGATCATGTCCATTGCCCGCCTCCTCGTTCATTGCATGCATCGCGACATAGCTATCCGTCGTCAGCATCTCAAGGCCGTCAGTTGGGATATTCACACTTACAGGAAGGTGCCTGCCGAGAAGAGCAGCAGCATGCCTGTCCACCATTTTCCAGATGCACCCTCAAAGTGGCCACCTCCGAGGAGCGCAATGAGCGACCAGGTCGCGAGGGCACCAAAGGGTGCAGCCAAACTGAACACAAGCAGATGTGTCCGCGCCGCGCGTTTCGACAACCCCTGCTTCAGGAGGACGGACGACAGTCCAAAGGCCGCGGGCGCCTTGTGCAGCATGATGGCGATGAAGATGATCAAGCCCAGTTGAGTATCTGACGTCGTCGCTCCAGCACCCATGGCGATGCCGTCGGCAACCGCGTGGATCACGAGGCCAATCGTCGTGGCGAAGCTCCGCGCCTGCTTCGGCGGCGGGGCCAGCCCGCCCAGGAATGCCTCTTCCTGCTCTTCCTCACCCGTGGACGCACTTGCGCCAAGGTTGTTGAGGCTGACGTGCCGCATCTGGGGCCTTGAGCCAAGCTGGTCAGTGGCGTGTCGGGGAATCCTGTCGATCAAGAACATCAAGACGAAGCCGAGAACCATGGACAGGCCGATGTAGAACGTCGGAACTTCGACATGGTCATCATCGTCGGCGTGCGCCTTGCCCTCCTTGGATGCACCCTTCTCGTGACCATGATCATCGCCATCCGGTGTTCGGCTGTCCAGATCCGCCTCTCCACGAGAGACAACAGATCGAATATACGAGTCTAGGTCGGGGGTTGCATCGCGAGCGGCGAATGCGCCCCCAGCAGACTCCAATCGAGCTGCCACCGGGCCGCGCGGCAGGACGACAGGCGTCGCAATGCTTCGGGTCGAATGCGCGTGCGCCTCGACGCCGGAGGAAACCATTGCCTCAATGCCCTCAGGAATGATGACTATCATTGATGTCCCGACCAGAATACCAACACCGAGACTCGAGATGATTCGGAGTTGTGACGGCGACAGGGAGATCGCGAGAGGCAATGACCCCGCCAGGAACGATCTGCATCCGACTGGTCAGTCTATGTCTTGACGAAAAGGTTACAGCCACTGAGGCAGCCAAGGACAACCCACGCGATCGCCATCACGGCCTGTGAGGGTCAATGTCAGTCAATGGGCGGCGAGAAGCTCTGGACGACCGACTTACGCTCAACACCAGTAGCAATACCAGCCCGCCCATCTTGGCTCGTGTCTGTGTTGCGTATCGAAGGAAGTCGGCAGGTCGTTATCGAGGAAACTACTCGGACATGTCGGAAGGGAGAGAAAGTCGGAGCTCGCAGTCTGGGAGGCAGCGCAAGGCCTGTGAAATGCTGTTGTCGTGAGAACCCTTACGGACGCCTGCGCAAAACTGTCCAGTTATCATGCAGCTAGTTGGCATGTCACCTCGGATCCCTTGCTGGTAGGATTGAAGGCTTGCTGCTTGGCCCACGACACAGCACGGCAGGGGACGCGTTGGAATTACGGTGGAGCCCAGGAATCCGCCCCGGCCAGCCCCCACGGCTTACATAATGGGAAGCAGCGCAACTTCGACCCAAGCCCAAAGGAGCAAGCGGATCCGCTGCCACTTTACGCGTTTTCTGTCGCGTCTCGCAACTTGGAACGGGTGCAGGAACGATCGCGACTTCTGTTCTCCAACGTCGCAAAGGCTCCCAAAGCGCCCCAACTATTTGGTTCGAAATTCCTGCCGCCACAACCGCGGACTCCTCCCATTACCCCCAGAGTCCTGCCAACCGAAGAAGAAACAAATTCGCCATGGCTGACCAGGAAGAATGTATGTCGCAAACGCTGAACTCCCCTGTTCTCCCCGCTGACCTTTGATGCGCCTAGGGTCGGAAAACGCCACCGAGGCAACCACCATCAGCCTGGTGAGGCCTGGTGATGGCGGCAAGACGATTGCCAGCTTCAACCCGAAATTCACATACCCCATCTTCGGCGAAGAGGAGCGAATCTTCGGCTATAAGGGACTCAAGATCAACCTCCGCTTCCATGCTCACGACATGCGCCCGAACGTCACGGTGACTAGCAAGAACAAGTTCAAGGCTGTCGGAGAAACTGAGCCAGCCGACATCACGGCCCTCCTCCAAGGGCACCTTCCTCCAGGTGAGTGGCCAGCTTTTGGTGATGTACCACTTCAAACACTAACCGTACCCGCTCCAGTGGCCTTCCTCGGCGCCTCCACCTTCGACAGCGCAAGCCCGAACCCGGACTGGACGCCCCCTGGCGACGTTCACGACACTTTCAGCTCTTCCGATGCCACCTACGAAATCAGGCGTGGCAACTTAGCCGACAAAAGCATTGGCCAGCTTATGAACCGCATCGAGATCTTCTCCCTGCTGTTCATAGAGGGTGGCTCGTACATCGGAAGGGAGCAGGAGGGCCCGGAGCCCTTCAAAACCCCCGATGATGCAGCACAGTGGACCGTATACTTTCTCTACCGAAAGCAGCCCAGCGCCGCAGATGCCACCAAGTCGGAGTATACATTCGTCGGCTATTCGACCGTTCGCCGGTTCTTCTACTTCCAGCCGCCCACGCCCCCTACGTCGCCCAAGTCGGACTGGGATCTGCCCAAGGCCGAGCTCGATATTGCCGAGCTTCCCTGCCGGTCTCGCATCTCCCAGTTCATCATTCTCCCGCCCTTCCAGGGCAAGGGCATCGGCGCAAGACTGTACAACAGTATCTTCAAGTACTACATTGAGACCGCGCAGACCAAGGAGATCCCTGTCGAGGACCCCAACGAGGAGTTTGACGATATGCGGGACTTGGCCGACCTGACGTATCTGAGGACCATTCCCGACTTCGCCAAGGTGCGCCTCAACTTGGACCTCAAGCTGCCCAAGGATTACACCAGCGCGGTGCCCCGCGACATCGTCGATCCTGCGCTGCTCGACAAGCTGCGAGCGCAGACCAAGATTGTACCTCGTCAGTTTGCACGTCTGATTGAGATGCACACCATGTCGCAGCTCCCCGAGACCGTGCAGCCGACCTTCGCTGAGAAGAAGCCGTCTCCCACTGCCGCCGACAAACACCAGTACCACCTGTGGCAGCTGTTCGTGAAGAGGCGTATCTACCGCCAGAACCGGGATGTCCTGGGCCAGCTCGATTCCTCGGAGCGGTTGGACAAGCTGAACGAGGCGCTGGGTAGTGTTGAGTTGGAGTACTGCCGGCTCCTTGCATCACACGTCCAATGGGCCAAGCACTACGAGACGGGTGATTCTGCCTCGAAGAGGAAGCTTGACGATGAGGCCGAGGATGCTGGCTCAGCCAAAAAGGCCCGAGTGTAGGAGACAAACAATGGAGTGCGACAATCCAGCTGAGTTGCTGAAAGTTGCTTCGCAGACCGAGCCTTCTTCTTTCAGGCAGGCTAGGTCGGAGGAAATGGACATGGAGTCGGCGTTTACGGACTTGGACCTGTATATCCCCCTTGGCTTTGGGCCAACCGAGCTGCAGGAAGCTCACTTCGGACGTGACCTATTGAGCAAATCTTGACTTCCTGACTGGCTGCTTGATGCTACCTTGTAAATGAAAATCCGTGACAACCTTTGCTTGAGTTGGGAAGGGCCTCCCAGCGCCTTGTGGCTTAATGGACAAGATCAACCAGGGCACGGGCACATGCCCTTTTGCAGCTCGCGATGAGGCCTCGAAGCCACCGAGGGCCCCATAAGAGTTCAGCCAGCGACACGATGGCTTGCGATGGCGTTGACTGCCTGGAGATCCACCTCCACACAACTGATCGGGAAAGCGCTTCCTAATACAAAACCACACGAGCTCTGGCATTTTGGAGGTTCACGTAGAGACCTTAATCCTTGGACTCTTCAAATTAGGATTGCCAGATCGCCCTGGCCATCCTCGGCTCGGAATCACTACCGCCAAACTTATAATCGCCAACGATGACGACCTTGCTTTCAATCCAAGCATCTTCCATCTCCTCGGTCTCACCCATAACCCGGAAGTGAGCCTTGAACCAGTCACTTGTGTTCCCGAAGATGTGGTGTTTATCTCCATCGACTTCGAGAATTACGAGGCCTTCAACTCAGGAGGTACTGACACGATCGCATGTACGCAGATGGGTATTGCTGTACTTGACAAGCCAACTTCTCCGAGGCCGCAACGACGCTGTTTCGCTCAATTCACCTGCAACCACCCCAATTCAGACCTATCTTTTCGCGACGGGCACTTCTGGGTATACTCGCGCCGCTTCCCGAAAATACCTTTTTGGAGAAGCTGTGGTTCTTCGAAGGCCATCAGATTTCTTAGCAGCACTATACAGCCTTCTTCCCTCGAACCGCCCTTTCATCTTCGTCGGACACAACATTGCAGTAGAGATGCGAGCATTACAAGACTTGGGATTCGAGCACCCGCCTCGACTTCTAGGATTTTCGGAAACCGGGAAGCGGGATAGTCTGGAGAAAATACTCATCCGGCTCGCATGTCCGTACCGAGGCTTGCATTGCGCAGGCAATGATGCCCATTTCACTCTCTGGGCATTTCCACTTCTAGTGGAACGTGGCTTCCGGAAGAGACACCCTCAGATTCGGCTCCAGGACACAACTGCCCGTATTGTAGCGGCGATGAAGGGCATATCACTGGCTCCCTTGCCAGAACTGGCGCTCTCTAAACCACCTCCGGGCGTCCGAAGTTTAGCAGCTCGGGATGCGCGAGAGGCCGTGCTCCAAGAAAGAGAAGCATGGAGAGCGGACGAATCAAAGTTTCATGAGGAGGGATATGCAGATGCCACACGCTGGCTTTTCCAATGAGAAATGGAAACAGACCCCGGAATGATGGGCTTTGAAAATCGATTTTAATCTGGCGGTGCCAGAGTCCGAGCATGCACCGGATGGTGGCAGGTTGCGAAAGCTCGAAGTCAGGAGAGAGTAGATTTCAAAGCGTATCTCCCAGTGAAGTAGGACTATCACGAGAGATCATGGTGAAATGGCTGATGTATGAGAAGTGTCGTCCATGCCGTACCAGCCACGCACGTGACCCGTAATTCTGGAGCTCGCTCCTCCGTGTCAAGTCGTCAGCGTCGCACGGACTCTCCAGATCTCCATCAGCCGGCACCTCACATCCATACATGACTTTGCTTCCATCCCGTCCATCTCAACACATCGTGTCGCAACGCCCAAATTTTCCGGACCGCAGCCAGGGAGGCCCACTGCATCATGGCGGACCCGTTCGAAGTTCGAATGCGCTTCTCAAATCAGCTCGGGCAGCTCAGTGCCTCGGTTGTCTCATTGCAGAAAGCAGCGACATATGCCTTGAAATTCAAGGACATGGACGAGGACCTCCACTCTTGCATCTTGGAGCAAGTCGAACGTGTAAGCAAGAACCTGAAAGTCCCGGACCGCCCAAGTCCTAACATTTGCAGCAAACGAACATGAACACGCGTGCCAATATCATGTTTTTCATTGAGCATTTTCTGGAAATGGCTGCTAAAGAAGGCCAAACCAATTATGTCAAGATGATACAACGAGACATTCTCCGAATCGTCGACGCCGTGGCTCCTGATACTGGCCCTGGTGCTGCGAACGTCAAGGTGGCTCGACTGGTATGATATCTCACAGACCGCGCCAGTGGTGTCGAATTGAGTAAATGACTGATCATTCGCAGGTGCTGCAAGGTCTTCAGAAGAAGGGATTCCTCGAGGCCCAGACTGTAGCGAGCATGGAAGAGGCGCTGAAAGACAGGGAGACTAGCGCCCATGACGCAGGACTGGCAAGCCCGGCTCGCGATGAAAACGATCTCGGCGACATGCCTCCAAGCCAGACCATTCCCAGGCCCGGCCGGGCGTCCGGCCCGCGGCTCGAGAAACGTCACGTGGAGCAGCGCATCGAGGAGGACCGTGAGCGGCACAAGCGAGTCCGCGAGAACGTCTGGGCTATACGAGATAGTGAGGACGAGATTGATCGTTTGTGGGAAGAGACAAGCGACCTGGGCGAGGATGACCACGTCATGGGACGGGAAGAGTTCTTGGCTCGCGAGGCTGCCATTTCACAGCAGTGCGCTCACTATTCGCCACGGACGCTGGACGATCTCTACGGACGCAATGGGAGCACAACGAATGGGAAAGCTCACTAGAAGGCTGAGCTTGTGGTGCTGAGAGGTGGTGGCTAGGATCACCATTGAAATGATCAGGCTAGGTCAGGTCCGGGATCGGCGTTGACAGGTGTTTGTGATACCCATATAGGAACGTGGCTCGAATACGACGAAATGTACGAACAAGCCCTGGCAGGCAAATTGCACAATGCATCATGGAAATCCCACTTGATGGTGCCTCGAGGCTGACGGAAGAGATTCGGCATATGTCTTTGATATATTGTTACATGTGTGTTGATACACTCATACACACCGGCCCCTCTACCCACTCTCTAAGCTGAGCGAGGCCGGCCGATCTTCCAACTGGCATCCCCTCCCCCATGACCTGGCTTGTTGATGTTGTGCGGGCGTCTACTCCATCTCGACCTTGGCACCGAGCTCCTTCAGAGTGGCAATGATCTTCTCGGCCTCGTCCTTGGCGACGTTCTCCTTCATCAGCTTGGGCGCGCTCTCGACGAACTTCTTGCTGTCCACCAGGCTGAGACCGAGCAGGTTCTTGATTTCCTTGATGACCTTGGGCTTGGAGCCGGCCTCGAACGACATGAGCTTGAGGTTGAAGACGCTCTTCTGGGCGGCAGCGGGGGCGGGCTCATCGGCCTCCTCGACGGCGGCCGGGGCGGCGGAAGCAGGGCCAGCGGCAAAGCCGCCAACGGGCAGGTCGGGGATGTTGAGGCGGGACTGGTAGATGGGTTGTTAGCGACAAATTGGTCGGACCATTATCATCGGGCGGTGCCCGTCGGCCAAGCACAAACCTTCAGCGTGGAGACGAGGTCTGCGGTCTCCAGCAGGGTAAGCTGGCTGATCTGGTCGACGATACCCTCGATCTTGGGGTTCACGGCAGGGGCCGCAGCGTCGGACGAGTTGTACCGCCTCGGTGTCGCGGCCGAGCGGGTCTGGAAGAGGGAGGTAGAGGCCCTCAGGGAGGTGGCAGAGCGCATCTGGCGAGCGCAGCTCTGCGCCGCGAACCTGCAGGACATGGCCATCTTGTATCGGAGAATCGAATTGGAGGTGTGGTGGTGGGTGTCGAGGGATGACGGGGGGAGCGGCGGCAGTTGGAGTCGCGGGCACTCGTTCGATCGGTAATGGACACACGAGGATTGATCGCATGAAGTTTTTCGAGCTGTCGAAGCCCACGCGCGTTGGAGCGAAGCTAATTGATTGCCTGTCCGTGATTGGTCCGGCCTCGGGCTGGCGCCGGCCTCCGACGAATCCCTGCAGGGCCCGCTAAAAAGTTGAGGGTCGCGCCTGGAGAAAGTAGGTGAAAAGAAAATCGACAAGGCGGGAAGGAGCAGGCGACACTCTCCAAAGACGACGACTTACTACGTACATACTCATATTTTACTCTCGACAGATACACCGACCAGAGACACACCATGGCCTCGGTCGATGTTTCGTCGCAGAGAGCGTCTCTTTTGGACGACGCGACCACTCTGGCACACCTGACGCCGGATATCCTTCATATCATCAGAGACCCTGCGTCTACGAATTTGTTAGACGCCATTGCGCACGCAGCACTCCAACCTCAACTCACATGTCGACTCTTTGCGCATTTTGAGGATGTCTTTGCCGATATTTGCGCACGATGGATCCTGAAGGAGACGAATGCGACTGCTGCCGAGGAAGTTTTGGCCTGTTTCGCGCGAATCCTGCGCTTCGCGCCGCATCTGTCTGCCCTGTTGGACCATTTCCTGAGTCGAAGCTCACCGAAGGCTTCAAACGGCACTCACCCTCACCAACCTTCACCACCTTCATCTGTTCCAGTCCCCGCCTACCTGGATCTCGACAAACTGCGACGCCTGCAGCCCTCGAACCTCCAAACCCTGCTGTTGGGTGTCTGGCGGCTCATCAGCCTTGATGCAGGACACTACTCAGGGCTCATCTCACCTTCAGTGGTGCAGTCACTATTCAAGCACCCTGACTACAGCATTCGCTACCTGGCGATACGTATCTTCTGCCTGCAGCTCCACGCTGCCGATGCCAAGCTCGAGGCTCTCATCAGCGAGCATATTGGCGTCTCAACTGTCATTGCTGGTGACTTTGATGGTACAGAAGTTGACTTTGGCTTCCTTAGCCTGCACGAGAACGGCCGTGTGGAGCGACTGGCCGCCTTACGACGTGAGATTCAGGGAAGAACATCCCCGGATACCCTCGAATCTGCAGCTCCCCAAATTTTGACGCCCATGGTCGCCCGTTATGGCCGGACCATCCTCCCTCGTCCTTCGATACCCGGCACCCAGGCCACATCCTCCCTGGTGCCAACCCCGACAACAACCACCAACCTTGAGAGCTTGGCGTCGCTTCTCAAGGATCAGAAGCCTATTCTGCTCCATGGTCTCCCCGGCAGCGGAAAGACCTCACTCATCCACGAATTTGCCAAGGATTTCGGCAAGCACTCCGAGATGGTCACACTGCACATCAACGAACAGACGGATGCGAAGATGCTGATTGGCCTCTACTCCACGGACTCCAAACCAGGAAGCTTCCAGTGGAGAGCTGGTGTACTTACGACCGCAGTGAAGGAGGGAAGATGGGTCCTGATCGAAGACCTGGACCGGGCACCCAACGAGGTCATGAGCACGCTTCTTCCACTGATCGAGCGAGGACAGCTTCTTATCCCGAGCAGAGATGAGACGATAGAGGCGTCTAGCGACTTCCGACTCTTCGCCACAGTGCGGACATCGAGGGGCATGCATGGAAGGGAGACCCTCCCCAACCTGTTGGGCCTACGCTTCTGGCAGCATCTGTCCATCCAAGCGCCCACGGAAGCGGAATTCTCCGACATCATCGTTGGCACATACCCCATTCTGCGCAAATACGTCCGAGAAATCCTGTCCGTTTATCGGAGACTCACAGGTGCCGGCTCGAGCGGCTCAAAGTCTACCCTGAGCCGAGCTTTGATGGATCGCCAACCTACTTCACGCGACCTTCTCCGGTGGTGTCGCCGTCTGGCCACACTTCTTACCGACGCCGGGTGTGTTACGGGACAAGAGTCCATCTCCGAGACCACTCGGGATCAGATGTTCATGGAGGCTGTCGACTGCTTCGTCTCTAGAATACCTGATGTGAAGCTGCGGAAGCAGGTCATCTTCCAGATCGCCGAGGAGTGGCACATGTCCAAAGAGCGGGTTGAGCACTACCTCGAGGCACACATTCCCCAGCTGGAGGACAACGCTGACTTCTTCCGCATTGGACGGACACGCCTGCGCAAGAAGAAGGATCGCTCAGGCAAAATCGTCAAGTCCAAAAGACCTTTTGCCAACACAACACATGCGAAGAAGCTGCTTGAACAGGCGGCTGTGGCCGTCAAGGCCGGCGAGCCCGTGCTGCTCGTTGGTGAAACCGGTATCGGCAAGACAACCGTCATTCAGCAGCTGGCCGACACACTGGGCCACAAGCTGGTCGCCGTCAACCTGTCTCAGCAGAGTGAAGTTGGTGATTTGCTGGGAGGCTTCAAGCCTGTCAACGTGCGCAGCCTGGCCGTGCCCCTGAAGGAGGAATTTGAAGATCTATTCGCAGCGACCGGCATTTCAGCAACAAAGAACCAGCCCTACCTCGAGCGCCTCGGCAAGACTTTCGCACGAGGCGACTGGGTCAAGGTTGCCCGGCAATGGCGGGAGGCTCCCAAGATGTTTGCCAAGATTCTGGAAGAGCTCACTCGACGGGAGAGGGAGAAGGAGGCCCGTGACGAGGACGCACAACCTACGAAACGTCGGAAAACGGAGTCGAAACTTCAGAAGTTGATTGATCTCAAGCCAAGATGGGATGCCTTTGGTAAGAGCCTGGGCCAGTTTGAGGTCCAGGTCTCTGGCGGATCGGGGGCTATTGCCTTCTCCTTCATGGAGGGCAACATCGTCAAGGCTGCGCGAAACGGCGACTGGGTGCTCCTCGATGAGGTCAACCTCGCGTCGCCAGACACCCTGGAGAGCATCGCCGATCTGCTCACTGGCCCAGCAGAAAAGCCGTCCATTCTTCTGTCCGAGACTGGTGAGATTGAGAGAGTGCGGGCGCATCCGAACTTCCGCATCTTTGGTGCCATGAACCCGGCAACAGACGTTGGAAAGAGAGATCTTCCCATCGGCATCCGGTCACGATTCACGGAAATTTACGTCGACAGCCCCGACAAAGATGTCAAGGATCTCCTCACCATCGTCAAGACGTATCTGAAGAGCTCCAGCACCAAGGACGAGAAGGCAGCAGACGATATTGCCCGGCTGTATCTCGACACCAAGCAGAGGGCGGAGGAAAAGCGGCTGGTGGACGGAGCCAACGAGGTTCCTCATTTCAGTCTCCGTACTCTCACCCGTGCATTGTCATACGTCAACCACATTGCCCCCTTTTATGGCCTTCGCAGGGCTCTGTACGAAGGTTTCTCCATGGGCTTCCTTACACTTCTCGACCGCGAGTCTGAAAAGATCCTCCTCCCCTTGATCGACCACCGCCTCTTCGGCCAGATCCCAAATCCGCAGTCACTCCTGGCCCAACTCCCCAAGCAGCCTGGCGATGGCAAGCAATACGTCCGCTTCGTCAACAAGGCGAAAGACCGCCATTATTGGCTTCACCAGGGTGACTTTGAGCCCATGGAAAGGTCGGACTACATCATCACACCCTATGTTGAGCGGAATCTGCTCAACCTTGTTCGTGCCACCTCGACACGCCGCTTCCCCATCCTGATCCAAGGTCCGACATCCGCAGGCAAGACGAGTATGATCGAGTACCTGGCCAACTACACGGGAAACAAGTTTGTTCGTATCAACAACCACGAACACACGGATCTCCAGGAGTATCTGGGAACATACGTGTCGGATTCATCTGGAAAGCTCAAGTTCCAGGAGGGTCTTCTTGTCCAAGCACTGCGCCAAGGCCACTGGATCGTTCTCGACGAACTGAACCTCGCACCCACGGACGTTCTCGAAGCACTCAACCGTCTGCTCGACGACAACCGGGAGCTCTTGATCCCCGAAACCCAAGAAGTCGTCAGGCCCCACGAGAACTTCATGCTCTTCGCGACACAAAACCCGCCGGGACTCTACGGTGGCAGAAAAGCCTTGTCGCGCGCCTTCCGCAACCGTTTCCTCGAACTTCACTACGATGACATTCCCGAGGATGAACTCGAGTTCATTCTGCAGCAGAGAAGCCGGAACGTTGCGCCCTCTGACTGCAAGCGCATCGTCACCGTCTACAAGGACCTCTCCCGACTCCGCCAGACAGGGCGCATGTTTGAACAGAAAGACAGCTTTGCCACCCTTCGCGACTTGTTCAGATGGACGGAGAGAAGCGCCGACACGCGGGAGCAGATCGCCATCAACGGCTTCATGCTTCTGGCCGAGCGTGTCCGTGTCGATGAGGAACGCATGGCGGTCAAAGAGGTCATTGAGAAGGTCTTCAAGGTCAAGATTGATCCCGATGAGCTCTACCAGTCTGCATTATTCCGTGGCAAGGCCAGGAACAGCCAGGGGGTTGTTTGGACCGGCGACATGCGCCGTCTGTACACTCTTGTCGACTGTGCCCTCCGCAACAACGAGCCGGTGCTCCTCGTCGGTGATACCGGCTGCGGCAAGACTACTGTCTGTCAGCTCCTGGCCGAAGCGCTCAAGAAGGAACTGCACATTGTCAACGCTCACCAAAACACGGAGACGGGCGACCTCATCGGCTCACAGAGACCAGTGCGCAACAGAGGCGCCATCAGTGACTCACTCAAGACCGAGCTCGTCGGTGTGCTTGATCACCTGTGCCAGCCGTCGTCGGGTACTGTCGAGGAGCTTCTGACACGATACCACAGCCTATCCCAGGAGATGACCGCCTCCTTGGACTCTGCTGTCCAGGAGAAGATTACGTTCCTCGAGACCAGGAGCAAGGCCCTTTTCGAGTGGTCAGACGGTAGCCTGGTGCACGCCATGAAGACCGGCGACCTCTTCCTTCTCGACGAGATTTCCCTGGCTGACGATTCTGTTCTTGAGCGTCTCAACTCTGTGCTAGAGCCAAAGAGATCCCTCTTGCTTGCGGAAAAGGGCGTTGACAACTCCTTCGTCGTTGCGTCGGAGGGCTTCCAATTCCTCGCCACTATGAACCCTGGAGGCGACTTTGGCAAGAAGGAGCTCTCACCAGCTCTGCGAAACCGTTTCACCGAGATCTGGGTGTCATCTCTCTCCAACAGCGAGGACGTTCTGAACATTGTCCGTTCCAAGCTGGACAAGAAGCTGAAGCCATTTGCGAACATCATCGTGGACTTTTCTGCCTGGTTTGGCAAGACCTTCAGGGCATCATCCGCGGCCGCATACTCCATTCGAGACATTCTCCTCTGGGTCAAATTCGTCAACCACTTTGGCCCGAAGGATGCCAACTTTGGCGTTGTTCATGGTGCCGCCACCGTGTTCATTGACACACTCGGCGCCAACCCGTCGGCCCTTCTGGCTATGGACCCCAAAACCATGGAGGCGCAGAGACAGGAGTGTCTCGACCAGCTGAGCACGATCCTCAAGTGCGATGCTAGCAAGATCTACCGATCCCAGGCCGAGGTTGTCCTGGACAGCACCAAGCTCAGCATTGGTGGCTTCGAGATTCCGAGAGAGCAGGAGCTTGCGGCCGACCCGACATTCGCCTTCAACGCGCCCACCACGAGGCTGAATGCGATGCGAGTTCTGCGCTCGCTGCAGATGCAAAAGCCCATCCTCCTTGAGGGTAGCCCTGGTGTAGGAAAGACAACTCTCGTGGCAGCTCTGGCCAAGACCTGCGGCCGGCCTCTGACCCGAATCAACCTGTCCGATCAGACCGACCTCATGGACCTCTTCGGAACCGACATGCCGGTCGAGGGTGCCGAGGCTGGCAACTTTGCTTGGAGAGACGCGCCCTTCCTCCAGGCTATGCAAAAGGGCGAGTGGGTTCTCCTCGACGAGATGAACCTTGCGTCCCAATCAGTTCTTGAAGGTCTCAACGCCTGTCTTGACCATCGTGGCGAGGTGTACATCTCTGAGCTCGACCAGGTCTTCCAGAAGCACCCAGACTTCCGCCTCTTCGCTGCGCAAAACCCTCATCACCAGGGCGGCGGCAGAAAGGGTCTCCCCAGCTCCTTCGTGAACCGATTCATTGTCGTGTATGCCGACATCTTCACCGAGGAAGATTTGGTCCTCATCGCAAGCCACAACTTCCCCAACGTTTCTCAAGACATTGTGCAGGGCGTCATCCGCTTCATCACCACGTTGGACCACAAGGTGGTTGTCGAGAAGACCTTTGGCCAGCAGGGTGGCCCCTGGGAATTCAACCTGAGAGACATCCTGAGATGGTTCCATCTGCTCAACTCAAGCGACCCTCTCCTGGCGTCTAGCGCGCTTGACGATTTCCTCGGACTCGTCGTCCGCCAGCGCTTCCGTGCCGCTTCTGACCAGAAGGCTGTTGACGACCTTTTCACACAAATCTTCTCAAGGCCGCCCAGAGAACATAGCCTCTTCCACGACATGAACTCGATCTCGTGCCAAGTCGGCAATGTCATGCTTTCCCGCAACCAGGTCCGCCAGCCACAGTGGATGCCACACATCAACACGGTCTCTCGTCTCTCGGAGATTGAGTCTGTCATGATCTGCATCAAGCAGAATATTCCCTGCATCCTCAGTGGTCCCTCTGGAAGCGGCAAGTCAGCCCTCCTACAGCATGTCGCTGCGATCGCTGGCAAAGCTCTTGTCGTGTTCCCCCTCAACGCCGATATTGACACCATGGATCTCGTTGGTGGCTTTGAGCAGGCAGACCCCTTGCGTGAAGTCAACGCTGCTCTCAGAGAGCTCCGGGAGACCCTCGAATTCTCCGTGCTGTCCCAGGTCCCCGGACAGGTCCCCCAAGACGCTCTCTCGCTCCTTCACCGACTGGAAGCCTACCGAGGAAATGTTGAAGATTTGGAGGCAATCGATGTCGAGGCTCGCTCCGTGCTTGCGCAGGTGGCCGAGACTTCCCCGATTGCTCGTCTTCTTTCCACCGTGGTGACCGCCCTGGGAAAGCCGCTGACCGCAAACGACCCACGATTCGAGTGGCTCGACGGTGTCATCATCAAAGCTCTTCAGAGAGGCGACTGGCTCGTACTGGACAATGCGAACCTTTGCAACGCTTCAGTCCTCGACAGACTGAACTCTCTGCTTGAGCCCAACGGGTTCCTGAGTATCAACGAGCACTGTGGTCCCGACGGCGAGCCCAGATTGATCAAGCCCAGCCCTGACTTCCGCATCTTCCTCACCGTTGATCCCCGCTACGGCGAGCTCTCCCGGGCTATGCGAAACCGCGCCGCCGAGATTCATCTCGACGAGCTGCCAATCGACATGACTCAGAACGTCAACAGCGTCGACACTGAAAGCAGCCTGCACCGCTACCAAATCTCCAACGACATCTCAGGTGCTAGTTCTGCGGAACATTTCGCAGAAGTTAGCGCTTTGTCGCTTCAGGGCTTGTCCCTTCAAGACACGGCGTCGCTCCATCGCGTTGATGGCGTTTTGAGCCAAGGCATGACAGGGCTGTCCGCGGAGGCAGCAGTGACCTTCAGCCAAAACCTCACTGCTGTGGTGGGCTACCTCAGCGCGGACGATGCCGCTTATATCAGGCGAGCAACCTCGGAGCTGTACGCAGCTCTGCCGGCCAACGAATTTGCGAACCTGCGGGATGCCCAGCCCCTATCGCCCCTGCACAATGCCCCTGTGGCGAGGCTTCTTCACCGCGTCGTCGGCGATGCCCCCTTCTGGGTGGATGCATGCCTGGGCTTCTTCGTCGAACTTCAGCGCTGTCAAGCAGCCCTTGTTGCTCACTCTCGAGGGGCCAGGCCTGGCAACCTTGCAGCATTGAACCGCTTCCAGCGATCAGCCATTTCGAGCTCCGGCCGGATCGCCGCGGTTGCCAAGGATTCTACCATTGGCGTTTCGAAGTTCTTGCACGAAGTTCTTCGCATCATCTCGGCTTATCTGCAGGCCAATGTCAAGAACGCAGACAACTGGAGGACGCACGCCATGCTTGTCAAGCAGATGCTTGATTTCTGGTGGCGCACATTGGGTCTGGTCACCACCAAGTCTTTCGAGGAGGCCAGGTTCCAGGCTCATCTGAGGCACGGGGACGCTGCCCTCGAGAAATGTCAGCCCCTACTCCAAGAGGAGTCGGATCGCGAGCTTTGGTCCAAGTTCTCTCAGACGGTTCAAGACAACTTCACCGCCGGATTCACCCTCAAGACAGGTCTGAGCATGGAGGTTCTCTGGAAGCAGCTGAAGCCTTCCGCGATCCTCTCCGAAGAAGCCCTCAAGCAAAGCAAGGCGATCGAGAAGCTCGCTGTCAGGTTCGACGAGCTCAGGTGGAAGGTCAGAACCTCCGTCTCCGGCCTCACCAGCGCCATGTCAACACTCGTTGCCGCAGACGACATTGTGCGGAAGAACACTTCCACCGCACCGCAGCTTCTCGAAGACCTGAACAAGGAGATTGCGACTCTGGAGGCTAGCATTGGAACGGTTTCAAGAGATGTCAAGCCGTTCTTCCAGGCAGAGTTCGAGACTCTGAGACAAGCACTGGCCGTCGACGCCATCTACACGGGTTCTGTCATGCCTTCCGAACAGACCACCCTCGCTGTTTTGTCTGGCCACCCTACCGTCGACCAAATTCGTCTGAGCGCCGTGTCAGGCAAGGCTCAGCGACTCTTCTCCGCGGGTCGTCTCGCCTTCCACAACCAAGATGCGCAAGTCTGGAGTGGCAAGCTCGCAAGCGCCGTTCTCAACAGGACCAACTCGATCAAATCAGCAAGCCTGGACTCGCTTCGCATGCTCGAGGCTGAACTTCCGATTCTCGGACGCACGCTCGCCAATCGGTCTGCCGAGATGGCCAGCAACAGCCTGATGAAACTCAACGCAATTCTCAAGCAACTCATTCTGGAGATCGGCTCTGTTGCAGGGCCCGAGCTGGTCGAGAAGCTGCAAGCCGTATACGTTGACATCTTCGGGAAGAAACACCTGAGGCTCGAGACAATCGAAATACTCAACGCCGAGATTATTCGGTGCCTGGGTTTCCTGGGCGACGGTGGTTCATCCTACACCATCAAATACCATCTCGCCGGTGCGATGCTGGGCTGTGCTCTTCTGGATGCCCACCTTTCTCGCGTCGACCCTGGGGACGGATCCGTTTACCAAGATATTCACGCATTGACATCTCTCTGCTGGGTCAACTTTTCCGTCGCCTGCATTCACCTCTACGTTCCCGACAAGGCCTTTGATCCTCAGCTGAGATCTCAATTCAACCTCGAGGTCTACGACGCGACCAAGGCCAAGCTGGATCTCCACCTAGGCTCTGTCATCGAGTTTGAGCGTCTGTTCACAGGACAGGAGACTTCGCTTCGTGCTGAGCTTGCACAAGATGAACTGAAAGCGCTCGGGGCACCGCCTCCCACGGAACAGCTTCTCTATCGGCCCCAACGTTCTGAGCTGGGCCGGATCCAGGCCGATTTCAGCAACATCCTCAAGACGGTGATCGACATGGATGTCGTGTACTCGCTCGTCTCATTTACCTGGAGTCGCGCCGAGGGCACAAAATCAGAGCTCGACCTTTGCAAGCAGAACATTGGTCAGCTGATCGACCGCCTGGGCTTCCAATTCGACGCATACCAGGACATGATTCAGCCAGCTCTAGATATCCTGCACGGCCTGCACCTTGGCATCTCGCTGACAGACAGCTGCGATGCCCTGAAGGAGCACATTCCCACCGGTCCTTTCCTGGATGCATTGCCATTCCTCGGAGGCCAACCCCCATCCTCGCAGATGGCCAAGCTGCCGACCCGGAGTCTCAACTTCCTCCGCTTCCTGAGCCTCACTGCATCCATTGAGGGCCTTTCCAACCTAAGCGCGCCCAACAGACAGGGTCTCTTCGAGTCTGTGCATGGCTTCTTCGACGATTGGAATAAGAAGCTGGAAGCAGACCGCAAGGCGGAGGAAGCCCGCACAAGCCTTTACAAGTTCCGTGGCAGCTTCGAGGACGAGGAGGAACAGGACGAGGAAGAGTTCAATGAGCTCTTCCCCACATACGATGACGAAGAGAAGCCCGCAGTCCAGCGTGAAAGGGTGCGCGAGCTCTCTGTCAGGCTGGCTCAACTTCATCGGCAAATCTTCCTCGCGCCCGAGGAGCCAACGACAAGCCTTCGCCGGGCGTGCGCCTCCATCGCGCAGGATGCGGCCGCCGAAGCATGCGGACTTGCCGCTGTGGACCAGTCACTCAACGCTCGCATGCTGCCCATGACATTGTGGCAAGTGAACGAAGAGTTGTCGGCTCTCTCCTCCACCACTGCTGTGGATGGCAAGTACAATTTCTACGTGGACCCGAACCTCCCAGCTGTCCGTCAGCTCATCTCTCTTGTTAACAAGGTCGAGGTCCGCTTCCGCGAGCTGCAGCAGGTTGATGAGATTGGATTCATGCAGCCATTGACAGATGTCCTCGCTGCGTGCGAGACCCTGCTGGCCATTGTCCACACGGAACCCCTGGCGAGTATCCTTCCCAAGCTGGAGCGCCTTCACGGCATTGTATACGAGTGGCAACACGGAGGTTACGCCCCTGCTATTTACGGGGCGCCCGTTCTCTACGCATCCCTGACGGAGACCATCATCAACTGGAGACGGGAGGAACTCAAGACTTGGGCCAAGCTCTTCGATCACGAGGCTGACAAGTGCCGTGAGGACGCCGACTCGTGGTTCTTCATGGCATACCAGGTGGTCGTTGCCGTGCCTCTGAGCATGGTCGACTCGGCAAGCGAGCTGCAGCAGTACGCCGTGAATCTCGTCAAGGAACTCGAAGTCTACTTCTCGACATCTATCGCCGGCCAGTTCTCAGCACGCCTCGCGCTTCTTGGGCAGCTGCACAAGCATCTCGAGTTGCTCGTCGTCGATTACCCGCTGCTTCGTTCCGTTAGTGACGCGGTGCAGAACTTCATCAGCTTTTACTCCAACTTTGAGGCAGCGATCAGCAGCTCCATTGCGCAGGCAAGAGCTCCTATCGAGAAGAACGTCAAGAACACGGTCCTCATGGCCAGCTGGAAGGATACCAACATCAACGCCCTCCGGGAGAGCGCCCTCAAATCCCATCGGTCTCTGTTCAGACTTGTTCGCAAGTTCAGGGCGGTCCTCGGTCAGCCTGTCACCAAAATCATCGAACAGGGCCTGCCAGAGACCTCTAAGATCGCCAGCTCCCAAGTTTCGCAGGAGCCGTCAGACCTCAAAGCGGACACGCTGGCTCTGGCCAGGTGTCAGGAAGTCGCACCTGCCTGGGTGCAGCAGCACAAGCGTCTGTCCAATGTCTCGAAGACGCTCTCCATTATGAAGAACGTTGTTCGACTGAACAGCGATGCTGTCGACCCCCAGCAAGAGCTCGTGTCGTTTGTTGAGTCTACTGCTGAAGCGATCGCTCTGCTTCGCAAAGAGACTCCGTCCATTCTCACCGATGAGAACAAGAACCAGGTGAAGCACCTCAAGACGCGCAAGAGGAACCTGTTCGCAGACGTGCTCAAGGCCCTTCGCCAGATGGGCATCCGACACAACTTGGGTACCGAGGACCTGGAGATGCAGAACACCACCTCGAAGGTCCTCGGCACTGCACCTCCCCACGTTTCCGTGGACTCAGACAACGCAGCCGCGGAGCACTTCTTCTTCAAGGCTGTTGACACTGCTTCTAGAGTTCGGGGAGCTGGCCACGAGCACCACAGCGAACTCACCCCGGCTGAAATCCTTCGCAGCATTGGGTTCATGGAAGGCATGGTGCAGATTCTCAAGAGCCAGCGAAGCACCCTGGCGTCTGCCTGCAAGTCGGATCTCGCACTGCAGGAGGCGCTAGCCTCGACTCGCGAGATCAGCACGTGCTGGGGCGACAAGTCTCTCTCTATCGCCAAGACCACCTCCAACCTCTCGCAGATTGTGCAATGGGCGGTGCCTACCCTCAGATTCGGCATCCAGCTTGTGGAGGTCCATGGTAAGCTCGGAGTTACCGACAACAGTGGTGTCGTCAAGATCTTGCAAAATCGACTGGAGGTCCTCAGCGCCAGCTCGAGGAAGCGCAGCCAACACGCCACGACCCACGGAAAGTTGAAGATCCTGGAACACGAAGAAGACGATGCTGTGGCTCGGTTCGCTCTGGAGTGTCTGAAGAACGAACTGATTCAGTTGACAAGTGAGCGGCCTGACTTGGCGTTCATCTTGCAGCAGATTCGACCTTGGACTTACGTCTCGGATGGATCCTTGTCCGACGCTGCTGCAGAGGCCTGCAGCATCGAGCAGTTTGGTGCTCAAATCGCGACCATTTGCGATTCAGCCCTTGTTGCGGTGCAAAACTACAAGAAGGCATCAGCTGGGCTGCCGTCATCTGTCGAAAGCCCCGCCTGGCTCTCGAAGAGCTCGGCCGTGTACCGCGACATGCTCCAGGCTCTCCATCTTGACGAGGTGGCTGCGGCACTCAAGCGGTCACTGTCGCTGCTCGAGCGCGTTGACCTGAGCTCGCCCGTGGTGCGCAAGGCCACAACCTCCATGCTTGCAACAGTGCTCCCGATCTACGAGCAATACGCCGCGACCTGCCAAAAGAGCATCCGGGATCTTCGCGCTCTGCACGAAGCCACAGGTCGCATGGCCCACTTCCTCGGCCAGACATTCTCGCAGCTTGCTGCCAAGGGCTTCTGCACACCTCAGGAAAAGTCCGACGAGACGCAGGGTGACTCTGGCAAGCTGGAGGGTGGAGAGGGTCTTGGCGACGGCGAGGGTGCCGAGGATATCAGCAAGGACATCCAACCCGACGAAGACATGACCGAGCTGGCCCAAGAACCCAACAAGGAGCACAGCGGAGAGATGGACGATGAGAAGGATGCCGTCGACATGGCGGATGAGGAGATGGAGGGCGAAATGGCCAGTGTGGATGGCGCCGATGACGACGAAAAAGAAGACGGCAAAGACGGCGACGGAGAAGACGAGGATGACATTGAGGAGGAAGCAGGCGATGTTGACGACCTGGACCCCACGGCCGTCGACGAGAAGATGTGGGACGGTGACAACGAGGAAGAGGCAGACAAGGACCAGAAGGGCGAGAACGCCAAGGGCCAGCAAAAGGATGATCAGACGGCTTCCGACGACAAGCCAAGCGACGAAACAACCGAACAGCAAGAAGCCGCCGAGGATCAGCAGGAGCCCGAAGCCAACGACGATCCTGCCATGGAGCAGGAAGATGTCAAGTACGAAGAGGACATCCAACAGGACCAGAATGTTCAGCAAGAGGACGCTCTGGCTCTGCCTGACGACATGGAGCTCGACCTCAAGGATGCCGATACCGACTCATCAGACGACGAGCTAGAGGATGACGGGGATGATGGGGACGATGACATGGGCAAGGCAGAGGACAGGCCCGAAGAGAAGATGTCCGATGCGGAGGATGAGGGAGATGATGAGCAGGCCAAGGGCCGCGATGAGGAGGAGAATATGGAGGACGTTGAGGAAGAGGCCGACATTGGAGGAAACGAGGTGGATGATGAGCCCAAGGATGCGGAGGAGGATCCCAACGAAGAGCCCCAGCCTGAGCAGCCCGACGAAGTTGCCCGGCAGGATCAGATGCAGGACACGGCCAACGCTGACGCCGAGAACGCTGCGCCCAGCGACGTCAAGAGTGGCGGCCAGGATCAGAACGCCGACAGTATGGACGCTGATGAGGAGTTCAGCAACAACGCGGCACAGAGAGAAGAGGGCGACGCCGGCGACGGCTCCGCGAAGCAGCAAGCCGAGGCTGGGCAGAAGGGAAGCTTGTCGAGGTCCAACGAGCAAGGCCCCTCGACCACCGAAGACAATGACGAGGAGGACGCCAGCGAAGAGGCCCGCCAGGATCCATTCAAGAAGCTCGGAGACGCCCTGGAGCGCTGGCACCGACAACAGTCCGACATCAAGGACGCCCAGCCACAGGACGACGAAGCTGAGATGAAGCAGGCGCCCGACTCTGAGGAGATGGCTGCTCGCGAATTCCAGCACCTGGAGAACGACGATGCCGCGCCCGACGCTCAGGCCATGGGCGGCGCCGCGGACGAGCAGGTGCAGCCCATTGACGAGGCCATGGCCATCGATGACGAAGAAAAGGAGGACCCAGCGAGCCGTGTCATGCCGGAGCAAGAGGCCGAGGCGCATGACCCCAACGAGGGCGACAAGATGGACACGGATGAAGCCGAGGACGTACAGGCCAGAGAAAATGCGGCCGATGCCGACGAGGGCCGTTCAGGGGTCAAGACGCAGCAAGGCGCGTACGACCGCGATGACGAATCGGACTCGGACAACGACGGCGGAGTCGACGACGTCGAGCAGAGCGATGAGGAGGACGTGGACGAAACGTCGGCCCAGCTGCACGACACACATATCACAGGGGACGAGGAAGAAGAGCAGCCGCTGCGGGACTTTGACGAGTCGATGCAGCTCTGGACCGACTTCCAGACAAAGACCAGCGGTCTCTCGCTGTCACTCACGTCGCAGCTGCGACTGATCCTGACGCCGTCCCAGTCGACCAAGCTCTCGGGATCGTTCCGCACGGGCAAGCGCCTCAACATCAAGAAGATCATCCCATACATCGCGTCCAGCTACAAGCGCGACAAGATCTGGATGAGGCGAGCTGTGCCGACCAAGCGATCTTACCAGATCCTCCTCTGCGTGGACGACAGCCGCAGCATGGGCGAGACGTCGTCGGGCCGCCTGGCGCTCGAGTCGCTCGTCATGGTGTCACGCGCGCTGACCATGCTCGAGGTCGGACAAGTTGGCGTGCTCGGCTTCGGTTCCTCCGTCTTTACGGCACACGAGCTGACGGCGCCCTTCTCTTCCCATGACGCCGGCGCGAAGGTCCTGCAGCGCTTCCGCTTCGAGCAGGACCGCACCGACGTGGCCATGCTGGTACGCGAGACGATTGAGCACTTCCGCGAGGCCAAGCTCAAGAACCCGGCGCGCGGAGGCGAGGACCTCTGGCAACTCGCTCTCATCCTTTCCGATGGTTTGACGCCGTCGTCGGCGCACGACACGATCCGCCGACAGCTGCGCGAGGCCATGGAGGAGCGCATCATGGTCGTCTTCATCGTCATGGACGACACGAAGCACCGCAAGGGCGACAGCGTGCTTGATCTCAAGGAGGCACGCTTCGTCAAGGACCAGTATGGCAACAGCCAGGTCGTCATTGAGCGCTACCTTGACACGTTCCCCTTCCCGTACTTCCTGATTGTGCACAATCTGGAGGACCTGCCTAATGCGCTGGCGGGACTGCTGCGGACATGGTTCGCCGAGGTCAACTCGTGAGCCCAGAGCTTTTTACTATTGTATTTTGAGAAGAAAGGTGTTTGGCGTTTAGGTTCCGTGTATTTAGTATCAATGTTCTGTCTGTACTTTTCCTCAAAGCTGTCATGACTGTTGTGATGTTGGTATTGATATTGCTAGGTAGCCATGGGTCGACCGCTACAGTTAATCGACCGCTACAGTTAATCGACCGCTACAGTTAATCGACCGCTACAGTTAATCGACCGCTACAGTTAATCGACCGCTACAGTTAATCGACCGCTACAGTTAATCGACCGCTACAGTTAATCGACCGCTACAGTCAGACCATCAAAAGTCAAAATGGCTGCCGCTGCTGTCCAAGATCTCAACAGATCCCAGGGTATCTAGGTAGTAGGGTTGATTCTGTTAAGATCTTGCTTGGACAGCAGCAGCGGCCATTTTGATAGTCTTGGAAATAGTTCAGATGAGGGCGTGTGGGATGAAAGTGGAATGGACTGTCTTAGCAGCAGAGTTCCTCCCTCGCTCCTTTTATAAGTATAAGTAAGCCAGGGAGCTGGCGACCCTCAATCTGTTGGGTGAAAGCAGAGTTTGCAGGTTGACGCCGCTGGCTTAAGCCATCTTCAAGATGGCGCTCGACGACACTATAGCATGAAACACAACACACATACAAGTTACAAACAGGGCCCGCCTTATTGAGAATCTAATCGGTTGTGTCTACAGCCCAAACTCCTTGGTGGTATACATCTAGACAAACATCTAACCCGCTCGTCTAATCTAATTTTGGAGAGTACCAAACGCCGAAAGCAATAGTGTACATGGATGGAAGGACTCGCTTAGAAGCGAGAAATGTCCCTACCAAACAGCCAAGTCATCATCCAGTGGATCAACACCATGATCTTGTTTCGGATGGACATGCTGCGGGTGATGTAGGCGCCCCTCCAGAGGACCCAGGCTAGGCGGCCGGTGATCCCGTCGGACATGGCCTCGCTCTGGAGAATGGCACGCCAGCTACCGAGGTAGGCGAGGGTGCCCAGATTGCGATACCGGAAGGACTTTGCAGTCGCCATAGCGTCGGTGCCGGGCCTGCCGTACTTGTTGAGGGCCTTGGCGAGGTATTTCGCCTGCTGGGAGGCGACTTGTGCGGTGGCAGGGAGGGCCTCGCGCTCGATAACGGCGCAGTCGCCAATGGCGAAGACATCTGGGAGGATAGTGCTGCCTGACGGGGCATCCTTGGGGTCTTTAGCGGCGTCTTTCTCTGGGGCCTCTTGGGCAGAGATGCGGACGCGAAGGTGATCGTCGGTGACGATGCCGCCGGTCTTGTGGTCTTTGATGATGTGCCATGGCTGGCTGCCGTTTTCTGGAGTGTTTGCCTCAGCGGGAACAGAGGTCCTGAGCTCTCGGGCTACCATTCTGGCGACGAGAGGGTTCTGCATAAGACCCGTGCTCCACACGACGATGCCGGCGCCAACCTCGTCATCGCCGTACTCCTGAATCTTGAGCTTGAGTCCACCCTTGCCGTCCTCGTCGGGGCGGATGCCTTGCAGGTGGTGCTCCGTCTTCACCTGGATTCCCTGGCGGCGGAAGGTCTCGATGGCATAGGCAGAGAGCTTCTTGTCGAACATGGGAAGGACCTTGGGAGCCACATCATACACGGTGATTGCAGCGAAAGGCATGAGGCGGGGGTAAAGGCGGGCGAGGTCGTCATGTACAAGGTCGTGCAGCTCGGCGGCGAACTCGATGCCAGTCGGGCCACCTCCAACGACGGCAAAATGCAGCAACTTCCGGCGCTGTTCGTCGGTGGTGTTGGGCAAGTCGGCGCGCTCGAAACATTGCAGAACGCGAAGGCGGATGGAGCGGGCGTCGCCAACGTCACGGAGGAAGTTTGCGTGCTCGCGGACTCCTGGGATGCCAAAGGTCTGAGAGTAGGATCCGACGGCAACGATGAGCTTGTCGTAGGGGACTGAGATCATCTCCCCTTTTTTTGGGGCGATGGTAGAGGACTCGAGGTTAGTGACATCTGAGCTTTGAGGTGACTCCTTGGGTGGTTGTGGCGGGGGCATGGTGCGCGAGTTGAGCTCATCAGCGTCTGGATTTGTCTCGACTTGGATGAGCTTGTTGTCAAAGTCGATAGAATCAGCCCAGCCTGGGGCATGTTAGTTGTGCATGGAGGGGCATTGGGGCGGTGACTGACCTTGGTGGAAGCGGTCCGGCTGTAGTCTGCGCACTGGCTCAAGAATGGAGCGGAACTCCAGAGTCCCAACGGTGGTGGAAGCCAGGAGGGGGGTAAAGACAAAGTGTGAACGCGGCGAGATGATGATGCGCTCGTACTTCTTGGGGTCGAGGTCTCGGGCGAGGGCATAGCCAGCCCAGCCGGAGCCAAGCACGACCACTCGTTCTCTTTTTGCTGGAGAGATGTCAGAGAGATTTTCTACGAGTTTTAGTGAAGACTTATGGCTAGGCTTACTTGACGCTGAAGGGCTGTTGTGTTGTGTAGTTGCAAGCCTGGTAGTGACAGGAGCGATGCTCGTGTTAGTGGTGACACCGACGGCATCTGGGCGCTGAAAGGGGCGGCCTGCGTTCCGCCAGTACGCCCTTGCCATTTTTGAGGATGCCATGGTCGTTATTTGGGGAGGATCTCGGGATTACAAAAGACATAGAATGGGAGAAGAGAAAAGGGTCATTAGGTCCTTAGGAAGCATGAAGTATTTAGGGCAGGAAGGAAGTTGACGGAGCTGGGCTTGGCATAGTAATCGGAGCTTACTGGGGGCTGATGTCATGGGGACACGAAAAGGCCCTGAAGGGGGAAGGCACAGGGCGTCACGTCCCACTAAAGATATGGTGCATTTCGCAGGTCAGGCAGCACATATCGCATGTCTAGTTAGTAATCAGCATGGCAACCAATTACCTCTGCTGAGGGAATTCAGCCCTTCGAATTCCGACCCCAACATGCGACTCTCGCTGACCTCCACAGCGGGCACGCGCATCCCGGGTCCGGCTTGAACCCGACCTGAAAATGCCCTGAAAACCCATCAATGGTGGGTTTCCCCCGGCGTCCGTCAAGTCTCCGAAGCATCCACAGTCCGGCCAGACACGATAACAGACCGGATCCGGGAGAAACAGGATGACAGACCTGCCTCATCTTCGGGGCCCGGAGCCCCCGGGATCCTTTCCTTCATCCAGTCTGTGCCTTCTTCGCCTTTGCCATCTTCTCCTCCCATGCCAGTTGTTTCTCTGACGCGATATGGAGCAGGCCAGGATGGAGTCTGTCACGAAGCCCCCATTTGGATCGGAACGTGTCCTGCGATGAAGCGATGGAGTACGCTCGAATCTCTGGCTCCCGTCCCTCGACATCGCGTTCCTGCGCCAGCGACCGCCAGCCATCGAATGCTTTGTCGTGCTTTGCGAACGTCGGCCAGGTGGTCCTCCACGTGATCAACGGCGGCCGCCCGTCACGGCGCACCTCGTACTCGAAGAGTCCTGACTCACCGCCGCCGCATTCCCAAATCTGCAGTAGTTCAAGTCGGGGCATCAGCCTGGCGGCGATGGAAGCGGCGCGCAAAGTATCTCGACTGAAACGGGGTGTCTCTTGACGGAACAACTGACATGTGAGCGTCAACACTCGTAGGTCGGGCCAAGGCGCACGTGTTGGCGAGTCGAGTGCCGTCCGGTCCCATCTGACCCTGAAGTAGTCGTGGAAGAAGGCTCCAGCGTCCGTCACAGTTGTGATGAAGATGCGCTCAAGGCTGCGTGTCGCTCTGGAGAGCTGCATGCCCAGTGGCCAGCATGGACTGGGCCAGCTGTTACGACCATGGTTTTTCTTGTCGGTATCTTCGAGCAAGTATAATTCCTTGATCGACTCTGGAAGTCCATACTGATGGAGCTGCCGTTCAAACTCTGTGACGTGATGTTAGCTAGCAGGACACGACAACTTCCGAGGCAAGTACTTTGGGTAAGTAGTCCAAATAAACGAGCCAGTCCCCGAGCAACTCCCAAGAGCTCGCACTGACTTTCACGATCTCACGAAAACCGCGACTAGATTAGTGCTTGGGATCCTGGAGGTGATTCGTCGACTTTGACGGATGATTGAAGGCAGCACACGTACCTAGTTTCCATTCATCTTGCTCGTATGAATATAGTTCCAGCCATTTCTCTAGACGCACCACCTTGACATGCACAAGACTCTCGTGAAAAAGCTTGAACAAAACACGGGGCGAGAACCCTCGAAAGGTTGACCGCCGGACTGTCAAATGGCTAATGATGCCAACCCGGGGCAGTTTTTTTTCTCGCCTCGACTTTGCTCGAGTCTCAGCCCGAACTTTCATGTTGGAAAAGTCAAAGCTCACTGGCTTTGACCCGAGGAGCCTGTCTCTGCCGCTCCCATTCGTGGTATTGTCGCTGGGGATTTTGTGGACGCCCTGGGTCCATCTATGAGGGGGATCGTGTATTTGGTATAATTCCTTGTGTAAGCGATCCTCATCGTCCTTGGTCATCAGCTTGAACCAGTCGGTATAGGGGCAGTCGTCGTTCAGACGAAGTGGCCGGAAGACATGTTTGTTGTCGCTTGGCGAATAGATGCTGATTTCCAGCTTCATGCCATCCACTCCACCCAAGGATTTCCTGTTCCATTTATCGGCGCCACCCTCCGTCGAGAGAATCCTCAAGAGAACCCAGACGGCCTCCGTAAAGATTGTGCAGTTTCTGTGTATGAGTTAGTATGTAGCGCAAAGACAGTAGTGGTTATATTGCGAGACTCACCTCTTCATCGTGTCTGCGTCTTCGGCCATCTGGCAGACGCCGCAGTCATATTCATCCAGCTGGACCCGGAGCCAGAGATGATTGATCAAGTTGAATCTGTACTTATTTTCGCCCCGGATCATGTTTCGGAACTCGGGTAGGCACGATTGCGATAAACATATTTTGCTGTAATTGACGGGCTCAAAGTTTTGCACGACCATGAATCACAAACACTTCCACATTTAGCAAGGATGTGGTCTCCAGGTCGTCTGGTCTTGTCGGCGATGATCTCCTCGAATATCATAGCCTCGATCTCGCGAGGTAAGGCTGACCAGAAGAGGGCCATTGTTGAAATTGGAGTTGGAAAACTATGAGAAGTAGTTCTGGGCAAGTGTGAGAAATGGGCTTTGACAAGTGTGAGGAATAGTTCTGGACCCGGCCACCTGAAAAAAATAAGAAGGCTCCTTCTCTTTATAAGAAGTAAATGTCTGGCAAGCCACCATAAGACTTACATGCAGAGATTGCAACTCGAGTACGATGGTCGGGGACGATGTACTTCTTGTGGCAGCCCGGACGCCACTCGCAATGACTCAAGAATGCAATAGAAAGGATTTGAACCAACAGACAACAAATGTATTCCATCTACATGCTCACTCTTACTGCAGCATCGAGTCGAGACTCTCGCCCAGCACCGCCTCAATCTTGACGATCCACCGGTGCGTCTCCCTCTCCACCACCTCATCATCATCATCCTGCAACTCGCTGATGTACGGCAGCATCTCCGGCAGCGCCGACAGCCACTCCTCGCCCAGCTTGTCCGTCAGCTCCTGCTGGCAGCGCACCGCCGCCAACCGCACCGCCGCCTGCTCCGAACGGAGATGCTTCAGCACCGCCGTGTTGAGCGCCTTCTGGTGGTCCTGCGAGTCGGCCGCCCGCGCGAGCTCGACCACAGCCGGCACCAGCGCCAACGTCACGTCCGTCGCCGGTGCGTGCTCGAACTGTGCTGCAAGTACTGGTGCAACCGCTCCAAAGTGTGCGGGTGTCTGCCAGAAATCGTCCTGATCGTGCTCAAACGACCGCGCAAGGGTCTGAAGGACTCGGTTCCACAGACGACGCTGCTCAGCAACGCGCACGTCGGTGCCCGAGATGACAGCCACAGCGTCGTCAACAACGTACGTCGCGTAGCTTGTGATGAGGGACTTGAGCGTGCCGAAGAAGACCTCAAGGAAGCCGTACAGGCTGTAGCGGCGCTGCAGACGACCGTTGGCGTCCGACTTGGGCAGCTTGGTCGACCACTCGACAATGTTGGTGAAGACAGGTCGGAAGGCAGCATCGTTGAGCTTGTAAATCATCTTGAGAGCAACCTCATTGAGCGACGCCTCGATCTTGCCAATCTGATCCGACTCGGCATCGGACAGACCGTCGCCCTCGACGTGACGCTCCCGACGCAGGTCCAGGACCTTGACCAGGATGTTTGATAGGGTTGTCACGTTCTTGCCAACGACCGACTTGGGCTGGCTGTCGATGGCCACGCCCAGAATATCAATGTATTCGCTCACAGCCTGTAAGCCAGTTAGCTTCTCCATCGTCACAACTGCCATCGTCCATGTATTGCTTACCTGTCCACCAGTCTGGCTGGCAAAGGCCCAGTTGCACTCCAGGGCGGTGAAGAACACCTTGGGGTCGACCTTGCGGGCCAGGAAGCGCAGGCAGTTAAGCCGGCTATCGTCCGCATCGTCACCCATGTCGCCCATAGCAGACTCGTTGGATGCGGCGAGAACCTGATCCAGGTAGCTGCCCGTGATCATGTACGGCAGGTGCTGTGCCAGCGCCGACACAAAGGCGTAGCTAGCGTTGTGCAGCTCGTCCAGGGCATCGCCGCCCTCGAGGCTCTGCTTGATGTACAGAATGGCCTGGGGCACGGCCAGTGACAGCACTGGCAGGATGCCGTCCTGAAGCACGTCCACCAGGGATGTCAGGCACAGCAGCGCCATGACGCGAAGACCAGCGTCTGGCGTTCCCAGGCAGTGGGCTCCGGCAATGGTGGATGCAGCGGCGGCCACTGCCTCTGGGTCCTTCTTGCCGTACTTCTCCGCAATCTTGTCGATACAGGCGACAGCCGTGTGCTTGTACTTGATGTCGTCCGTATCGCGGATCGCAGCCGTAAGCTGCGGCAGGAATCCGAGCAGAGCCGTCCTCGACGCCGCGTCCGAGGTGCTCTCCTTCTCCACGCGCACCTCGAGCGCCCGCAACACCTTGCGGCGGATGGCCATTTCCGTCTGGTCCTGCAGGCTCTCTACCGACTTGATGAACTCGCCGATCGAGAGGAGGTGGAGCAGGTTGGCCAGGCTCGAGCCACAGCACTCGTGGAGCTCCTTGTCCGCCTTGACCGTCTCGGCCAGGGAGAGTGTGCCCTGGAGCAGGGAGGCGTACAGCTCGCGCATCTTGGATGTCTCCATGTCGTCGCGCTCCGAGAGCACATTGATCTCCCTCTTGAGCTTCTTGCCCGAGAGGAGGCCAGGGAAGATGGTCAGCTGCTTGAGGGCAGTCTTCTGGGCGTTCTTGGGCCTCAGCACGTCACCAACGCCGAGCAGGGTGGTGGACATGCTTGGCTTGGAGCTGAAGATGTCGGTGATAAGGTTGAGAAGCTTCACCAGCGTCTGGAGCTGCACCTCGGCGCTGTAGTGGGCCAGGAGATCGGCGGCAAACGACTCGACCTCGGGCGTGGCGCCGTACTTGTCAATAAGCATGGCCAGCAGCGCGAAGAGGAACTCCTCCGGTCCGAGAGTATCGACAAGGGTCACGAACAGGTCGTGCTTGCGGTGGGACGGCATGTGCTCGTATGCCGTGACGAAGCTGACGAGAAGCTCGGTCGCGCCGGCAATAGGGTTGCGGTTGCCCTTCCTGAGGGACTCCATCAGAGGCGGCACGACCTCCTTGATGGTCTGGTTGACGACGTGCGCCGAGTAGTCGTCGTTCTGGCGGAGGACAGAAGCGCCCATGAAGGTGAAGATGGGCATGATGCTGTGCAGGACCACATCGGGGGCGGCGGTCGCAAGGCTCGCGATCAGAAGCAGTGCCGAGTTCTGAACAATGGGGCTCGACGTCTTCTGGATACAGTTGGCGAGAAGGTCACCGTGGCCACCAGAGCGGTTGATCTTGAGGTTCTTGTTTGTCCTGTACTCGGGAACCATGGCGATCAGGCTCGTCAGAACCAGGTTCTGCAGGTAGCCCAGCTCCGAGTCGACGACGGCTGTGAGACGCTGGAGCTCGCCGAGAGTGTCGAACAGGTTGGGCAGCAGCTCCGGGTGCGACTGGGGCTTGGAGCCCTCGACGAGCTGGAGGATGAAAGTGACGTCGCGGAGGATACGGCTCAGGTCAGCCGCGCTGTACGACTGCACCGCCGTGTTTGCCTCGGTGCTGGTGCGGCGGCGCTTGCTCGGGGGCGAGCCGGTGACCATCTTGGAGCGAGACTGGACCGCGTCGAGGAACTGGGCAAGTGTGGCCGTCGACAACTCCACGTTCTTGAGCAGGACGCCGGCCTCGGCCGCGATTGTGTCCTCCCTGTCTTGCGCAGGGGGCGGGCGCTGGTAGATCTGCAGCATGGTCTCGGCCACGTCGAACTGGGTGTCTTGCTTCATGGTGGGCCACATGACCTGCAGACGCTGGAAGCTGGCGCGAACGAGCTTCTGGCGGCGGCTCTCAGAGGTCTCGCCAACGATAGAGAGGAGGAAGGCAAGGCCCTCGGGGTCGTTGGGCACAATAGTCTCGGTAAACCTGAGGTCCAATTGGATAGGGTCCAGCTGCTCCTTGGCACAGGCTTCAGCCGTCTGTTCCTCGGTGAGGTCCGCCCACCAGCGGAAAGCGGGCAGGAGGACCTTTGTCCTGGTGGTGGACGAAACGCCCTTGATGCGATTGAGGAGGGTGAGCAGGGTAGACTTGACACGCAGCAGGGGCGTGGCGACGACGTGGCTCGCCAGAGAGGTGAGGATGGACTGCCTCGCCGCCTGGGAGATGCTGGTCGCCTTGGTCTTTGCGCTGCTATCAACGCCCGCCTGCAGGACGACGATGAGATGAGCCTCGTCCATGACGCACTCTTCCAGAGCCGGCACGATGATGTCGTGCAGCAGCTTGGCCACAACCTCGGGGCCCATGGACTGTGTCTTGACGCCGTCGGCATAGAAGCCGCCGGCTCCCCAGGCGTCCTGCTTCTTGCCCTTGCTCTGGGGCGGGTACAGCTCGCCGAGGCGGGTGAGGAGGTCAGCGGCGACGCGGCGCACCTTGCGGGAAGAGTCGAGAAGCGCCACCATGCAGTAGGGGATGATGGCCTGCAGGTCCTTTCCATCGGCGTCATCCTCGAGGAGCCTCTGCTTAACGGCATCGAGAGCGCCAGCGCGGGCGAACGTGGGGTATGGGCCAGACCAGATGCGCACCATGAAGGCCGCAAAGGTGGCATCGCCAACGGCGGTTGAGCGGTGAAGAGCAGGGATGGCGGCAAATTCGGTAAGAAGCTGGGGCTCCTCGATGCTCTGAGCAACAACGCGGAGGAACAGCTGGCTGAGAGCCACGGAGGCCTCGTCAGCCTCGGCTGATAGGGACGATGGCAGGGTGATGGCATCGTCGGACTGCTGCTGCATAAGCACGCGAACGTCCTGGGCAGGGACCTTGCGGTCGACGTCCATCTCGTCGTCGACAGGGGCGGTAGCGGTGATCTGCTGACGGATCTTGACATCCAGCTTCATCTCCATCTCCTCAATGTCGAGCTCCTCCTCCTCAATAGCCTTTTGGATGATTTCGCTAGAGTTGCCAGTGTGGCGAGAGAGGTCGATGAGGGCTGTTCCCAGCTCCTTGCGCACCTGGCCGTTGGGGTCGACCTCATCGCCCAGCTGATGCGCGGCCACAAGTAGCGTCTTGAAGATGACCTTGATCTGCTGCTCACGCAGGACCTGGCCGACCAGCACGGAGCGGATGACGGACAGGCCACGGGCGTCGCCCTTCTTGATCAGGCGATCGACGAGAGCGATGCAGAGGCCGTTTGCGAGCTTGTCGACCCTCTGGCGTCGGCCAATGTCGACAATGACGCCTCCAACGTCCGAGACCTTGAGGAGGGCCTTGGTGACCTTACTGCCCATCTGCTTGGCGCCTCTGTACTGGGCGAGAATGGAAAGACACACGAGACCGGGCCTAACGGTCTCGGCGGTCCATCCGTGAACGACCTGCTCCATGAAAGCAGACAGGACGGCGTCGTCCAGGTTGCCCTTGGCGGCGAACATGGAGACAGCCATGTAGGCGGCAACCTGCAGGCTCGAGACCTTCTTGAGCAGCATGGCCTCGCCGAAGATGTGGCCGAAGCGCTGCAGCAGGGCCTGGTCGTTGTCTCTCTGGATGCTGGCGCGTCCGGACCTAGCGTTCTCGAGGAGACCGTTCAGGGCCTCGGTCATGGTGCTACCCCAGAAAGAGATGAGGGCTGAGTAGTGCTGCTGGTTCCGGCAGGCCTCAAGGGTGTACTCGGTGAGGGTATCGAGGAAGGCGGCCTGGTGGATGGCCTGGCGGACCAGAACCGCGCGCGAAGGGGCGGTCAGGGACTTGATGTAGGGCATGAGGAAGCGGTACTCGGCAGGTAGTGTCGCGGGAAGGATCGAGAGGACCGTGACGAAGACGGGGATGGTGTGGTATGGGAGGAATGTCGTAAGGAGAACGCTGGTGTTTTCTTCGTGAATCCTGCAGACGGACATCGTCAGTATGGTCCGGAGGGGCAGAGGGTAGACTGTACTGACCTGAAGCGCCTGACCAGCCACTCAATGGCCTTGATGGCGGGCATAATCCTCAGACGGCTTCCAGCAAGACGCAGGAAGGCGTTGATCTTGTTGTCCAGCTCGGCATTCTCAGCGGCTGTCATTTGTGTCCGGTCCTCCTCCTGGCTCTGCTCGCTGAACAGGGTGGTCGCGAAGGGCCTGAAGCGCGCATCGAGCAGGCAGAGCTCCTCGAATCCCTCGTTACATATCGTGTACAGGGCCTGGAAGCTCTGGTTGGCGGCGATCTTGGGCTCGAAGATCAGAGACTTGGAGTGGGCGGCCTTTTGTGCTTTGACGTTCAAGGACGACTTGGATTGGACTGCGATTTGCGCAAGCTGCGCAGCAAGAGAGGACGCCATTTTAGGGACACCAGTGGTGGTGTGGTGTTTGAGGGGTGTCCTTCTTGTGGTGTTTCGTATGTGTGGTGTATATTTGCCAACAGGTCTTTGGGTGGTGGTGGTATTGTGCCTGTGGTTGCTATTGAAAGCGACGGCTATGGCTGCACAGAATTGTCTGATGCTGGACCGACCTGGAAATTTTTTGGCCGTCGACGATTGAACGGGCGATAAGAGATGTGACGAATCGGAGGGGATGTCGATAAGGCGGGGTCCACATGGAGGGGCTACAGTGCTTTGAGCGCTAACACACGCCAACGCCAAGGGACCTGGAGACAATGGACCTGTGACAACCTTGCTCCGAGTATTTGGCAGCAATGTCCCTCCCTCGCTCTTTTTATAAGGGAGCTGGGGACTCTCAATCTCTTGGATAAAAGCAGGGCTCCGCAGATTGACGACACTGGCTTAAGCCATCTTCATCATGGCGCTTGATGACTCAACACGACAGCATGGATCACAACAAGCTGCTTTGGGAAGGGACCTGGAGACACGGTGCTCCGAGTATACCTGAGGGGCTGCCTAAAGAGAGGGTATCACATCGTAACTTTAATGTGGAATAATGAACCTATTACAATAGAATTGAATATGTTAGATAGAAGTCCATATGACGACAAGCCCGGTCCGAAGTCATCAGGAGGTGTGAGCTGCCAGTGGACCAATAGGGGGCGACGAAAAGATGGAACAGGCGTTTACTGGACCTCACCTCGGTGCACTGGACTCACCACGGTGCATGCCTTCAAGTTGAACCCCACTGAGGTTCATGAGCGCGCCCATTGATGAGCTTCTTCATACCAAAGTAGTTTTCTCGCTTCAGCCCAAGAAGATTCACTCAATCCGGCAAAATTAATACAACGTTCTGCAAGCGCTGGCAAAGACCGACCTGCACTGGCCCTTGCGCCCTGGGAAGCAAGTCGAGGCAGGCGCGTCCGACGTGTGCTCTGTGTACATGCTGTCCCGCGACTCTCACCAGACCTTCACGACCTTCACGACCTCGGATTTTCCGCCATGCTGCCATAGCTGACGCAGGCTCATATCCCCACAATGTCCTCCATGGAGAAGGCCACTCCTCTCCATCTTGTCAGCGAGACAAAGTTCGACCATCGTGTCCCCGCAGGCTTGCCCAAGAGCAACCCGACCGTCGACCTGTCTGTCTCCTGGGATGCGCTTGGTAAGAACCTCCTCATCTACAGGCCGAAAGACCAAGTCGTCTCCAAAATTCACCAGTATGTACGGCCTGGCGCCGCAGCGCCCGAGCCGTTGGCCATCACATGGAAATCCGATGGTATGCCTCGCCCCGTCCACAAGACACCAAGAGGGTTGTACTGACGCTACCCACAAGGTCGATTTCTCGCCGTCGGCTGGAGCGATGGAACAGTGCGACTGATGGGTCTGGAGAACAACAAGACCGCGCATCACATTCGCATCTCGGAGGACGCCTCGGCAAAGATCACACACATCGGCTGGTCGTGCAACGGAGTCCGCCGGTCCGACAGCCAGCCCAAGGCAACCGCTTCGTGGCAGGACCTGGTGTCTGAAGAACTCGACTTTCCAGGAAAGCTGCCAACCCTGGACCTTCCCCGAGAACTTGCATTCCTCGAGGTCGACGAGTCGTTACCCAAGATCAGCCCCCTGCCGTCAGGCAGCGCGGGCGAGGGAGAGGATGCAATGGTCTTCACGCTCAGATCTGGGATCGAATTCCTCTTCCAGCCCTTCAACGTCGAGGACAGCGACAGTGTGCACGCCATGGTGGTCGGCACAAGCGACGGACGCCTTCATCTGAGCGTCTATGACTCGTTCATCATTGGCGACTTCCGCTACACCCTGCCCAGCTCCATGTACAGGCCGGGCGTTCTACAGCTGGTGCACCATGCCTCTCATCCTGCCATTTCAACACACAACTTGGTGCTGCAGCATCCAGCTGACGAGGGCAAGGGTGTCTATCTTGTGCCGATGGACCTGTCCTTCATCTCGTCGTCGCCCATCAATTTGTCGCTGCTGGCGTCCAAGCTTACGACGTTGCAAAAGCTGCTCCGATATATCCGCCAGACTCAGCTTCACATGAGCGCTGAATACAAGAACACGAGGGAGCTACCAAGTCGTTTCCTGCGCGCAATTTCGGAGGACTTGGAGAAGAGCGACCACGGTCCGACGGACATCACGCAGGCTCTCTTCCACACAGTCGTCACCGGACATGCCTATGATCTGGTCAAAGAATGGCTGGTAGACAACCTTGCTGAGAGGGTAAGTAGCCTCCTGATCTTCCCTTCCCCTGTACTGATGGTTTCTATGTAGGGCCATAAACGATGGGACAAGGCTGTGACCACTGGCCTCGAAGGCCTGCGCTCCCTCGTTCATGAGAACCTGCTACCTGCGCTGCAGAGATGCTCCATCATTCTGAGCCGACTGCGTGGACTTGCTCAATTTTACGACAACCGAGATGACATTGGATTCTCGGTGGTCCAGATTACCCGCGCCATGGACATGGTGGCGTGCCTCCAGCTGGTGGCCCACCGCATCCTGCTCCAGGTCATGGAGGAGCTCGAGCTCTTCAACGCCTTTTCCCTCTGGCTGCGCTTCCAGATCGACCGCCTCGCCGCCTCCAACTCCAACAATGAAGAGTTGACGGAGAAGGAGGCGATGATGGAAAACGGAAAGGTTCTGGCGTACATCCAGCGCTTCCTAGTCCACAGCCCCCTGGGCCTCTTCTTTGACGAGGTCTCCCAGGAGGAGTATGATGCTGACAAGAAGGCCACCGAGGGCACTGTGAACCTGCTGGATGCTCTGGATACGCAGCTAAAACGACACGAGACGGGTCAACCTCATTCCAAGGGACTGCCCCAGGTCAAGTTCCTCGTCGACATATTCGACGATCGCGCCGTCGGAATCTTCAAAGATATTGCCGAGGCCCAGAAGAGGAGTGTGCGCTTTGGACAGCCGACCAGATTGGTGGTGCAAAGCAGGATCACCACTATGGACTCGGTCATGGACCATGTGTCCGAAGGGGTTTGTTTTTCCAATGTCTTGTTGAGAAGAAAGTCACTCATCTGTTGCAGGGCACAGAAAAGTTGATCAGCTACGCAGCCGTATGCCAGGCCGATCATGACGACCAGGGTAGGTGCAGAAAGGCGAGTTGCCACTGTCTCAACGCTGACTGGGAATGTAGTTTTGATTCTTCGGAGCGAGTTGCATGTCGTAGGCGGCATCAGTGCGACTAAGGGCAGCACCATAAGCTGTGTCCGGGCAGAGGGGAACAAGATCACGGACATCAAATTCCTGGATGGCAAGATTCTTGTTATTCTCATGACCCGCATCAGTGAGCACTCTTCAATGGTTGAAAGACGCAATTCGCCTAACTCAACAACAGCAGACGAAAAGCAGGCCATTGTCAAACTGCCTCTATCAGCACCTCAGCTTGAGTACAGCCCGTACGAGGAGGGCACCCTCCCAGCGGCGCTTTCTCTGGAGGACATTCTCAACACACCAGAACAGCCCGCTACGGTCTTTGCGCTCCCGGAGGATCGCAACTTTGTGCCCGTGCAGCTAGAGGTCCACAGGTCGACAGACGCTCGTGGCGAGTTGCCAGCCCGTGTGTGCCTGCTCAGCCGGGACCGCACGACCTTGCGCGTGTTTTCCTTTGAGGAGCATCAGGAGACTGGGGACAAGGATGAGGAGAAGAAGGGGGCGCCGAGGACGCCAAAGGTGGCCAAGAAGTCCAATGGCGACTCGATCTAGAAGGCGGGTAAGCTCGAGCTCACGCCTCGGCCAAAGGGCATGAAAGGACCACCACTTCGGATTCGAGGTCGGGACAATACCGTGTAGTCCTCGCGGCAGCATATCATAAATGGTCATGGGAGTCGAGAGGGGGACGAGACGGGCAAAACGATATGCATCCTGTTGCTCGAGGCGACTAGGAGCCAATACGAATACAAATGATATGTACAGCCGATAACATGTCCCAGATAAGTATCCCAATCCTGCCGCAGACACACCCCTTGCCCTTGTCGGCCTCACTTTCGCGGCTTGGTGATTTCGAAAAACTCGGTCAAGCCCTGCACGACAGCCTCGACGTTCATATTGACAAGGGGCATGCGGTCATACGAGTCCTCCTTCATAATGGCGACAAGGGCGAGGTAGCGGTCAACCTCGCGCAACATGATGGGGCGACCTGCATCGTGGAGGACCATGCAGCTCTCGGCCCAGTTACAAGCAACCTGCTCCTCGACCCTGGCGTTCCAAGGCTCGCCCTCGATCCGCTTGCGCTGGGTGTCTGAGCGGGCCCAGGAGCCATAGACCTCTGTAATGTCGATGATGACATCGATGTAGTCGGAGCAGATCTCGTAAGCGGCCATGTCGGCGGCGGCGGAATCTGTGGCGATGTAAATCTTGGAGAGGACGTCGAAGAGGTAGGCCTTTTCGAAGCGGCAGGTGCGGCAGAGGTTGGTGAGCATGGCCTCGAGGGTGCCGAGCTGGGGGATGAGTTTCTGGATGACCTTTGAAAAGGCCTCGAAGATGGAATGGTTGTAGATGGAAGTAAGGTGGAAGGTGACGGGTGCGTTTTCGAAGCCGTGGTCGGAAAGCTCGTCCTGAATGCGGATGGTGATGTCACGCTGAATGTCGAGTTTGTAGTCGTCGGAGAGGCCATCGACCTTGTGGATGAAGACTTCGATGTTGATGTTGGGGTAGGTGGGCTGGAGGTTGAGGATTGTGGTGTTGAGGCGGGCGACGGCCTCGAGGTAGTCGTCCTGGGCGTCGATGACCCAGATAAGGGCGCCGATCTCGCCAAAGATGGCCTCCATGTCGTAGTTTGGGTTTTCGAAAATATCGATCTGGCCCGGGAAGTCCCAGACCTGGAAATCCATGAACGAGCTGCGGAGAGGTCAGCGGGAGGGAGACGGTCAAGAGGGGAGGCAGGCGTACGCCATGGAGTCCTTTTGGATGCGCGCCGTGGACTCGAGGAACAGAGTCTCGTTTGGTGGCAGCTTGTGGAAGACGACGCTGGATATGGACGACTTTCCGCTCCTGCATGCTCTCGTCAGCGGGTGTCATTTTGTTCAGTGATGGCTTGGCATTACCTCCTCTGGCCCATCAGGAGAAGACGGGGCTTCCCCTTGCCGGGCGGCCCTACGAGTGGCCCTTCGGTTGGTTTGCTGTCATCACCCCCTTTGGGGATGCCGCGGAGGCTCTGTTCAAAGACGCGCTGTAGCGTTAGCGTTGCCGGGCTTAGACGACCGCTGGTGAGGTTGACGAGGTTATGGATGGAGAGCCGGCCGCCATCTACCGCTTGGGATGGCGGCGAGTGGCTAAAGTAAGGTGAATGCGCCATGTGGGAGGGATGATGCGGGTGTCATGCGTCTCAACGACTTCGTCTGAAGTGCGGGCTGGTCCTTGGGAGGTGGCGAGAAAACGTCATGGCTTCAGGGAAAGGGGAGAGACAAAGGCAGGACAGAGGTGTGAGGTATGAGGAAGTGCGTGATGGCGATTGGCGGGGGCAAACGCCGGGTGATGGTGTTGTCTCTCGTCCCGTTGGTGGGCGATGAACGAGTGCTCTCAGCCCGAAAACGACATGGCAATCGACGCCCTGGCCGCCGGGACTGCCGAGAGCTGAAGGTTGTTGTCGCCTAGGGGGCCGGGAGCATCAGGCCCAAAGTCAAGTCCAGTGCAGAAGCCAAGGGCGGCAGCGCGCATCCGAGACGTCGTAGGCGAACAGACATTGCTCATCCAGAGGGCGGGTTGACCCATGCACCGGCAGCGTCCCGGGACAGGTGTGTCCTCGTCACGCTGATCTCTGGCGGCGTCGCACAGAGCGGGTTCCCAGGCCATGTCCGTCCGTCCCGTCACTGTGAGGCTGGGTTGCCACGCGGACAGAGGACAGAGCGAGCGAGCGGCCCAATGGACGAGCGGTGGGCAGACAGGACATGGCAGGTCCTGGTCGGGCTGTCTCGGTGTATCATGGGGGCTCGATGCCCAAGGCGGGCACGCGAGGCGAGGCGGGCGAGATGGGAAGTCTCCGGGACCGACCCGGAGCACGGCCGTTGACGAGGACAGAAAAGGAGGAGCGGGTGACATGGGAAGCCCCAGTCCCGGAAGCGCTCTGTTCGTCGCCGGGCGTGGTCCCGAGGCGGAGCTGGAACAGACGATGGAGGGGATAGAGTGGTATTGGGTGGAAGATGTGGGAAGAAGAGAGAGTGAGAGAATGAAGGGGAGGGGAGGGGAAGTGACTCGCGACTCACCTCCATTCTGGACGGCTATTTGCTCGCCTTTGGGCGCAGTGATCTCGGGGCGTACAAGGCAGGTACAGCATCAAGGGGTGAGAGGGCCAGGTGTTGAAGATGAGTGGCTTCCCGTGCCAGTGGAGTGCTCTCTGACACAACACAACAACACTCTATCTCTCTCTTTCAGGGTCGCAGCTCGGTCCCTCGTTCGAGTCGGCGCAGGTTCGGCGAGAGAAGTGGATGGCAGACGGATGGCAGGCGGATGATGAGCACCGACGGAAAGGGTGTTTCGCAATGGACGGGACGGCAGCGGCAGTGAGCGCGGGCGTGCCTCTGTCTCGTTGAAATGCAAGGCGCAGCAGCGGAAGAGGTGAGCGTCTGGGCGGCGATACGACGGGGAGGCCGATGCTGCTGGTCGACGCAGGGTCTTGCCGAGACACGGATAGGTGAATGAGGTGCAGCGGACGGACAATTGATCAATGTGCGTCTATCTTGTGCTTCGATCGACGGGTGATGCGATTCGAGGTGGTCGCGTGCAAAGAGTGATGTCGGAGGAAGCTCATTGGCGACAGACCAGACGACGTGACACAATTCCAAGCATCGGGGGCTGGTGTTCCTGCTGAGGTGAGGCGCGATAGGGAACCTCGCTGGGCCGGATTGGGAATGGGGTTGTCGCCGCTTTTTGATGTACACACTATCGCATCCACTTCACCATCACTTGCCTTTGGCTTCACCTTCACCTTGACTTGACTTCATCTCCATCACGCCCGCTCACGACCATCACCACCACCCATCGGCCCCCCCGATCAGAGCCAAGCCAAGGCATCTTCTGCCAAGGCCATGCAATGTTTCGACCTCGTCACCCGCCCGCGCCTCAAAAACCACAGCCGCGCAGTCCCCGCCCACCCTATTTTCGGATCGTCGTCCCGTCTGTCTGAAACTCGCCTGCCCGCCCATTGCCCGCTGTCCCCATGGTGGCAGACCCCGGAATCGCGGTCCCAAGGTCTGGTGCCGGGAGAATCGACGTCATAACAACCCTAAATTCACACCTTAATGCGCATCTCAAGATGCATAACATCTGAACCCGCCAATGCCTCCTCGAAAAAGCCTGCCTGGACGTCGCACCATCCCACACTTGTGATGGCGCCCGCCATGGTCCGAGTCAGAGAAGTCTTGGAAGCTTCGTCATCTCTCGAGGCGTTGCCCGCTCTGGCCGCTGAGTTCAACGTTTGTCGGGTATATAAGAAGCCTACGATGTCAGTGACTGTCGTGTTGTGTTACCTTCATTGACTACTCATCTGATACGCCAATACCTTCGTATTCCATAATTCCAACCAGCAAAATGCGCTCTGCCATCTTCTTCTCCGCCCTCGTGGCTGTCCTGCCCGTTGCCTTCGCCGAGGAGGTCGAGGCTGAGGATGTGCCCGCCGCCTGCACAGCCATCTGTGCCCCCGTCGTCACCCTGAGCAACACGTGTGACCTCGACCGCAACACCCGCAAAAAGCTTCGCAGGGACAACGACGACGCCCAGGATGCTGCCGAGGAGGCTGCCGAGATCAACTGCATCTGCACAAACAGGAGTTTCGATGTTGCCAACGTCATGGCCCTCTGCGCCAGCTGCATGAATCAGAACCGGGGAGATGTGCAGGGTCTGTTGCCCCTTTTTGCCTTCAAGTTTGCATTCTTCCTTACTGACACTCCCTTGCAGATGTCAACAGAATCATGGCTCAGTGCTCCTTTGCCTCTACCTCATATGCCCCGACCGCCACTGGGGTCGTTCAGGGTATTAATGTAGACGCAACGAGGCCCACTGCCTCGGCTGCCGCTGCAGCCAGCAACGCGCCGGCCGGTGGTTCATCGGGCACAAGGAACAATGCCGGTAGCATCTTTGGGTTGGGTGTCGCTGGTCTGGGCGCCATGGCCTTGGGTCTCTGATCTGGGAACCATACTTTTAGTTCCTGAATACATCTTGTCGTACCAGAGTGATCATCCAGTACCTATGAGAGGTGCAATGATTGACATGTGTCCGTGGGCAGGGATCTATCTTCTGCATCTCCCCTGGCCTGGGCCAACGCCAATCGGGAGAGTAAGGGCTGTTTGTTGCGGCAAGCTGCAGTGTCACCCTCAGTTGATGCGCCAACGTGAGCCGATAAGTTGACTGGTCACAAAAGCCACCCAGATGAACTGGTCGGAGCTTTGCAAAGATTGCACGTGTATTCTGCTTCATTAGCATATCTGGTCCATCGGCTCATGCCTTGCAACCGTTTACACTGCGTCGACACATCCAGTCTGGCAGCCCAAATACTTTGAAAATGTATCAGGCCAGTAGATCCAGAACTTGATAGGGGAGGGGCATGCAGTTTTCACGGGGGCGTGTGGCATGTCAAAGAAATGATGATCTCACCGGGTAGGCGCCTACCTAGTCAAGCCCACGTGGTACGAGTCGGCCATTTTTTACCATGAATGCCGATTTTGTCAGGGGGTGCCCCTTTAATCGTTCCCTGGCTGATAGGAGCTGAATATGTTGGCACTGAAATGGCCAGCAGTGGGCCAAAATGCGCCTCATCTCGCTGCTCCTGCCTTCAAACGCGGCCGAGCTCTTGCCTCCCTCCTAGTATACCGAAACCATCGACCAAAATCCAACTACAACCAATCTGCCCACGACAACCGTGACCAAAGCTTCATATCTTTCGATGTGGACTCTACAGTCAGTGGCGAGGCTGTGCTCACAGGGCAGGCCAAGCCGCCCAGTCCACCACTCTCCTTCGGCAAACGGAAAGAGGACATGGCGCAGAGATCAACGACAACAACACCAGAACAGCACGAAACACTGCCGAGAGAGTCCAACTGTCCATTGATGTCGGTCAGTGGCAATGGCATCAAACAGCCTAGGAAGACTCCATCAAACACCGCCATGTCCAAATCACGCAGCATGTACTTCGAGGGCGCCTTCCAGGCCGGAAGGGAGGTCAGCCCAGCAAAGGACCGCGCGCGTAGCGAGGCAATGGTCATGGCCGACGTGCGCACAAATATCATCGTGTGTGCGCTCCTCTTATCCCCAGTACTCCAAGCTCACACGACCGCAGATTCGGGACGAGTTCAGCTTCATCACCGACCTGTCTTACCAGCTGTCCATTCGGTATCAGAGGCCGGTGTCCTCGGTGGTCGCCACCCTCCAGCACGGCGCATGCATGCTGTTCGGAGGGACATTCGATCCGGCCTATGTCATGTCTGTGTCTGCATTGCCATCAGATATTGCGCCCACGAAGAACAGGAGAAACGCCGCCCTGATACAGAAACACATGGAGGAGTCACTCGGGGTAGCTTCGTCGAGGGGCCTTCTTCGATTCGTGGCTGTGCCAGAAGAGAACACTGCCAGGAGCGGAAAGACGGTGGCGGGGGAGATTGTAGACTCCGGGAAGAAGGAGGACGCTGATGGCATCATGTCCAAAGAGAAGTCGCGTCGAAGGCTCAGTGTCAAGGCAAGTCTCAACTTCTTACCATACTACAAAACGACGACCCTTGACATAATGCAGTCCCTGTCTTCTCTTAGACCGGCGTCAAGCAACCCCGAGCCTCCTGTTTCCGCTATGGATGCCCTGCCCCCTCGTGCCCCGATGACCAGAGTGGTGGAGGAGGATGAGAGTCCAGGGGCCAGCGGCGATGCGCCACTACCTACGTCAGAAGCATTGGTGGTCCCTTCTAAGAGCAAACACGTGAATCGGAGGAAGAGCTTTGTGGCCTCGGTTTTCCGACGATCATCAAGGACGCAGGATGCGTAGAAAGGCTGGACTGGAGCTGAACAATTTCCCATGGTTAAGGTTCAAGTCGAATTCGAAGGAAAGGAGGTTCTTCAGCCATGAGACCCAGCCACAGTGAATCAAGAGTCAAAGATACAATCTGTTGGCAGGTTAGGATCTCTTCGTCTCCTTCGGTATGCCAGTGTTGAGGGCAGGGTCCTGCGTACAAGACCACCCAAGCCCGATTCCTCTCCGCCTCTGTGACTGACGTCCAAGTGTATCCTCTATGTCATTCAGGTATTCTGCCTCTGTACAAGTACATGCTATGCGAGCTCCTCGCCTCGCCTCCGCCTCATTATTGACTCCCCTGGCACCAGCCACTTACAGGACCAGCCGGCCCGGGTCCCTCTCAAGGATAGTCTTGACCCGTTCCAGGAAGATCGAAGCCCTCTGCTGGTCACCTTGGGGAACGACCAGGGTGAAGATGTTGGTGCCCTTGGCGGAAACGCCCGCAACGGTCTCGGGCACCTTGGGGGCCGGAGCCTTCTTGGTGGCCGAGCCGGAAAGAATATCGATAATGTCGGTCTGCGCGCGGGGAGCGGCAGGCTTGGAGGAAAGGAAGGACGCCTCGGGAAGGGCCTCAATCTGGGGGAGGTAGGAGCCGCGAGAGAGGCGGGATCCGACCTTGTCGAGACCGAGAACCTGGTTGAAGAGCTCGTCGGCGGTGGGCTTGCGAGCCGAAGGGGGGAGGTCGTCGTTGGCCAGCTCGGAAGCGCGGGCAATGAAGGTGGAAACGGGGAGGAAGACGCCCAGCTTGTCCTGGATGCGGCGTTGGACCTCGATAACCTTGGCCAGCGTGACGGGAACGGAGACCTCGAGGGCCTTGGGCGCGGGAGCGGCCTCCTTGACGGGGGCGGCAGGCTTCTTGACCTCCTTCTTCTCGGCAACCTTGATGTTGCTGAGGTCGAGCTCGGCAAGCTTCTGGTAGCGCTCAGAGATCTTCGCGGGCGTCTCGGCGTTGATAGAGCCGACGAAGGCGAGGACATCGCCCTTCAGCAGGCGGCCCTGGGGACCGGTCGGCGTGATGCTCGCGACGGTGTCGGCGTCGAGCTTGTGGTGGGTGATGAGGCTCTGCACCGAGGGGTACAGGGGGTACTTCTGCTGGTGCCGCTTGCCGTCCGAGGGAGGGGCGGCGCTCTTCTTGGCGGGAGCCGAAGACGACTCGTCCACGCTTGGTGCCGACTCCTGCTTCTGTGCCGTCTCCTTTGCTGCCTCCTGCTTCTGCGCCGCCTCGTCCGCGGGGATCTCCAGGGCCGAAATGTCGTCGCCGGCCTCGGCGAGGACGGCGATGCGGGTGCCGACCTGGACCGCCTTGGAGCCGTCTCCGGACATGATCTTCATCATGATTCCGTCCTCCTGCGCCTCAACGTCCATGGTGGCCTTGTCAGTCTCAATCTCGAGGAGCACGTCGCCAGCGGCAAAGGTCTCGCCCTCCTTGACCTTCCACGTGGCGATGTTGCCCTCGGTCATGGTGGGGGAAAGAGCGGGCATTGTGAAGTTCTGTGCCGCGAGGCATCGTGCGGAGGAGCGGAAACCTGGAGAAGACGAGCTTGTTGTTAGCCAATTGACACGAAACCGGTTGGAAAGAGCTCTTTGCGAATATAGCTCAAGGGCGAGCAGAGTCGGGACGAACCTCGCACGGCAGACTCGCCGGGTACCCTCCGGGTGACCATCCTCGCCGACAGACGGCAAGCTGAAGCGAGAGACGCCATTTTCGCCAATAATGTTCTGGTAGCGAAGGTGGTTGCGCAGGTTCGTAGGGGTGAGGGACGAAAAAAGGCTGTACTCGGGAGAGGTTCGCGCGAGGATCTTCGAAAATGTTAAGTCCCACCAATTGAAGGTGTTGAGACCAGCCCGGTCGCGGGTCGGGTGGCGTGCACGGGCCATATTCAACGTCCCGCTCGATAAGCTCAGGCCTGCAGTGCAGTTCCGGGTTATCACCGTGGCCTGTCTGTCACTGGCAAACTGGGCACCTCAGCGATCCACTGTCGGGTGGCCCTGGCCTGACCCCTTGGCAAGGGATGATGGCGACAGACACATGGGACTGCTGCAAATGCAAAGTCCTTGCTTTGCTCGGAAAGTCAGATTTCCTATCGACATTATGGTCATGGTCTGGCTTGGAGAATCCCGTCTAAAGCCCACGAGTCCAGAGCGTGCTCTCCGTCAGCAGCCCAACGCTTTACGACCCCTGGCCCGACCCCTCTAACGCCGCGGACAGCTCTGTCTCCTGGGTTTTCGGCTTCTAAAAGACATTGGCTACTTTTACTCGACAATGAAGTTGTCCGCAACGGACTTGATGTCCTTGGAGAAGGTCACCTCCTCGTTCTCATCCAGGAGAGTAACAGAGGACACCTGGGATTCATGTTAGGACTGAGCGCGGAGGAACATTTGCCAGAGACGGTACTTACATCAACATCAACATAGGGGCTAGCCTTGGAGAAGCGGATCGTCATGGGGAAGAAGTCGTTCTCATCGCTCGTCTCGGCCTCAAACTCGAAGGAGCCGCTCGGGTTCTCGTCCGAGACGGAGCCAACGTTCCACTCGACGGTGTCGCCCGAGACCTCGTAGGCCGCATCGAAGCTGGACACCACCGGCTCGCTGTTCTGGTAGGGTATAATGACACTGACGTCCTCCAGCGGCTCACCCCCGGTGAGCTCATACTCGACAGTCAGGTTGAACTTGCCACCGTCATTGTTGATCCAGACGGTGAAGGTGATAGGGCAGGCGCTCGAGTCGTCCACCTTGGGCGTCGCGCGCCATCTCAGCACACCCACGGCATTGTTGACAGGGAAGCCGCGAGCAGTGTTGCTCATCTGGATGACCTTGGACTCGTTGAACAGGTTGCGGTTGACGTTGGGGTGCGTCCTGAATTGGGCGCCGTGGGTAGGTGTGGCTTGGAGGTCTAGCTTGACCTTGGTCAGGCTGGGGTCGGAGATGCGAAGGGTGAGGTCGCCGCTGATCGCCAGCGAGGTGACGGCACCCTCGCGGGACAGCTTCGCGCTGATGGTTTCCGAGACGGTGACGTGGATGGCATCCCGGTCCATCGTGGTCGAGACGCGCGACTCGGCCACGGGATCGGCCGTCGGGGCGGCGGTCGGAGTGATGAGAGGGGTGTTGTCGATCTCGGAGCCCATCTCGCCACGAACACGCTCGAACATATCGGTCGTCTTGGACTTTTTGCCGAGCTGCATACCCTTGCCCTTGGGCGCGCTCAACCTACACCCCAATGTCAGCCACTGGCATCCTTGGCCACAACCAGGCGGCACTCACTTGTTGAACGTCTTGTTCTTCTCGGCCTCGTACGAGTCGTACGTATCGTTGGTCGTGGGGCGCGAGGGCGCAGTGTACGAGGGGTACACTGGTGTCCGGGGTGGCATGTTGCCGCGCCCGCTCCTCGCAGTCTCCTTGCGCTGCATCTCCAGCTGCTTGGCCTTGCGCTTGCGCTCCTCGGTGGCCTCCAGCTCCTTGTTCTGCACTGCGTGTCAGCAACGGTGCCAATGTTTGGTGGGGCGCATGTGTGCGGTACCCTTGCGATGATCTCCTGTATCCGCTCCTCGTGGGACTCCATCTCGAGGAAGGTCTTGATCTGGCTGATGGTCAGGTTCTCCCGGTAGCCGAGAGTGACCAGCTCGTCGAAGGCGCTCAGGAGCTCGTATGCGTTCTTGAGAATCTCCCGCTCGTCAAGGGTCCTGCAGGTGCTGGTGACGACTTGGGCGAACAGGTGCAGCGAATCGATGTCTTGGAGGATGTTGGATTGCTTGTTGGTGATGAGGACCATGTAGAGCTCGTCCAGCGGCTGGTACACGAAGCGCACATTGTCCTGCTCGACGGTGGTGTGTTGGGTGCCAGCATCTGCCAGCTTGGGGAACGAGGCCAGGAGACCCTCGATGCGGGAGCGAGGCATCTCCCTGAACTGTCGGGAGAGGACAGCTTTGCCCCCGCGGGTGCAGATGGAGGCTGCGAGGACGACCTGCGAATCGAGGGTAAGAGGGAGCCATGTTTCGGAGTCTGTGGGCAATTCTTACCATTTTGGCAGCGAGGTGGGCGAGAAGTGGTTGGAAGGGGTGTTGATGCAGCAGATGGAGGGTTGTTCAAGAAAATGGTCTCGAGCCCGGCTTCAGGAGACCTGGCAGCTGCTGAATTGCACTGTCCGTCGTTGTGTGAGGTGGAATCTGGTCAATGCACGGACCACGTCCCTCCTTCTGTACCAGGCACGCTTCCCAAGGTTGGCCTCGCCTTGAGAGGACGCTAAGCCATGGAGGGATTAGCGTTCAGGAGCTCCCTGCCTTTGTCCGCCAACGCGACGTTGGCGTGGAGGGGCTCATCATTCATTCTTTTTGCCTAGGACTCCTTCCAACCCGAACCCAACTTCGAGCCGACCGTCCTTTGAAGGCCTGGCCGCATCACCTTTCTCTTCCGCACGGCGATATCCTTGTCGCTCTGCTACAAAATATCAACTCTCACAGTTTACAGGTCAAGCCGACCGGTCTTCGTTCATCTCGAGCGACTTCCGCACTGGGTGGAGGTCTGAACGCGTTGCCCAAATCGCCATTACAGAGTGAAGCGATTACAGGCAGGTAACGATCACCACCCCTCGACCTCTGAGTCGCCGACCAAGCCCTCTGAGTCGCCGATCAAGCTCCTTCCAATAAATCGACTCTTTCGGGATATCCGGCCCCGCAGGCCCCTTCCTTCCTCCGATTGCCTGGTTTCCTTGCGACCGTTTCTGGAGACTCGACATGGCGACCGCGATTCAGCCTACAGAGGTCGACTTATCTCTTGATTTGTCGGCCGACACAGATTTTGGCGAAATCTCATATACCGATCACGAAGCCGAGGCGAATGAGGCAGCACAGCAGCCAGACCTGGACACTCAGGCACCAGGCCTCGATCGGAAAGAGGAAGCCGCCGGTTCGCTCGGCGTGCAAGAGCAAGTCAATATCGGAAGCGATGTAGGCGACGAATTTCAGGAGGACTACCAATATGACGATGCCGTTCCTCAGGGTACGGCTGAGGGCGGAGTTCAGAGTGCCACCAATGACTTCGACGACGAGTGGGACATGGAGGCAGATGCAGATGCAGATGATACCACAGCCCTTGGTGCACCTGCCTCAGAGGGTGCTGCCCGCACCCTTGATGACCTGTCTGCCGGTGGTCTTGACCAAGGTGCCGCCAAAGAAGCCGCTGAAGATACCACCGTCCACGATGGCAACGAGCCGCGAGAGGTTGGCGGATACGATGCCAGCCTCGGAGACATTTCCGGGATTGAAGATGCTCCTGCCCAGGCTACGGAAGTGAACCTTCCAGAGAGCGGAATCAACGACGATTTCTTCCAAGAGATCAACTACGAAGACGATGAGCTTGCTGGCTCTCAGAGCGCAGGCATCGAAGAGCCACAGGGCCATGACGAGGAGGCCGTTCGTCCCGACGACGCCACAGCCGCCGCCACGGACCAAGAGAACTCGTGGCTGGGAGATGACGAGACTGACAAGACTGGCGCTATCGACGAGTACCATCGTTCGATTCAGGACCAGGCGCTTGACGAGATCCTTCAGGCGGATTCGTCGGCTGTATCGCCGGACACCCCGGTTGACGGGGATGTCGATAACGACGGCGAGCTGCCTGAAGTGATCGTGACATGGCATGGGGTGAACTATCCCCTGTTCTACGACGCTCCCGGCAGCGAGGGCAGGCAGTGCTTCTTTGAAGATACCAGCCTCTTGCAGTGTGCAATGGAGCAGCTGCTCGCGAGCTTCCGCCAAGAACTGTCGAGCGACCTGGCCAGTACCGACGAGCTTGTGCTCCAAATTAACGAGATGGGGCTCGAGTTCGCCGAGGTACGCACCTTCCTCCTTCCTGAACTTTGATCAGATACTAACATGAAGCAGTCGACTGACCCTGAACATTACCGTGACATAACCCTTGGAAGCGTCATGCAGGTCTTCAACGATCTTGTCAAAAACAAGGATCCAGAGGCTTCGAGGCCTCTCTATGTCTACCTGATCACCCGAACCAAGTGCAGCACCCGCTGGCAGTCACTTATCGAGGACGCCTACCAGGGCAAGAACATTGATGAGGTCAGCATCTACTTTTCCATGGACCAAGGTACCGCAGAAAAGGAGTTAGATCACAGCGAGAGTCTCGACGAAGGTGTCGAAGACCAAGTGGATGACATGGAGATGGGCGAGTATTTCCCTGAAGAAGCCGTATCAGCAGGTGATTCGACGGCCGCCGCGGATTCCGTCGTTGAGCACACAGAGACAGCGCCCGATGACGGCGAGCAGCCACACGACGAACTGGAGGCGGCAGAGGATGATGATGATGACCACGACAATGAGCAAGTCGGTGAGGATGCGATTGACAATGGAGAGCACGTTGCCACGGAGAGCTCTGCCAGCCTGTCAGGCGAGCCTGAACGTCCCGAAACGTCCATCGATGACACACTCAACGAAGCCACGCTCGACGAGGGCATGTTCAACGATGACACGCTCAACGAGAATGCGTTCGACGAGGACACGCTCAACGAGGACGCGCCCGACGAGGGCATGCTTGACGAGGACGTGTTCAACGAGGACGACTTCAATGAGGCTGCGCCCCACGAGGACATGATCAACGAGGACGCGCTCAATGAGGCTGCGCCCCACGAGGACATGATCAACGAGGACGTCCTCAAAGAGGACGTACCCAACGAGAACACGCTCAACGAGGAGCAAGGTATTCAGACGAAAAGCACCCTGGAGACATCTGTGGGAAACGGAGACGAAACTACTCACGATGGACAGCTCGATGTTCCTCAGAACAACGGTAATTCCGCCCATTTTCTTGACTATGAAGAACGCGTCTGTTACGCCCCGGATATCTGCTTTTGCGAGTCGTGCCTCGATGCTACGGGCGACGTGGCATGTCAAGAGGAGTCGAGCTTCAGGCTGCAAAGTTTCGGTCTCTCAGAGGCTGCTCGCATGCGTGCTGCATCTGAAGCCGAAAGCTCTGGCACCTCCATCAAGACTTACTCTTGCCACGCCCATCACATTTCTGATTCGCGCCTTTCTTTCTCACGCCCGACCACTGCTGACGGAGTTTTTGAAGCTGCGAACGCAGCTGCAGCCGATGCAGCGTACACCCTCGACGACGAACCCGAACCGGACAGCCACGACATCTTTGGCCTCGGCGAAACCGCGCACGATAACCACCTCTCAGAGACCAGTGGAACGGCCACGCTCGACGTCGACGATGGAGACCACCCCGGCGACTTTGGCGCAGACATTGACTTCAATGCCGACATCAGCCGAGACCTCGAGCACGACGTTGCCCCTGCAACAGGCCAAGACGAACTTGACGAGATCGACTGGCGCGACTATGCCGGACAAGACGACGATGTCCAAGACGCGTCTCTGAAGCGGCCGAGGTCGGACGAGGACGAAGCTGCGGATGCTGAGGGTGGCCAAGGTTCGCGATCCGTGTTGCCTTGTCCTACTGACCGAGCTAACATGAGAAACGCAGAATTCAAGCGCCGCAAATCCGAAGCATGAATTACCCCCACTAACACCTTACCCACCCCCATCCCGATCCCCAGCTTGCGCTGTGCCAGACACTCCAGGACTCGACAGTCTATCGGGAGTTGTCACCCGGCCAGCATCTTTCTCTGATGGTCTCTACGGGGGGCGGACATACTTGTGCCGCAACGACAGCGGCAAAAAAGGTGCTCGGGGGAAACAACGAACCCCAAAGGTAGGGCTTCTGAATGCGAATGATGTACTAACCATGCAGCAAACCTCGGTCTTGAACCGAACGAAGTTCGGCCATCGGGCCACACGACCCCCTTCCCCCAAAGCGCGCATTCTTTCTCGACTTGATTCGTGTGATTCGTTACATTTGATACCCGACGACAGCTTTCCCTAGTTGACCTCACTGGGTGTACGATAAGGGCAGTTACGACGCAATGCGGAGTTGGAATGGAGGAACATGGACAGCCCAAGGGCGACTGTTACCAAACGGTTGCTCTGGGCTTGCTATAAGCTGCCGAGTTCCTTCAGGGGACACGGACAAAGCTTGGTTCCTTTTCTCCTACGTTTCTGGCGTTTAGGCGTGGCAGGCTTGCCTCTGTTTGTTCCCTAGCAGCTCGACCCCAGACAACACCTGCACAAGTCTCGGCCGATCCCGAGGCTTGGACTCGAGGAGAGACGGGGACTGGGTATCCAGTCGGTGGATTTACGGCAGATACCACTTGGGGTTGTTTTGAGAGGGGGGGGGGGGGATTAAGCACCATCCAGGGAGAGAGCCCCAGACAGGCAGCTGTTGTGTATTTGACCTAATTCTACGTCGTTGTTGCGTAAAAAGGAGATGCTCGGTGGATCCAACCTGTCATCGGTGACCAACAGATGTCTTGTGCGGTCACAGGATTCGCGTCTCAGCCCCGTGTTATCCCTCCATTCCCATCTGCCGCAGGAACGAATGGCTGGGCAGAAACATTTCATTTCTTACTCATCGGGGTTGCGGAGGTTAAAGTGTTGCGTCACGTGTCGCGATTCAGGAGTGCAGCGGCTGCTCCACCCCCTGACGATGGCCGGCTCGTATTTGCCAGAAGGCCGGAGGGAAAAGCCAGGAATAGCACACCTGGCTAAACGAAGCGCGCGTCGCGTCTTGCACCTGCATCGGGGGGGTTGCGTGGCTGCGCAAAGGTGGTCCTCACGAAGGAAGAAGAGCTGACGACTCTGTCATTCTCAAATGGGAGCAGCAATCTTATTACCTACCTTGGTACGAAAGACAAGGCAAGGGGTAGTAGTAGAGTTTGGTCATCGCGGCACCCTGCAGGCTAATCCAGGGGCAGGGCAACAGAACAGGTTCGCGCTTGGGTTTCTTGGTGTGATACGTAAAAGCAGGGGTTCATTTTGACGACCTTCCCCCTTCTGCGCGTCCAACCCCTGGTGCTGGCTAGAGAGATCTCCAGGCTGTTCAGGGGGGGGGAGGGCCGAGGTGTGATGAAATGGGACGGACCCCAAGATTCGCGTCTGGTGGGTCAACTGCGAGGATGGTACCTGGTCATTTCGCGACAGGTCGAGATCAGGGTTGCATGGCGGTTAGCTTCATGGCCGCTTTTGTGAAGCGGTTGCAGATGACGATCTCGATGCGCTGGGGGGTTTGCTCGATATCATGTGAGATAGCCAACGCTCGAGACCGACAACCTGTGCTAATTTTGCTGTAGAGATCATATACGAGAAGAATAGCAGCTTTCCCTGGAGCTTTGAAGCCGGGTTTCATGCTCATGTGTGTTGAGATTATCCACGAGGTCACATGGCATACCAGCAATGGCATATCTCTTGCGAGCTTCAGGTGGATGGACAACCAATGCAGATATGCAGGCTTGCAGCTGTCACCTCCGATCTGTGTCTTGACTCCCATTGTACTTAGCCCTAGCCTGTCTTCGGGAGGCTCCGTCCCAGGCACATCGATGGCCGGAAGCTATCCGGAGTCAAGTTGCGTGTCTGGGATATAGCCGGAATGACTCGACAGATCTGTCTCTCTTTCAGGTACCGATATGCACGCGTTTGCTGTGAACGTTCCCTAGGCTTGCAAACAAGGTATATTCTGTCGTGTGACTGTACCCCTTTCTAGGAACTCGAGATCTAGTTCGACTCGAAGTCTACCAAGATCGCGCTCATGGCGTCCACAAACTAAGTAAAATTTGATGAAAGATCAAGCCTCAAAAAACAACGGCTTGAATATTTCTTCTTCAGTGGCTTCGCCACGTTCCTGGCGTCCGTTTGTGGTGGCAGCCCGTGTTTCTCGAAGCTTATAGCGGCCAAAACTCAATCCCGGGCTGGGATGTGGACGATGTTTCCATCTGTCAGAAGTACCCGTACCGCACCTCTCCCTGCCTCAGACTAGCGAAACTAGCCACATCCACAGGAGGCCAGGTACAGTGCCTTGGTGAAGCAGGTGCAGTGAGAGAAAAGCCCTGGAACGCCTGGGCGTGGCCACTGGACGTGGAGCAAGCGCTCAGACGGGAATTGCACCTCAAAGTCACTTTCCCCGAGGGGGACAAACGGGGTCACGGGAGATGCTCAATTGAGATTGGAGCAACTGCACGAGAGACGTGGACTCGAGGTGCCGAACGAGTTTGGCCAGGTCCAGTGTGCGCAAGCCAGGGGTCGGGCCTGAAACTGGGCAAGCCCCAAGCCACCTGCACCCACCCACCCTCCACGGTGCGGAAACCTCCCAGGACCCGCCCAAGCCCGGGCAGTGGACGGTGACCCCACCAGGAGCACCGATTGAGGCCAGCGGGCGGCCACCGGGGAGGCCAGCACGCCCACGGACGCCCCCAGGCTCTGGGCTGTCCAGCCCAGGCCACATCACGCTACCGTAGCGCTCTTTCTGCTGAGAGGTGGTCCGTCCCGTGCCCCCCCAAAAAACCACGAAACACATTGGATCCTCGCCAGATCTTCCCTCGACAAACTGAAGCCATCCCCAGCCCGGACTCGACAGAAACAAACCCCCAGTCCAGTCAAGTCCGTCCCGCCCTTTCGGCACACACCCTTCCGCGCGCGCAATACCCACGCCGACGACCCGACGACACATCGACGACCGCTCCGTCAACCGACCACCTCTCAAAGCCAGCCTGTCGTTTTGCGCATCGAGCACCGCCCAGTCCAGTTCAGCTCATCCCAACCCCGAGGCTGAACTGGCGCCCCTGGTGCCGTCCAAATCCGTCACAAGCCCCCGTCAGCCCTTTTTCCGACGACCAAGACCAAAGAACCCCTCGCCCGGCGCGAGCCTTGCCAGCTCTCATACCCTGCAACAGAAACAGTCGAGTTCGCTCTGGGTTTGCTAGATAGCTAGCACGGACAAGAAACAGCGGCCCGCCCGGCTCGAAACCCTCCCCCCGGCGCTCGACATCGCAAATCTGTCACCATGTTGGAGGAAAAGTACGTCGTGGCCAAAGGCGACAGCCACCCGCATCTCTGTCACGTCGCGCTGACGTGTCGCCTCTTTCTAGATATATCGGACTGTTACTGGCCATGTCGTCGAGTGCGGCCATTGGTATGTCGACGTCCCATTCTCGTGTCGTGCCGCTGGCCGGCCTTTGGAAGTCATCCCCAGCTAACGCGCTTCTCTCGCAGGCGTCAGTTTCGTCATCACGAAAAAGGTACATTGCTCAACCGAAACACCTCCGATCGATCCTCGGCCACACCGTTTGCGGTCTGGACATACGGTAGCTAACGCCAAACGCAGGGCCTCATGCACGCAGAAGAACGGCACGGCTTCGAAGGCGATGGCTTCGTATACCTCAAGAGCCCCATCTGGTGGGCAGGCATCATCACGCGTACGAGCTCGCCCTACAACGATCCCTCCTGGGGTACATGCTGACCTTGTTGCAGTGGTAATTGGAGAGATCTTTAACTTCGCCGCCTATGCCTTTGCGCCCGCTATTCTCGTCACGCCATTGGGCGCCATGTCGGTGCTTCTCGGTGCCGTCCTAGGGTCATACTTCCTCAATGAACAACTGGGCACTCTGGGCAGGCTGGGCAGCGCCATCTGCCTTCTGGGAGCCGTCATCATTGTGCTCCACGCGCCGCCTGACGAAGACATCCAGACTGTCGACCAGATCCTGCACTACGCGATCCAGCCAGGTCAGTCCAATCGCGACATCCTTCCATCGTACGAGTACAATGTGGCTCACATGTCGCGCTCGCAGGTTTCCTCCTCTACGTGCTCCTCGTCACAGTCTTCGCCGTCATCATGATCTACAAGGTTGCCCCGGCGCACGGCAAGAAGAGCCCGCTCATCTACCTGTCCATCTGCTCCACCGTCGGCTCCGTCTCCGTCATGTCGGTCAAGGCCTTTGGCATCGCGCTGAAGCTCACGTTTGCCGGCAACAACCAATTCTCGCACCCGTCGACCTACGTCTTCATGATCCTGACCACGGTCTGCATCCTGACGCAGATGAACTACTTCAACAAGGCACTCGCCCACTTCCCCACCAACATGTGCGTCATACTGTTACCCTCTCCATTCCGTCGCGCAACGCTGACCATTTCCTTCGCAGTGTCAACCCCCTGTACTACGTGACCTTTACGACGGCTACCCTCTGCGCCTCGTTCATCCTTTTCGAGGGCTTCAACACAACCGACGTGGTCAACACCCTCTCGCTGCTTTCCGGCTTCCTCGTCACGTTCTCCGGCGTCTACCTGCTGAACCTCTCGAGATCCGACCCCCACGGCCAAAGGATGGTCTCTGGCCGCGGCGGCTCTGACGCGACCGGCACCGACATGATTTCGAGCGTGCAGACCCGTCTCAGCCTGCAGGCGAGGCGGAGCACTGATCCCCGCCACAGCATGGGCAGCCACCACGGGGACACGACAGGCCTCATGAGGGCGTACGACGAGGAGGCCGGGGCCGAGTTTGGGCTCACGGATCTGGCCGAGGAGAGTGACTCCGACAGCGATCTGAGGCGGACGAATGGCAACGGCAAGGCTCATGAAGAGCACATTGAGATGCAGGCAAGCCGCTCGCGCGACAGGTGACGAACTGCATAGACGATCCTAGTCCTTTCAACTACCAAATTCCGTCTTCGATCCATGGACACGACGCTGCTGGCCTGTCACGCAAGGGGCCGTCCAGCACACACACGCACGCGTCTTGGTATCCACTTTTGGAGACGAGCTGCATAATTGTACATTTCGGGTGGGCGGTTTCACGACAGCGCCCATTCGGGGAACGAGGGCCACGACCGACGGCTCACGAGACACATGCCGAGAACGAGCGGGATACGTCAGACCCCAGGGCGGATTGCACCGAGGGGGTTCTGTATGAGGAGATGGGAGAGGCGCATGCAGTGCCTCTTCATCTCTTCCGGCGCAAAATCATGGAGGGGTTATACCGGCGTTGGTCTTGCTTTTCATGTCCCGACGACGACGGCTCTCTGATATTTTGATTTGCTTTTTACACCTGGTTTTGCCCCCATCATCTCATGCCGCATTGGGCCAAGAGCCAGTAGTAGTACGTCTGTGTAACATCACCCGGGAGTCGAGGAGGATGCCGCTTCGGAGTGCGGGTGGGTGGGGTTTCTGTGTTGGCATTTATCTGAGAGCGGCTGTGCCCTCTGGCGCCGCACCTGGCCGCCTCTGTCGGCTGTGCGACAATAGACTCGAAACCATTTATTGCAAGCTTTCCATGTTCGGGTGTTGAGTATTGTCTATCGTAACCACGGGTGACCACCTTGGAGGGCTACATGGAAAGGGGAATGCATCACGCAGGAGGCTAGGTTGTGCTTTGGTTTCGATTCGTCTCCGTTGCTCTCATTTAATGGTTTGTGTATCATAACAAGCCAGGGGCAACCCGAAGCTTCCGGAATCCCTTGCCGCAGAGTGATGCAAATGATCAAGACGCCTTTGTTGGTAGTGAACCAGTCCCTCCCTCGCCATCCGTGCCTAGATACCGGGCGTCGGAACCGTTTTTTGTGCTCTACCCCATGTCCCAAACCATGCCATAGCGGCTGCGTCGAGACAGGCAGCGCATTCATTCCCTGGTCCGCATTCGCCCGTCGCCCTCGGGGCCCCTTCTCTCGCCACATTTCATCTTGTGTCGGGTGATGGGAAGGACGCTTCTCAAGCCTCAGCGGGGGTCTCCTCAGCGCCCTCCTGCTCCGCCTTCGCCGCCTCGGCGGCAGCCTGGGCCTGAGCGGCCTTGGCACCGTAGTCCTGGCTCATGGGCTGGACGACGGACTGCTCCTCCTTGGGCTCCAGGATGGTGACGGCGTCGGGGAGGCTCTTCTGGGGGCCGTTCTTGCCCTCGGGGTCGGAGCCGCGCATGATCTTGACCTTGATACCCAGGACACCCTGGCGCAGCAGGACGTGGCGGGTGGCAGAGTCGATGAAGTCCTTGGCGGGCTGACCGGAGTGGATCATGAAGCCGTCGGTGAACTTCATGGACTTGGCGCGGGCGGCGCGGAGCTTGCCGGAGACGACAACCTCGCAACCCTTGGCGCCGGACTCCATGATGAAGCGGAGGACACCGTAGCAGGCGCGGCGGACGGCGAGACCGTTCAGGAGCTTGTAGCGCAGCGACTCGCACTGGGCGACGGCGGACAGACCGCGGTTCTGGACCTTGGCGGCATACAGGGAGACGGAGTTCTCGGGGAACTTGAAGCGCTTCTGGATGAGCGAGGTGAGCTCGCGGATGCGGCGGCCCTGCTCGCCGAGAACCTCCTGGGTGTGGGTGGCGCGGACGATGATGTCGGTGACGGTGGGGGTGACGCGGACTTCGACGCCCGAGTAGCCCTCCTCGGCCAGCTCGCGCTGGAAGAACTCGTTGAGCTCGGCGTAGAAGACGCCGTCAGCGACGAACTTTCTGCGCTTAGAACTGTGAGAGGGAGACAAGTTAGCCGTGCCCTTTTTCTGTTTTGTGGTCCGTCCGCTGTCCGCTGGTGTTGTGTCTCCCCTCCTCGTGATTCTTGTGTGTTTCCATTTCGCCCGTGCCGTGTATCTTGTTCTATTTGGTGTGTCGTCGAAAATCGAGATGGGCGAGGGGTCGTGATCGGTCGAGTGGCGCGCGGCGAGAGGAATTCGAGATCGAGGGGTGACGAGCAACGCGGGGGAAGCAAGGGGAGGGGCAAAGAGCTTACATGGGAGCTCCGACGGCAGCCATCTTGTCTTCAATGTCCGGATTCTGGGGGGAGAGTCGGAGGTTAGGGGTCGGGGGTGGGTTGAAGAGTCGTGCGGTCGAAGATTGCCGTCGTGGTGGTGAGGTGAGGTTGTTCCGGTTTCCCCAATGGCAGGCTCGGCTCACAAAAAAAGATTATTGTGTGGGCAAAAATTGCAAGAGCCCTGCGCAGGTGGTCTGTGCGCGGTTACGGGTGGGGTGGGGTGGGGTGCCTCTAGGGCGGGACTCTTGATGGCCTCCTGTGTTGATGGCAGCACTGGCATCATCAACAAGCAGTGCCGGTCTGTCTGAAGACTTGGAAAGGTCGATTGATTCTATCGCTCTGATCAAGTTGATGTTGGACTGGAGGAGGCCAGACTTGCTGGTAATGCAGCATTAATCCTCCAGTCTCGTTTCATGAACACCAGCCCGTTGCCTCAGCCCAGTGCGTTTTCATCCGCAATGAACGATTACATGTTCCCAATAGCCCAGGGTGCCAGACCTGTACATCGTGTTTTGATTGAGAACCATGCATTGCCAAGTCATCAACGCCGGTGATGGCCTCTGATCGTTCTTCAACATGATATGTGGCTGACCCTTCACCAGCCACTTCAATGAATGCCGACGCCAAGCCCCCTCTAACATCGCCGCTTTTAACACTTCTTTCCCCCCCTCTTTAAAGCGGCAGCAACCCCCCTGGCGGCCCCGGATTTCGGATGGTGCTCGAGTCGTCCCGCGACCCCCAAAATTTCCTGTGACTCAAAGCACGGCAACGAAACGGCGTTCTGGCGCAGGCGGATCACCCCAATTGCATGCTCTCTTGATACCCCAAAGCCCAACCATGCCTACCATCGCCGTCAACAAGTACGACCTCTACGAGGCCCTCGGTCAAAAGTGAGTTATGCCGGTCGCCCTCCAAGAAACGAAGCTCGGCCACCGCCTGTCGAGACAGACGAGAGGTTGCCCCTCCAAACCCCACCATCCCATCCGTCACCACCACACCACACCGCATGCCATGGCATCACATCACCCCGCGGGCATCATAGCTCCCTTGCCACCACATCTTTCCTCTAGTGTCCCCGGCTGACCTAGATGCTTCTTCTACAGATTCACGACCGAGGAGTTCGAGGACCTCTGCTTCGAGTTCGGCATCGAGCTCGACGAAGATACCGAGAACGATGAACGACCCATCGTCAACGGCGTCCAGGCGCCCCCCGAGCTCAAGATCGAGATCCCCGCCAACAGATATGACATGCTCTGCTTCGAGGGCATTGCCCTGATGCTCAACATTTTCAGGGAGAAGGTCCCCTCGCCGAACTACCGCCTCGTGACCCCCAAGGACGCCGATGCCCAGACCATCACCGTCCACGAGTCCACCTCGCAGGTCCGGCCCCTCGTCGCCGGCGCTGTCCTGCGAGGCATCAAGTTCAACCCCGACCGTTACGAGTCCTTCATCGCCCTGCAGGACAAGCTGCACATGAACCTCGCCAGGCAACGGACACTCGTGTCCATCGGCACCCACGACCTCGACACGATACAGGGACCCTTCACCTACGAGGCCCACCCGCCCAAGGACATCAAGTTCACCCCGCTCAACCAGACCAAGGAGATGAACGGCGAGGAGCTCATGCAGTTTTACGAGGCTGACAAGCACCTCGGCAAGTACCTGCACATCATCCGCGACGCCCCCGTCTACCCCGTCATCTACGACAAGAACAGGGTCGTCTGCTCGCTGCCCCCCATCATCAATGGCGACCACTCCAAGATCTCCGTCAACACGAGAAACGTTTTCATCGAGATCACCGCCACCGACGACACCAAGCTCGACATTGTCTGCGACATGATGGTCACAATGTTCTCCCAGTACTGCGACGAGCCCTTCACCGTCGAGCCCGTCAAGATCGTCTCCGAGCACAACTCAAAGTCCAGGACCACCCCCAACCTGGAGCCCAGGACCATCCCCGTCGAGATCGACTATCTCCTCGCCTGCACCGGCCTCAACGAGACCCCCGAGACCCTCTGCAAGCTCCTAGCCAAGATGGCCTACATCACCAAGCCGTCGTCCACCGACGCCAACATCCTCGAGGTCACCATCCCCGTCACCCGTGCCGACGTGCTGCACCAGTGCGACGTCATGGAGGACCTCGCCATCTGCCACGGCTACAACAACCTCCCCCGCTCCACCCCCAACAAGAGCGCCACCATTGGCGCCCCCCTCATGATCAACAAGCTCAGCGACATTGTCCGCGTCGAGGCCGCCATGTCCGGCTGGAGCGAGGTCATGCCCCTCATCCTCTGCAGCCACGACGAGAACTTTGCCTGGCTCCGCCGCAAGGACGACGGCACCACCGCCGTGCGCCTCGCCAACCCCAAGACGGCCGAGTACCAGGTCGTCCGCACCTCCCTCCTCCCGGGCCTCCTCAAGACCATCCGCGAGAACAAGAAGCACGCCGTGCCCCTCAAGATCTTCGAGGTCGCCGACGTCGTCTTCAAGGACGACACCAAGGAGCGCAAGGCCCGCAACGAGCGCCACTTTGCCGCCGCCTGGTACGGCAAGACGTCGGGCTTCGAAATGGTCCACGGTCTCCTCGACCGCGTCCTCCTGATGCTGCGCACCGCCTTCATCACACACGACGAGGGTCTCGCCAGCAAGCAGGACGTCAACCTCAAGGCCATCGATGGCGCGTCCAAGCAGGACGGTTACTGGATCGACGAAATTGACGAGGCCACCTTCTTCGCCGGCCACGCCGCCGGCGTCTGGCTCCGCATCGGCGGCAAGGAGCACCGCATTGGCGAGTTTGGTATCCTGCACCCCGAGGTCCTCAACAGCTTCGAGCTGAAGTAAGTGGCTTACCCGTATGAGACAACTTTGGAACAAACAGACTAACACAATCCCAGGTACCCCGTGAGCACGCTCGAGCTTAACCTGGAGGTCTTCCTGTGAGCAGCGAGGTTTGGCGGATGACACAAATGCAAAATGCGAGATGACGATATGAAATTTACGGGGGCATAAGTGGCGTGTCCCCAGGAGAGAGGTGTGAAATCTGGTCAGCTGCTTCTAGAAGGGCTGTCCGTCGGGCGCCGGTCACCACTGTGCATAAAGAATAGGCGGTCTCTGTCAATGAATTACAACGCTGTCATGGTAACTAACGTACGCCTCCTCTTCGTGAGGGCAGCATGCCGGGATGCGAGCCTCGACCACAGGATGCCCTTGCCAGGCGTGAAGCCTCGAGCAGACATGGCCTTTTCAGAGCTCTGAACGCCTCCAACCCGTCTACTAGTAATGTGTGCCTTCCCTCGAAACAGTGCTTCCTCCCCTCGCAACATATGCTTCCTTTCCCTCTATTTGACCCTCGTCTTCGGTCCATGCGATCTTCGAAATTCAATCCGATCAGGCTCCAGTCACTTGGCCTGGGCCAGGGCGCCATCCAGGTCCTTTGCCGGCTCTTCGCTGTCAATAGAGGTGAAGCTGTCCAGCTGGAGGGTGTCATCGTCGCCAGTCTCTGCTGTGATGACGGGCGATGCAATGGGCGAAACACAGGCAAAGCTGTCGAGGCTGATAATGTCGAAATCAACCTGAGCACGCCTGCCCCAGGCTGCAGCAGGGCTGTCCTCCCAAAGGTGTGAGCTGGTCGATCCTATCGTGCCCGCATAAGAGCACGTCTCGGCCAAACTAAGGACGTCGGCGGGAGGGGGAGGGTCCACGAGGTCGTATGCAACCTCATGCGAATGTTCGAACATGACGCCCTAAGTCATTTGATGCAGCTCCTGTTCCGTGCGTCTCTGGGTGGGTGGTTCGCTCGGAGAGGCGCGGGCACCGAGAGCCGTGAGGGCGCTGACACCGCGTCCAATGCCTTCCCGAAGCGCAGAGAATGCGCCTGCGTTCTCGGCAGACACGCTTCTGTGCAGCGTCGGGGCACCTCTGGGTTCGGGCGTCAGGGTCGCGTAGGGCGTCTCAACGGCGCCAACGAGAGACTGGGTGGTGGGTAGGCTTGGAGGGGGCTTGCTTGAGCTGCTCTCTCCGTCGCGAGGAGGAGTTCCTGGTTGGCTTCGATCGTATGACACAGCTGACGAAGGTTGGAAGTTGGCCATGGCAGAGGCCTTGGAGATCTGCGCCGCAGCCGCGGCATTGAGGTCTCCGTTCATCTCTTCGTCTGTGCGGTTGAAGGATTGGTGCCACCAGCGGATGTTTTCCAGATCAGGAATGATGATCCTCTCGCGCTCCTTGTCATGGTCATCCACTACCGCATCGTAGTCCTTGTTGGTGAACTCGGGCCTCCTTGCCAGGAAGTAACACCACACAGAGGCTGTCCGCTCCGACACCTTGGCGACATGTCGCTGCTTCTCTGAGTTGTAGAGGAATGTGCCGTACTGGCACGAGTACAAGTGGTAAAGCAGCCGGCGGAGGAATCTTTCGTTGAACTCGAAACGGTTGGGGAATTGACGAAGCATCTGGTACACGCAATCCAGGAACTGGTGGAAGACGGGACTGACCATCTTAGGGACAGTGGCGTCCTTCTCTGCCATCTTGGTGGATTCGCTATCTGCCACCATATCGGCATCGGCTCCGTCGTCTTTGTTCTGGGCGAAAAATCGGCGGGCGCTGGCGATGGCATTCTGGAAGGCGTCGGATCGGCCATCGTTGTCGCCGGGCTGGATGGTCGCGCCAGCCATGCCGTCTTTCTGGACGACGAAGGAGCTGTCGTGGTTGAGGTGACCAGATCGGAGTCTGAACATGTGGCCAAACGAGAGCCAGTCCTTTTCGACCAAGGTGATGAAGCCATCCAGAGTCCGGTAGTAAGGGTCGAGCATGAGCTGACTGAGGGCGCTCAGCTGGCTCGTCCGGTCCCAGCCATCGGAGCAGTGAATGAGAACGTGCGAGTGCTGGATGCCGACCTGGCGAGCGATCAAGCTGGATCCTTGGAGCACCATGCGTGTGTGCTTCAGCCAGTCGCTAGAGGCGAGAAGCTGTCGACTGGGCGACAGAGGCGAGAGGTCTGCGTCCTTGAGAGCATCGTAAACCTTGTTGAGTGAGTTCCTCATGACATGAATATTCTCAATGTTGAGGAAGACCTTCTTGGCCGATGAGTATCTGTCCATAGGCTCAGAGCCCATGCCCTGAACCTGGTTGACCATAGCGTTCAAGACGGGACGGGCATCGACAATGAGATTGCTCTGCTGCGCACCATAGATCAGACGCCTGCCCGTCTTTTCGTCATACATGACAGGGGCAGACGACAATATTTCGTCGTCAAGCTTCTCGGCCTCGGTGAGGCGAGACTCAATCTCGTCAATCTCGCTTGGCGGCGGTGGGAGCTCCACGGCACTTCCTGGGGAGGTCACAGACCAGGATGCCGCGACGAGTTTTTCATCTTGGATGTTACTGCGCCTTGTGACTCCCGTCATGGGCTGGGAGCATCGAGTAATGGAGCAGCCGTTGACGGGGTGGAGGTAGCTGAGGGCGGGGATGCGACACCTGGAACGGTACTCTTTGCCGTACTTGAGGACGTTATCAGATATGCTCGAGGGAACGACAAGCATGGCCGGGTAGGTGTCGCAGAAGGTGTAGTCCTTGTTGACCCATGAGATTCTCCAGCCCTTGTCTGGGGACTTTTCGCTGATGCCCTGTCTGCGGAACTCGGCCTTGGGGTCATAGTGGCCCCATCCGTCGACGGCTTGCTCGGGCTTTGCGGGCTTGTGGTTGAAAGCGTAGAGGCTCTGGATAGAGCTAAGCTTGCAGGTCCTGCTCTTGATAAAGTCGAAGACCTCGCGGGCGCTCGTGTCGTCGGGGAAGTTGAAGGCAACGAAGATGAAGTCGCGACACCGGAGGCGGATGGAGCTAGGGATGCCGGATGATGCAGGGGTAGGTCGCATGGTGCACTGGGCGATCATGGTGTAGGTAATCCATGATTCGCGGTTCTTGGGGGGAGCTGTCAGGGCTTTATCGGAGTCGGCGGCCTTGTCTTTGCCATTGTGTTGCTCGGGTGCTGGGCCGCTGAAGACGAGATGGTAATCGGTGAGGCGAAGGGTGCCGTTGGAGGTCAGGCCCCCGTTGATGCATTGCACATCGTGGACGAGCTGGGCGCCAAAAGGGTCAGGAGGGAGTTTCGGTTCGCCCGAGGGGCAGAGGGAGTGTTGCGACCGCGTACCTTTTTGACATCCATTGTATCCGGACCTCTCCCTCTCAGGGCTTCGGAGGCCCAGACAGATGGGCTAAGTATTCAGAGGATCGGTGCTTGAGAACGATGCGGGAGCATTATCGGGGAGACCGAGTCGGGGTTGAGAGGAGTTTTTCGAGTAAATCGGTTGGGGGGTTTGTAGCCGAAAGGGCGACGCGTCTGGTTTGTGTTGCAAGTGGCAGCCGGAGGAAGGCAAGGACGATGGATGGAAGTCGCAAGGCCCCTCCTCTCACTGAGGTAAGGTAGGAGCGCCACGGGTCAGCCGAAGGCGTCCAGGATTCAAGCTCGGTGCCCACCAAAGTCGTCACTAGCGCGGGGCTGCAGCGTGTGCGCCTCAGTCGTTGGGCGCTCTCTCAGGTGCCGACGTCAACTCACTGGCACGGGCGGGCACCTGACTGCCAGTGGGCTTGTTCCAGGTTGTCACTTGCAAGCGCACATGCCTCAGCCAGCCTGGCCGAAAGCGCAGGTGCCGGAAGCACTCACGTGCTTTCAGTTGGTGAGCATCAGAGGGTCAAAGGGTCCCATTTTGTGAAGGAATAAATAAAACAAGTCCAAAAGCAATCCAAAGCATAGATGTTCATTTGTTGGAGGCACGCACTTACTATGTACATTGAGTATGCCGAGGGGTGGCTCCAGGGCGTCCACTTCAAATTGCAGTCAGATACACCGGTCTAGCTTGTGTCGTGGAATCTCTAGCATGTACTATGCCACAGCTTTTCGTCTACTTGGAGTTCGTTTGCAGTGTGTACTTCCAACGTTGCTGACCATTATGAAGCTATGTACATACAATACCTGGGGAGGTACATGATAACCTGGGTGCCTACCCACCCACCATAGTACTTCTGCAGTTCCGATATATACGACGGCCTGGCGAAAGGACCTGACAAACTTGAACTCGAAGGCTTGAAATAATCTGGGATATGTCGATTTCACCATCAGATATCACCTCCAGCTCGCTGACCCCTGCATCCGTGGTCCGTCATCGCCAGCTGAGGATGGACCAGGAAAGCTTCGCCAGACTCAAGGTGGTCCGGGCGCCGCGCGTAGTGTGGTGGGGCCCAGTTCTGAACTGGCGGGCACGGGGCAAGGGGGGGGAACACAGGGGATGGGGGCGCTGGAGCAACCAGGAAGCAAGCACCGTAGCAGCAATTGCACAAGCACCAGGCCCGGCCCAGCCTCAGTCACTCTCAGGTCCGATCAAGTCACACCTCGGACGGAGCCAGACCACGGCAGACAGATCCAATATCCATTCCTCTCCTCTCTGCCCAATCTCTCGCCTCACCTCCACGCACCTCACCTCATCCACCACCATCCAAAACAACCCCGTCGACTCTGCCCGACCGTTCCCCTCTCGCAAGGCACAGTCAGCTTCTGTCGCATCACCCTTGCTTGCTGCTGCTGCCCGCTCTCCCGCCGACAGTACCTGTACCTGTACTCTCGCCTAGGTATCCCGCCAGTACCAAAACAAGAACCACCCCCCATTCTCCCACCCCCAAAATCCGGCCGGCCGCTTTGCCAAAACCCATTGCATCACACCACCTGCACGCGATCCCACCTCGATCGCACACCCGGAGCGTCAAACCCATCACCATACCGATCGATACCCTCTCTCGCCACTTCCGACTCCCTCAACCTCTTTAGACGCGCAACTCCTCCACATCCATCGCCATGGCAGAAGGTCCGGGTGCCAACGACGAGCTGTATCCCATCGCCGTCCTCATCGACGAGCTCAAGGTACGCCCGTCAATCATGGCCCCCCCCGCGCCCCCTCCCGCTCCTCTCCCTTCGACAATCTCCCGTTTCCCCCGCCCTGGCATCGGCCACGAAAAACCTCGTCGACGCACCTCAAGCTAATTGCCCATTCGCACGCAGCACGACGATGTCCTCCTCCGCCTGAATGCCATTCACCGTCTCTCCACCATCGCCCTGGCCCTCGGCGCCGAGCGCACCCGCGAGGAGCTGATCCCCTTCCTGGACGGTTCGTTTGTCCCCGTCCGGCAGTCACCGCAGCTGCCGCTGCCGCCATCCACGTTGTCGCTGACCCGCCCGTCGCAGAATCCGTCGAGGATGAGGATGAGGTCCTGGTCGCTCTGAGCGAGGAGCTCGGAAGCTTCATCGAGTACGTTGGAGGTCCTGAGTGGGGTCATGTCCTGCTCTCCCCTCTGGAGAACCTCGCCGCGATAGAGGAGCCCGTCGTCCGCGACAAAGTATGTAGCTTCTCCTCGCATCCCCCGCATTCCCCCTCGTGCGCCGGACAGGAAGGCTGACCACGCGATATCCAGGCCGTCGAGTCGCTCAACAAGATCTGCAACGAGCTCTCCCCCGCACAAGTCGAGGAATACTTCATCCCCCTCACCTTCCGCCTCTCGAAAGCAGAGTGGTTCACCTCAAAGGTGTCCGGCTGCGGCCTCTTCACCGCCCCTTACAGCAAGGTCTCGACCGCCACCCAAGACGAGCTGAGGAAGACCTTCAGCTCCCTCGTCCACGATGAGACCCCCATGGTCCGCCGCCAGGCCGCCACCAACATGGCCAAGTTCGTCAAGGAGATGACCGCCGACGTCGCCGTCGACGACATGATGCCCCTGTTCCAGCACCTCGCTCAGGACGACCAGGACAGCGTGCGTCTCCTTACCGTCGAGATCCTCATCTCCATTGCCGAAGTCGTTCCCAAGGAGCAGCAGTCCAGCCACGGCGTGCTTCTGGCCCTTCTGCGTGCCCTGATTGAGGACAAGAGCTGGAGGGTCCGCTACATGATTGCCGACCGGTTTGAGAAGGTTCGTCCATTCTCCTTTGGTCGCAAATCGCTTGTGCTAACTCCTCGGACAGATTGCCAAGGCCGTCGACGACGAGACTGTCTCGCGGGACCTCGTCCCTGCCTTTGTCAAGCTGCTCAAGGACAGTGAAGCCGAGGTCAGGACAGCCATTGCCGGTCAAATTCCTGGATTCTGCGCCCTCATCGACCGCGACGTCCTCCTCAACGACGTCATTGGTACCGTCGAGGACCTCGTCTCCGACACATCGCAGCACGTTCGTGCCGCTCTCGGCACCCAGATCAGCGGCCTTGCCCCCATCCTCGGCAAGCAAGAGTACGCCACGCCCCGCCTCCCCCCATAGACATATGCTGACTTAAGACCAGGACCATCGACCACCTCCTGCCCATGTTCCTCCAGATGCTCAAGGACGAGTTCCCTGAGGTTCGCCTGCACATCATCTCCAAGCTCGAGCTTGTCAACCAGGGTGCGTAACCCCAAGTCCCACGACGAAGTGCCCCATCACTGATCCCAGTCACAGTTATTGGTATCGAGCTCCTGTCGCAGTCCTTGCTCCCCGCCATCATTCAGCTGGCCGAGGACAAGCAGTGGCGCGTCAGGCTGGCTATCATCGAGTACATCCCGCTCCTCGCCAGCCAGCTCGGTGTGCAATTCTTTGATGAAAAGTTGGCGAACCTGTGCATGAGCTGGCTGGGCGACACCGTCTTCTCCATCCGCGAAGCTGCTACGCACAACCTGAAGAAGCTTACCGAGGTCTTTGGTGTTGAGTGGGCTAGTGAGGCCATCATCCCTAAGGTTACGGCGATGGGCAACCACCCCAACTACCTCTACAGGATGACCACGTGCTTCGCCATCACCGTGAGTACATCTTTCCGAATGGCCCGTCAGCTTGCTAACCACAGTACACAGACGCTCGCCCCTGTCATCAGCATGGAGGTAATCTCCACCAGCATCCTGCCCCAGCTGCTCGACAAGCTGGCCGAGGACGACATCCCCAACATCCGTTTCAACGTGGCCAAGACGTACGGTGTGCTCATCGACGTGCTGCGGCGCCTGCCGGAGAAGGGCACCATCTACAGCCTGGAAAAGGAGGGCGTTGAGCTCGAGCCGTCGACCCGCGGCATGGAGCTCATCCAGACGCGGATCCTGCCCAAGCTGGAGAAGCTGCAGAAGGATGACGACGTGGACGTTCGTTTCTTCGCCACGACCGCGGCCAACCAGGTCACGGGAGCGGCTGCGGGTGGCGAGCCCATGAACACATCACCATAGATGATCAAGACCAGACGTAATGAAGCAATTCCATGGATTCCCAAACATCATTTACCCTGCGGGTTTTGTGTGGCGTCAGGGTTCCCCTCCGCAGCCGCGAGGGAGGAATAGATGGGGCTTGTCAGTGGTTAGACATGGGAGTCAGGCGTGCAGAAGCTGTCAGTGTGTATGATACAAAACGAAACTTTAGTCTTGACGAAAAAAAAAAAACATGATCTCACAGCGGGGGTGTCATGCGCTCGAAGATTATTCAGTCTTAGGTCTATTCATTTTCTGTCTACGCCTCCCTGCGGAAGCACAGGGTGCTAATAGTCTGGCCCTTGGCACCACCAAACTGGAAGCTAGGATAGTTAATCCTATCAACCTGCGCAAAGCTGCCGACATCACCAGCAGGGCCCTGGAACCAGCGACCCAGCTCCTCCTCGGTCCAGTTGCAGCTCGTCACGAGGAAGAGGCCGCCAGGACGAACGAGGCGCAGAACACGCGCCTTGTAGCCCTCGCAGGCGCGCGCGCCTGTTGCGGCATCCTTTTCGTCAGAAAGGCAAATGGCGTCAAAAGTGCCCTTGTCCAGGACGACGTCCCAGCCAGAAGATTGGGCGCCGGAGAGGGGGACCTCGTAGGAACCGCGGAGGACGTCCCATTCTGCGAATTCAATTTCCGTCTCCTTCTCCTCCTCGACGCCTTCCATGGGTGTATCGTCTTCCTCTTCATCAGATGTCTCTTCCTCGTCGTCGTCATCGTTCTTCTTCGCGGGACGGTGTCCTTCTTTACGCGCGCGGGCGATTTGGCGAGCCAGTTCGACGCTGCGAGCCGAGTAATCAACACCCAGCATGCGGCCGGTGCGCCAGCCGTCGTCGCGGAGAGCGAAGAGGAGGCTGCCGTTGCCGCAGCCTAGGTCGAGGAAAGATGCATCTTCGCGGCGGATCTCGTGATCGAAGGAGGCGGATTCGGTGATGCCGTCGAGGAAGGCGAGGGTGCGGGCTTCGGCGTCCGAGTCGTCGAACCACACGGTGCCTTCGTCTGTTGGGTCGGCGGCGTGGTTGGTGATTTCGGTTGTGTAGAGGGAGTCCCAGCTGGAGGGGAAGATGTCAGTTGAAGGCAGGGAAGGGGTAGGGGGAAGACGGACTATTCCCGGGTGCCCAGCTTGGACGGCTCGAGGTGGGTGGGCTGTGCAGAGGCCATTGTGAGGGTGTGATGAGGCAGCATAGGGTCGACTCTGTTGTCTTGCGATGTCACCAAGGGCACCTGAAGAGAACTATTTTGACACTGGGATGGTGGGGGTTGGCAGTATTACGAGACCTGCCTCGATAAAGGCAGGCGGTGAAGCGACCTGCTCAACCCCTCAATTGGTTTTAGGGGGAACGCGGGGCAACCAGAGAGAAGCTCCAGTCAGCTCAGCTCAGCTCAAGCTCACGAAAGTGGACAGCCGGTGCAAGTGCACCCTTGGCCTTGGCCCAACGTCTCCTTAGGCCTATGGACATACATCTGCCTACTCGAAAAACGCAATGATTTTGCCCTGGCATCTTCACCCGCCCTTCCCTCCGTGGTATCCTGGCATATCGACAGCCCTGCCCGTGAGAACAGTGTGCTGTCTCGGCCTCCCTCGTTCGGCGGCGTGCAAAATGTCACAGAAAACTGGAAAACACCCCTCGTCATGTCTCTCGTAGTCTTCGTCAAGTCAATGGCGAGGTGAGTCCTGGGTCTAGTCGGCCATCTGGCCCCTGCTCATCGCTCGCTTGAACCGCCGTAGAGCTGATGCCTCTCCCTTGGTGGTCGGACGATCCATGGTGCGCCGCCGGACTGGAGGCTTGGGCTCGGGTGCAGTCGGCGGCGAATCACGACGTGTCGGGCTCTACCCGAGCGTCCAGACTGGCGCCTTCAGCAAGACCTGGCGACTCCGGACCTCGACGGCGAGGAAGCCGGCTAGCCGCACCTTTTGAATGTCCTTGTTTGCTGGGGCTGCGGCAATGGTAAAGTCAGCATCCGTCGATGAGTATGCCAAGCTGCTTTTTCTGGCGGGGACGACCAGCGGCGTATTGCTGGTCGTCTTGGTGTCCAACGTACCGCCTCTGGTCTTGTCTGACCGGCTCTTGCCCTTGTCCACGTCTCCGTCGTCTTCGTCTGCCAGCTCCGCGTCGGGCGAGTTTTCCAGCGGCGGTAGCGCCGCCTTCTCGAGCTCCATGATGTTGGGGTTCACAATCTCTCCGGGTAGCGGGTAGGTGATGGCGACGTCTCGACTCTCCAGGGGCAAGTTCGCAGCGAGGCCCACCGCCAGCTCGACAATGGTGGTCGTGCTGCCGTCGACGCCCTGCGGGGGAGGATCGATCAGGTGCTGGAAGAGAGTGGCCGTGAGGTTGGTGGTGCACATGCGGGTAAAGTCATTTCGGTATTCGGCGCTCTGTTGTGAGTTCAACAGCGGTTGGAGGCCATCGAGTGTGGCCATTCTCCAGCTGATGACCTTGTTGGTGAGAGCGTCAAACTCCTCCTGGGCACTGATGGTGTAGCTGGCGTGGCGGATGTTCCGCTCAATGTCCTTGAGTTGCCGGCTAAGCTCGAAGCTCAGACCAGGGTGGAAGCACTTGTTGAATATCTCCTCGACGAGCCACCTGGTGATAACAGCGCGGCCGACGGCCATCATCTCCTGCTTGCCGGTCTTGAGAGCGTCCTGGCTCACGTAGCGCGACAGCCAGGGGGGCAGCGTCTTCCAGTCCTTGCGGATGTTGAACGAGAGATTATTAATTGCTCCGTTCAGCCTGCTGAACCGGGTGAGATATTCGCCGTCATCGAGGGCGGTACGAGACTGCGTGATGCGCTGGTTTGCAACGGCGTTCTGCAGCTGCTCGATTTGGCCGTTGAGCAGCTCAATCTGGCCCTTGCCATCGAAGAAGAGGCGCTTAACGTTCTTGTACTTTGTCACTAGGGCGGGTCAGCTTATACATCTTTCTCTGTGCGGCACTCGAGGTGGCCTTACAAAGCTCCTTGAACTTGTCAGGGTCGTTGGCATCACGGTCAGGGTTCGACGGCTGGGGGCTGCTGCGGCCCTGGAGCTCCGAGGTCTGAGCCTCGAACTGCGGTGGTGGCCTGTCCTGGCCGACGCCGCCACGGAGGCTGTTCATGGACGCGCCGGCGGGGGCTCCAGGGGGCTGGCTGTGCCTGTAGCCGGAAGGCACGCCGGACTGGTCCATCTGGCTCCTCAGAGACTTTTCCGACGGCTGGGTTCGGCGATCCGAGGGAGGTGCGCCAGGTGCCATGTTGTTACGCTGCTGCTGATGCTGGGGAGATGCAGTAGCGGAGGAGGGAGGAAGGGGACTGGTATCCTGGGCCTGCAGGTAGGTCACGGCGGGAGACGCCTGTGTGGACTGCTGGTGATGGGCGGAGCGGGCGTCTGAATCTGTTGCAGGTGACTCATGCGACAGTTGCGAGATTGTCTCTGGGTTCTGGTGCTGCTGGCCAGCAATCAAGAGTCCTCCGGAAGTGGAGGTAGTGACGATAGGGGGGAGGCTGCCAGGGAACTGCGAGGGGCCTCTGGGCTGGTCTCCACGTTGATATTGCTGCTGCTGTTGAGGCGGTGAGTCGTAGGCCTGACCGTATTGTTGCTGTTGCTGCTGGTCCTGCTGCAGCTGTGGGTGTATTTGCTGTTGCTGCAGCTGGGGGTGCGCCTGCTGGAAGCTAGATTCCTCGTAGGAAGCCGAGTCCTGGTCGTTCTGGTTTTGGCCCTGGTTCTGGATGTAGCGGATGGAGTTGCGGTTGTCTCTTGGGTCCTGCACCTGCACAAATGGGTCCCTGTTAGAATCCCGTCCGTAGTATTGGTCTTCAGAGTCTCCAAGGGCTTGCAGCGGCGAAGGCTGCTGGGCATCGGCTGTATGGAATTGCCAGTCGGAGGGCTGGTCCAGGGACAACTGGGAGACCTGGGAGGGTCCTGTGGTGATTGTGGGTGGATCTCTCACCCGTTTGGAAGGCCGCCTGCCGAGGAGGCTGGAGTGCTCTTGGTGCTGCTGCTGCTGCTGTTGTTGATGATGCGGTGCCAGTTGCTGCTGCGGGGGCGGTTGCTGCGGCTGGGGTGGGTGGTCTTTGCCAGAGAAAATGTTCTTGATCAACCTGCGGGCGCTGGAGCGAGACTTTGTTTGCTCGGGGTTCTGGGCCTGGGGCGGGAGGGGGCCTTGGGCGGCACCGGTGTTGGATTGCGGGGGGTAGTGGTTGGAGTTGTGGAGGTCGTCGACGGAGCTGGAGGCGGCGCCAGTGTATTGGGGGTGGATGTGGAAGGGGGCGCCGACCGAGTAGCGCTGCGACTGTGATCGGGAGACGGGATCGATGTATTCCTGCTGCTGCTGCTGCTGCTGCTGGGCGCGCTGGCGGGGATCGTAGGCGCCGGGGTGGTGGTGCAACGGTTGGGAGGCGCGGCGGCCGACTGTGGCTATGGCGGGGTTGTCGTAGTCGTGAGGAGGCGGGCGCGGCGGGGTGTCTTGCTGCTGCTGAATGAGACGCTGCTGGTGCAGGTTGTGTTGCTGCTGGATGTGATCAAAGGACGAGTCCCGATCGGCCGATGGCGAGGCCGAATGAGGGTCCTGGGATTGTGATTGTGCCTGGAGGGAGGAGGGGTTGGTGTTGGTGTTGAGGTTCAAGTTGGAGGCGGCGGTGGTATTGGGCGCCTGTGGTGCCAGTGGCGGTGCCTGTGCTTGCTGTGCCAGTGGTTGTTGTGGTGCAGCGCCCAGGGCGGCAGCGGGCGCCTGGGGCGAGGCCTGAGCCTGAGCCTGAGCTTGGGCTTGGGCTTGGGCTTGAGCTGCAGAAGGGGACGACGACGACAATGAAGCCGGGTTCTGCTGCTGCACCTGTACCGACAGCGGTCTGCCACGGCCGACAGGGACCGAGGGCTGTTGCTGGGAGGAAGAGAGAGAGGGAAGGGGAGGTAGAGGAGGCAGTCCGGAGTTGGTGGTCGAAGCACCAGAAGCACCAGCTCCCGCTGACGTCGAGGATGTCGAAGGCTCGGGCACGGATGCGAGAGCGTCTCGGGAGCGATTGCTGTGCTTGCCAATGCGACTGGTGAAGGAGGGCATGCTTATGATCTCACCCTTTCAGATCCAACAGCAGAAGGGGGGGAAAGGCCAGGATTTCACAAGAATGGGTTGCGCAGTGTGCGTGGATACCCTCGTCGCTCGAGGCCGAGCTGCCGTTCGATGGGGCGGACAGGAGGGGGGGACACAGGCTGAGACCGAGACGGCTGCGGCTGTCTGGACGAAGCGAAGCCTGAGGGGGAGGAAGCAGGGCAAGCAAGGCAAGGAAAGGCAAGGAAAGGAAGACGGGAGGGACCTTGCGCAGCCAGCCGCAAATAGGATCGACTGAGAGGGGAATGGGGGCTAAACAGGGGCCCTGTTCAGGTTTGGTGCTGGTGCTGGCAGCCTCGGGGCTTGCTCAGGCTTGGAGCCTTGGGCTTGGGGGGCTCAGCTCTGTCTGTCCGTCTCCGACGGGACAAGGAGAGTCTGGTCGGACTGGCGAACCTGGATGACGGGGACCAGCAGGACAGCCGACGGGTTGAGCCTGTGAGGTAGGCAAAGGTAGATGGGGCTCCTGCGCGTGTGTGGAGAGCGACAGGATGAGCCGGGATGGATGGGATGGGTTGGATGCCAGCGAAGCGCAGGACGAGGATGAATGCGCTGCTGGTGCTGCCAAAAGGGGCGTCGGCGGGGGATGACAGGTCAAAGGGCGACCCGACGCGAACGGACGCGAGGGAGTGAGTGACAAGAGAGCAGCCCCCAATCTCGAAAGCACAGACTGACGGGAAGCTGCTGCTGCTGCTGCTGTACTGAGGTGGATGGAGCTGGCTGGAGCTGGCTGGAGCTGGAGCTTGGAGCTTGGGTGCGTGCCGCGTTGGAGGAGGGGAGGGGAGGGGGGAGAAGAGATGATGGGGAAACTGAGCGACAATGCGCGCGGGCGTTTCCTATTTTTTGCCCTCTGCTGGCCGATCCGCCGGTTTAGGTCGCGGGAACTTTGGGGATGTGGATGAGATGGGATGGATGGGCACGCCGCATCGCTCACTCGCCCGGAGACTCGGCCAAAGACAGACAGCAGCAGCAGCAGCCTAGAGGCAAATGGATGCAATCAAAGAAACGGGACTTGGAAAAGGGCCCGGACAGGGGTGGGAGATGGATGCATGTAGCATGTAGAAACAAAACTCTCCAGGGGCTGTGCTCACTGTCAGTAGGCGGACTGGCTGTCCTCGCCTGTCATTGGGCTCAGGCTGATTCCACGATCATCTAGAGGTTGGCACTTTCGACTGTCTGCCTCTCTGTCTGCCCTCTCCACGAGCGCTATTCCTTTCCGGTGGACAGACACCTTGCATTGGAGCCGACCGGGGCCTCGGAGAGAAACACAGTCCGCAGTGGACAGACAGGAAACAAAGTGAGATGAGTGAGGTCCCTGCTTCCAAAACTTGGAGGGACCCCTAAAATCCGGAAACTCGCAGATGCAGGCCAACTTCATCATCGCCCGCCGACGCCCGGTGCCATGGCAAGACGCCTCTCTCCGCATCGCGCTATCGGTTTTTGGGGGGCCAAACTTGAAAGAAACTTGAACATGCATCTTCAGCCCTGGGAATCTCTCCGGGCACTGCAGACAGACACGCAGCCGCCTGATCAGTGATGCCGTCTCCAGCGTCCAAAAGTCCCAAGCCTCTTGGCGTCAGCCCGAAAATACGCTCCACTCCCTCTGGAAAGAGCTCAGCTGCAGCTTCCCCCACTGAACGGGCCTAGGACGGGACGAAATGTACGCTAAAACTTCCCACCTGCGCCTGCTAAAATTAGCCATCGCCCCGCTCCACGTCTCTCCTGCCCGCTCATCAGTTTGACGGCGGCTTTTTTTCACTTTGGCGCTAGCACCACCTGTGTATGCATCGCATCCCCCAAACCTCGCCCACCTGGTCCGCTCGCTCACCACATCCAGACACCGGAGCTTCCCCTATGCGCTCAAACGGGGGTGACATGATTCAACATCAGACGGCATCACCGAACTTGGAACCCTGTCAAGCTGTCTGCAATCAAACTGCTTCTACTTTCAATTTCAAGGCGTGGCTGCATGTATCCATGCCCACGACGGCTTCGATGACGTAGCCTCCTCCAGCTTCAGAATCTGCCATCGCCAAACATCACTTCACACTCGCATCAAGCATCTCTTACATTGCATACTCACTTTGAGACCTCGGTGTCTGGCTCCTCCCGCTGCGGCTCTCGACATGTGCCCGGCATCCCAAATGTTTGCTTGTCATGGCCTGGACCCGCCGGCCAAGCCTTACAGCTCCGTGTCATGCTCTCCCTCTCTCGTACCCTGACCCGTCATCGTGCCCAGCTGACGTTAAGCAGACCGACCAGGGGGCTGGGACCGAAACGCATCAACAGCCTCCCTCCGCCATGCTCATACTTGTTTGCCTTCTACCAGTTCGATCACGCGCTGCCTGGCCAGATGCCTCTAGGCCCTAGCAAACAGCCCCGACGTCGCATCCTGACCAGCAAATAGACCCAACCAGCCCATCATCTTGCCACCGACCGCCGGCTGCCGTTACGTCGCCTCGTCCTTGTGGACGGCCGGGCCTTTGCCCTCGGCGTGCGAGGTTACGAGCAGAGCATCCTCGTGTCTCCGGAGGACCCTGCTCTGGTCGCCCTGGTGCGTACATAATGTGTGTGCTGTCTTGTCTCGGACCGGCATACCGACTCTTTTCTCTCGCAAGGCCGCCTCGCCGGCCGCTCCATGCGGGCCCCGTCTCGGCAGCCGCTCGGGGGACAAGCTTCAGGGAGCATGCTCCGGGTATGCCGTCTGGCGAGGCGGACGCGGATCGCCCGACTACTGTTTCCTCAAGGGCGATCACCCAGGCGCCCTCCGTCGAGTCGGGCATGAATAAGGCATTGATTTCCCTCCTTTCCCGAGACATGACGTCTCCTCACGTCACCGTCAACAGAATTCCCCACGGCCGGGCAGCATCCCATAGGTTATCGGGAAGGCATCGTCTTGGACCTGATGGAATACTTGCGTGACCTCTTGTCTAGTTTCGTGGCGCGAGTGCGCTCCGAGACCAGCTTGACAAGTTTGCAAACTCGGAAGACAGCTCTCCTACTGTTCGCCTGACACCCGTTTGGGGCGGTGATGAGTTGCAGTCGTTCCGTTGCTGGGGTTCCTGTGCGCCACAGGAGGCCGTAGGATGGCCCTTTTGGGCGCACCCACGCGGGTAGGGGCATGGCAAGCTCGTGGGGCCGGTTCTCGGCTGCTCGCATGGCTGCGGTCTGCGCCCAATGTGTTACCGTGATGTGCGTGATTCCTGCGAGGGCCAGGTTCCGAGGTTGCCTGCTGTTGCTGGATGTTCGAGTATATAAGATAGACGATGTTGTCCTTGGTACCGTGGTCCAGCCTTCAGTTCGCAATCCAATATCATACTACATTTCAAGCCTATCTACTCGAATCACACTTGAACACTCTGTGCAACTTCACAACCCCTCGCCTCGTCACTTATAATGCATCCCGTAGCTTGGCTTGCTCTGTTCTCTCCCCTCGTCGCCTCTCTTCCCACACTCTCAGCTCCCGCCTCGGGAACCAGATACCCATGGCATAACACCGAGATCTCCAATCTCGATGTCGGCTGTGTCCGGACGAAGGACCAAGACCCCTATACCTGTACTATGAAGTGTGGGTCCACCTCGACCTCTATCGGTAGAACAGGCACTGACCTTATTTAGTCGACTTCTACGACCCGAACTCGGAGCCCGCCCAAGAAGTCAATGGGGCCCATTGCGATGTCTCCTGGAGCTGGGACGGCAAGACCACCAAGCGCGGTCCTGGCAATGACCACGCCGGCGGCTTCACGGTGTGCTCCGCGGCTGCGTCCAACATCTTCCAGGTGCAGATTGCACGCTTCCGTTCCGCCTCGGACTGGACTGTTGTGGTCAGCCACAAGTATCGCGACGACGTGTGAGTTTTGACACACTCCTGGTTTAACTTGTGGCAAAATGCTGAATAGGATTTTCGACAGACACTTTGATGAGCCCCTGAACGCGCCCAACTCGTTCACGCAGTTTGAGATGCCGAAGTTGCACCCGAAGGAGTCAGAGAGGGAGGACCTGGATCGATTCAAGTATGCGATGAAGGAGGTTCTTGAGGCGCCGGTTGTGGGATTGGCGTGATGTGTGGTCGCCTTCTTGACGTCGTGGACCGAGACAAGTCTCCTCGGTCTTGAGGGCAATCCAAGACAACAAATTTAAATTGTAATCGAAGTAGTCTGTCTATCTCCACGGGCTGAAGCATAATTCTGAAAGATATTCCGCAGCCACTTTCACCAGGGCAAATGGTCGTCCGCGTGTTCAACAGCTGGCTTAAGCCGTAGTTCCACCCGACCGCAGCCACAGCATGGTGTGGCAATTTGACATTTCAACGTCGACTCGGAAGATGATTCTCGGGCACCTTACGTTTAGCAGGTTCCCCGTTGTCTGACATAGATGACCATCGAGAGTGTGAGGATATTTGAAGTGGCCGATTCAACTGGTTTTACTAACCTATCATTTTCAAACAATTACTCGGATCAGCTCAGATATCACAACTCTACCACAGCTTTGTCTCGAGGGAAGGCCATATTGGCTAAACAAACAAGACGTCAAACTCTTCAAGCACTGCATTTGGCTTACTCTGACCGCCCGATCAGCACTTCTTGTCGACGTCCTAAGACCGATGTCTCCGATTACCCCCGGTTCGCCCGGATCTAGCCAGATGCGACGATACCTGCCCTCCCCACCTTGAACACAATGCCGCCCGCGTCCCTCGCTATCAGATATGCACCCCACGTCCCAAAGCGAACCTGCGTCAGTGTCCCAGCACAGGCAGCCCTGCGGGGCGTCATCGGAGAGCTCCCCTATGGCTCCCCACTTTGCCGGACATTTGCAGGCGCTTTCCGCGCTGACAAACACGGTCCCTTCGTCCCCCATCGGTGACGTCCCGCATGAATTTCTGCCTTCTCGTCTTACTCGCACAAGTACCGAGCATCGTCAGTACTCCCCAAGGAGCAGCATAATTTCGCCGGACGGCTACGCTTCCTCCACCCCGTTGCCGCGCAGATCGGATCAGCAGCTTTATACGGAGAATATCAGACCGACCGCATCGCGAATTCGTCTCCGACCTGCTCATCCCGCGGAAAGCTATCCGGCTGCTCTCCGCGGTACTGTCTTACTGTACCTTCCCCACGCGCGACTCCTGACCTCGACCGCGTCTTTGTTGCGCCCAGAGCATGCATTGAGCGTCCACTCCGAGTAATACGTTCAACATGGAGGATCTGGGATACTCGGCGCAAAGGGTGCTGTTCGACACGGGCTCGTTCACGGGTTATCGGCCACGCCTCGACCTTGGGAACAGCTACCTCGATGCGACTCGATCTTTCCACCAGCCGCTCTGCGGTAACAAGGAAGGCTGGGGACCTCTGAGCCCTATTCGATATGATTTTACACCCTGCTTCATCGACGTCTGGGTGGCCTCGGTGGCCGTCTTTGGAATTGTCTTTGGCTCCGCCGCCATCGTCTGGCTGCTGAAGCACAGGAAGCCCACGGTCCTGGCCAAGGGCCTTCATTTCTATGCCAAGCAGGTGGGTTGTTCGCTGCCCCCGAGGCGCAATTATGCCATTCTCTCGACTCGTGCTGACATGCTGCCTCCAGTCTTTCCTCGCACTCGTTATCGCCGATCTCCTCGTCCAACTCGTTATTCAAATCATCAACTACCCCAACATCTGGTTCGGAGACTTCAGAGTTTGGACAACCGCGGCCACTATCGTCTCTCTGGCTGTCATCTTTGCTGTGCAATGGCTGGAGCATGGCCGCCTGCGCAACCCCAACGGCGTTGCGCTCTTCTACTGGCTGTTCCTCCTCATCGCCTTTACCGTCAAGCTCCGCTCTCTCATCTCTCAGCAGCTCTACCACACGAACCTGCCGTACTTTATTACTTACACCGCCGGCTTTGGCCTTTCCGTTGCCTCTTTTCTCACCGAGTGGCTGTGGCCCATGAAAGCCTCCGAGTACGAGGCCCTCATCGATGAGGAGGAGTGTCCCGTCGAATACGCCACCGTCTTCTCTCTCCTGACCTTCTCTTGGATGACCCCGCTCATGCAGCTCGGATACAAGCAGTACCTCAGGGAGGACGATCTTTGGGGACTTGCGCAGGACGACACGACCAAGGCGACCGGCGCTGCCTTTGAAAAGGCCTGGGAGAACCAGCGAAAGTACCGCAAGAGCCCGTCCCTGTGGATTGCCATGTTCCGCGCCTACGGCCGTCCCTACACCATCGCCGCCCTCTTCAAGCTAGGCAACGATGTCTCCCAGTACATCCAGCCCCAGCTTCTCCGTCTGCTGATTACCTTTGTCTTGTCCCACGAGACGGGCAAGAATGAGCCCATCATCAAGGGTGCCGCCATTGCCCTGGCCATGTTCGCCTGCGCCAGCTTCCAGACCGCCATGGTTCACCAGTACTTCCAGCTCGCCTTTGTCACTGGTATGCGGATCAAGGGCGGCCTCGCCTCCTCCATCTACAGGAAGTCGCTGAAGCTGTCCAACGAGGGCCGTCAGAGCAAGTCCACGGGAGACATCGTGAACTACATGGCCGTCGATGCCCAGCGTCTCCAGGATCTGACCCAATTCGCTCAGCAGGTCTGGTCTGCCCCCTTCCAGATCATCATCTGCATGGTCTCTCTGTACCAGCTTGTTGGCTGGTCCATGCTTGCTGGCGTCGGTGTCATGATCATCATGATGCCCGCTCATGGATACATTGCCCGTATCATGCGAGACCTCCAGAAGGAGCAGATGAAGAACAAGGATGCTCGAAGTCGTCTTATCACCGAAATCATCAACAACATGAAGAGCATCAAGCTCTACGCCTGGGGCGCTGCCTTCATGAACAAGCTCAACTTTGTGCGAAACGACATGGAGCTGAAGAACCTGAGGAAAATCGGTGCCACACAGGCCTTTGCCAACTTTACCTGGAGCACCGCACCCTTCTTTGTCTCCTGCTCGACCTTTACCGTCTTCGTTCTGACTCAGGACAAGCCCCTGACCTCGGACATTGTCTTCCCTGCGCTCGCCCTCTTCAACCTGTTGACCTTCCCTCTTGCCGTGCTCCCCATGGTCATCACCGCCATTGTCGAGGCCAGTGTCGCCGTGGGTCGTCTCACGTCCTTCCTCGAGGCCGAGGAGATCCAGCCCGACGCCATCACCATCAAGCCTGCGCCCGAGGAGATGGGAGAGGAGACTGTCGTCATCCGCGATGGCACCTTCTCGTGGAACCGTCACGAGAACAAGCAAGCACTGACGGACATTGACTTCACCGCTTACAAGGGCCAGTTGTCTTGCGTTGTTGGCAAGGTTGGTGCCGGCAAGTCGTCGTTCCTCCAGAGCGTCCTGGGTGATCTCTGGAAGATCAGCGGCAAGGTCGAAGTGTATGGAAAAGTGGCCTACGTTGCGCAGTCGCCCTGGATCCTCAACGCCACCGTCAAGGAAAACATCATCTTTGGTTACCGCTACGATTCCACTTTCTACGAAAAGACCGTCAAGGCCTGTGCTCTGCTCGACGACTTTGACCAGCTTCCCGATGGTGACGAGACCGTTGTTGGCGAGCGCGGCATCTCCCTGAGCGGTGGTCAGAAGGCGCGTGTCGCCCTGGCTCGTGCCGTCTATGCCCGCGCAGACATCTACCTCCTGGACGATGTTCTGTCCGCTGTCGATTCGCATGTCGGAAAGCACATCATCGAGAACGTCCTTGGTCCCCGTGGTCTCCTGAGCACCAAGACACGAGTCCTCGCTACCAATGCCATCGCCGTTCTGTCCGGAGCCAGCTACATCAGCATGATTCGCGATGGAAAGATTGTCGAAAAGGGAACCTACAAGCAGCTAATTGCCATGAAGGGCCCGGTCTATGAGCTCGTCAACACCGCCGGTACATCCTCGTCTGCTGGGCCATCCTCCGCGGCGGCGTCGAGCAGCTCCAGCACCAAGTCGGAGACTCTCATTGAGGGCATTTCATCGCAGGAAAAGGACGAGATGGAGGAGGCCCAGGAGCGCGTGCCAGAGATGGAGCCCATCAAGGCCGGTGGCCACGCCACGACCAAGACCAGAACCGACAGCATGGCTACTCTCCGTCGTGCTAGCACTGCCAGTTTCAAGGGTCCCCGCGGCAAGCTCACGGACGAGGAAGTCTCTGGCGGTAGCCGCACCAGGCAGGTCAAGGAACACTCAGAGCAGGGCAAGGTCAAGTGGGACGTCTATCTCGAGTATGCCCGCAACAACAACCTCTTTGCTGTGGGCATTTACATCGTCTGTCTTCTTACTGCGCAGGCCACCAGCACTGCCGGCTCCTTCTGGCTCAAGAAATGGGGCGACGACAACGCAAAGCGTGGCACCAATAACGACGTCGGCATGTACATTGGCATCTACTTTGCCTTTGGCATCGGCTCGTCTCTCTTGACCGTCATCCAGACTCTGATCCTTTGGATCTTCTGCTCCATCGAGGTGAGTAATCCCGCGCAGCGCCATTGCCGAGCATCATGCACGTATCCTTGTGAAGTTGTACTGACAATACGGCCCCCGCCCTCAGGCTTCGAGAAAGTTGCACGAGAGGATGGCCAATGCCATCTTCAGGTCGCCCATGTCCTTCTTCGACGTCACACCGACCGGTCGTATTCTCAACCGCTTTTCCAGGTGAGCACGCCCCCATTTGCCTCGACCCCCCGAACACACCCTGTCTTAAGGCGTCGGTCACCCCGTGGCGTCTTTGAGCCCAGATCTGTGCGCGCGATCTGGCACGTCGAGTGAAGTCTAATCCGACGCCTCGTCTCTGCCTCGCTCGCCACCACACGACATGCCCGTGGGGGAACATAAGGAGCTAACACGATGCAGTGACATCTACAAGGTGGATGAGGTCTTGGCCCGTACCTTCAACATGCTCTTCGTCAACGTCGCCCGCTCTGCTTTGACTTTTGTCGTCATTTCCATCGCGTCGCCAGCCTTTACCGCCCTGATCCTGCCTCTCGGCCTTACTTACTACTGGATCCAGCGGTACTACCTGCGCACGTCACGAGAGCTGAAGAGACTGGACAGCGTCAGCCGCAGCCCCATCTATGCGCATTTCCAGGAGTCGCTCGGCGGCGTCGCCACCATTCGGGCCTACCGCCAGCAGGGTCGCTTCGAGCTCGAGAACGAGTGGCGGGTCGATTCCAACCTCAAGGCCTACTTCCCATCTATCAGCGCTAACCGATGGCTCGCTGTCCGCCTTGAGTTCATCGGCGCGCTGGTCATCCTTGCTGCCGCAGGATTCCCCGTCCTCTCGATCGCCTACGGTCGCCCAGTCAGCCACAGCATGGTCGGTCTGGCCATGTCGTACGCCTTGCAAATTACGACGTCGCTCAACTGGATCGTCCGCCAAACCGTCGAAGTTGAGACCAACATCGTGTCCGTCGAGCGTGTTCTGGAGTACGCAAGGCTGCCCAGCGAGGCGCCCGAGGTCATCAAGGAGATGCGGCCCCCGGTTGCCTGGCCCGCCAGCGGCGCTGTCGAGTTCAGCAACTACAGCGTCCGGTACCGTGAGGGTCTTGACCTCGTGCTGAAGAACATCAGCCTCGACATCAAGTCTCACGAGAAGATTGGCGTTGTCGGCCGCACCGGTGCCGGCAAGTCGTCCCTGACGCTGGCCCTGTTCCGCATCATTGAGCCGGCGTCTGGACACATTGGCATCGACGACATCAACACCTCGAGCATCGGCCTGCTGGACCTCCGTAGGCGACTGGCCATCATCCCTCAGGACGCGGCGCTGTTCGAGGGGTCCATTCGGGACAACCTGGACCCCGGCGGCATCCACGACGATACGGAACTCTGGAGTGTGCTTGGTAAGTGGTTACACCGCGTCCCCTAATGAAAGCCACCGTCTCCAATCACGAGGCATCCCCCGCCACCACCTCACCGGCCCTCAGCTTCCCATGGCAATATCCCAGGATGACGCTAACCATGGCCTTTATCAGAACACGCCCGGCTGAAGGATCACGTCTCGAGCATGGATGGCGGCCTCGAGGCCAAGGTCAACGAAGGCGGTAAGTCATCACGCACAACCTGCCCTGTCGTCCACCACTCCGCTTTTCATCGGCTTTGCTCGTATTCCATGGTGTGCGAAGGCCTCGGTGAGCCTCGTCAAGAGGTTGCCGCGTCCTTGACACTGTCAAGTCTCGCATGCATCATCGCCACAGACACGCACGCACACACACCTATCCCACCCCCCTGCATGATCTACCTCGCATGCCACGACAGTCTCGTGCTTCCTGAGACTGCCACTTTCCTCTCTTCTTCCCCCTTAGCTTCACGATGACTTCACTGTGACCCCGAGGCTGACCGACCCTCTTCCAGGATCCAACCTCTCTCAGGGCCAGCGCCAGCTCGTGTCCCTCGCTCGCGCTATGCTGACACCCTCCAACATCCTCGTCCTCGATGAGGCCACGGCCGCCGTGGACGTCCAAACCGACGCCCTCCTGCAGCAGACATTGCGCTCGCCCCTCTTCGCCAACCGCACCATCATCACCGTCGCTCACCGCATCAACACCATCATGGACAGCGACCGCGTCGTCGTCCTCGACAAGGGCGAGGTCGTCGAGTTTGACACCCCCAAGGCCCTCCTCAAGAAGCAAGGCATCTTCCACGGTCTCGTCAAGCAGGCCGGCCTCGACACCGAGGTGCCGTAAGGCCCCGGGCCCCCCCTCTCCCCTTTACCGGCGTGTATATATCATACTGTGAAAATAATCCAGATTGGGACACACATTTTGTATGGAACAGAAAACAAAAGCGAGAAAAGGAAGGACACACACATCAGGACCAGCGGCGCGCCTGCTTTCGTCCTGCTTCCGGAGTTTGAGGTGTGTTGCACCAGCGTTGTAGAATTTGCATGTGGAAGAAGAAGAGAAGAAGCGGCGGCAGGTACATGATTAGACACCAGGTGGTCCAGCGAAAGGCCGATGCCAATAATACCTAGTGTTGAACAAACCACTCTCGGCTCCCCTTGGTGACCTCTTCAGGACAGATCTGACGACATGCATTCTTCTCGCCGTGTCAGCGACGGCGGACCCCCCACCTGGGACCCCTCGTGGATGATGATCATTCTGCAAAGGACATCCGGCAGGTCACTGACTCGGCATCACCGCCTGCCCTGCACGCGCCTTGCGCGGGTGTCACGCGTCGCCACGCCTCCTTTCGTGCGGCGGGCGACCCAGTCTGCCGGGAGAGAAATCCATCTCGGAGTTTGGTGTGTGTCTGACTTTTCGATCGTCCCCCAGTCCGGAGATATGCACGACTCCACGGCGCTCCAAGGTCCGGACATAGATGGGACGTGCCAAGGCATGGGCCTGTGTTTCTCACCCCCTATTTGAGGCCTCTCTTGATGATTCGCTATGTTTCCGTCTGGTATTATTAACCCAGCCACGGCACGAAAAGGGGTACCAGTAAGCAACCGACCGGGATATACTTCCCTGCACTCGGCCGATTCAAGCCGGCTGTCATACAAGATCCCAGCTTACTTGTGCAACGGCGGGCACAACTGCGTGTCACCCACCCTCCAGCCCGTGTTGTTGACGATCACAAGCAGGTCTTGCCCACGGGCAGCCTGTGGACTGTGGGAGAAAAGCCGCGCTAAAGTTGTGGCCGGCTGCACCCCGCCTGTCTCGTCGACAGGTTGTACGGAGTGCGGCGCGGTTGGACCAGGAATCCAACCATCCAGCCATCCATCCCTCCTCTTTCCACCTGCATCAACTGCGAGGTGACCATGCTACCTCACGGAGCGAGGTATGACTCCTGCGGCGCTATCGGTCTCGTCACGTCTGGTGGCTCGAAGCGGTCATCATGGTTCGCGCATTCGCTGTGTTCGATACTACATGCACGTTCTTTTACGAGTATCGGTCTGGCCAGGCCGCCCGGCCGAGACAGGGGGGTTGGAAGCTCGCTTCCGCGGGCGTGGAAATGCCGATCGCCCCGGCGAGGTGGTGAGCTTCGTTGCCGCACCGACGATGACTGCATTAGCTCCATCGTCGATTCACCGCTTCTGGCGCAACTGCCACGGGGTGGTTTGGATGGACAGCGCGCGGACATGAGGAACCCTGACGGGCTTCGGAATTCAAAAGGCGCGCCGTGATCATGGGGGGTTGCGTGACGTAGAAAGCTGCTAGGACGGGGATTTACTAATCGGGAATCCTTTGGTGCGGGCGATAGGACCGGGCTGGCCAGGTCCAAACATATATGCTTATCCCACCCATGCCCATGATGCATATCCGGGCATGAAGGAGGAGGCCGGATTACTGGCTGTCATGGTACGTGCTGTTGTGCATGGAGAGAAAGTACACCGCCATGTCCGCGAGGTCACGTCAAGCTTCCTGAACCCCGGGGCGCCCGAGAATGCCTGGGTTTGGTTGCAACTTGCAAGTCATCTCGGAACCAGTTGAAGTCCGTACGTGGTTCGTCGAGGTCCAGACGAATAAGAATGTCTCCAGACCAGGCAACGGGCACAGTGCCTGGAATGCATGCCCGTCTGCACGCACCTCGGCACCTGGGACGTCCAGTCCAAGGGTCCCTCGAAGCGAGCAGGCGCATTTGCGGGTGATCACAGGTACAGTACGGCACGGCAGGGCAGCGTGGACAGACGGGCAGGCTGTGACGAGACGAGGCGAGACGGAAAATTGGAATCGTGTGGCGGCTGTTGGCTGGGCGTGCAACGGTGTCTGTGTCTGTGTAACACTCAACGGTCCATCCCTGCTGTTGTGTGCGCTCGAAGCAGCAGATAGGGCCACACCACCTCGGTTGATCCAACCGACCCTGGAGAGTCGCATTTCGTTTCTGCCTGCCAGACCAGGGCAACATGTGTGTTCTTGACAGTCTCGCCGTGAAGACAGCACCTGTCCATGTAGGCCGAAATCCGTAGTCCATATTGCCTGCCGCGAGGCCGTGTGATCGGCCGGACAAGACCGCCAGGGAATGAACGAGTCTCGGTCGAGATTGCATGTCAGGCGTCGCCTGGCGCGCTTCCTACGGTTAGCTCTGTTTCACAAGAAAGCTATTGGGCAGAATGCCGCGGGGGAGGGAGGGGAGGCCAGATGGCGAGCGGGGGGGTTCGGCCAGCCGTTGGTCGAGGAGATATTCCTCCAAAGTGTTGGCTGGATCTGCAACATGCCAGGAGGGGAACTGAGACAACACGCCAGGCAGAGCCAAGACAAGCTTGGACAGATGGGGAGCGCGTGGCGTTGCTGGCGGCCATGTCGATCACTCCATGATATCGACGCCACGGGCTGAACGGCACCACCAACGGCTCGACAGCAAGCACCGGGAGGGGACCGCGAATCCAGGGCTTCCTGGGCGTGCTGAGAGGCTTCTCGTACTGGGTTGGGCGCTCTGATCCAGAGGTTGCACTCGCATGGTATCTCTTTTCAGCTTCCTGGCGAGAATGGACGCTCTTGGCGTCGGGAGGTGGTCAGTCAGAGATCGGTAATGCCAGGTAAATCCCACAGGCGCAAACAGGTGCCCTGATGAAGAAATCTCCATGTCAGCGGACGGCAAGGCCAAGCGATGCGACGCTGACTGAATCCGGGGCCGGCCTGGCGGGAGAGGAAGACGAGGGGCTGCCCGGCTGCGTGATAAGGCCCTGGCAATATTGAGCCGTGCTGTGCTGTGCTGCACTGCCTTTCGTTGGCTTCTGCACGTGTCTGTCCGTAGCCATGCTCTGGCTACTTGCCCTGCCTGGCTGTTTCTCGCCGGACGAGAAGGTCCTTGGAAAAAAGCCACCCATGTCTGTGGGCGAATGGCTTGCGTGGATCGAGCTGGCATTAGGATAGATGGTGGATGGGTCTGCGTGTTGGTGTGTGCGTGCGCCAGCGCAGGCTGACCCAGCAGGTTGGTGCAAAGCGGCCGAGCTGGCAGGCCGAACATGCATCTCCCTGCAGCGGAAGACCGGAAGCCGATCAGACTGGCTCGTGATGATGGAGAAGGCTTGCAACTCATCCATCCAAAGGCCCCCCCCCGATAGGCACGGCATGTCTACCCCGTACCTATACTCTGGTCCCTCCCCTGTCTGTTGGAGGCTTGGAGCTGCCTGGTCCTGGGATGTCAGGGCTGTGCCGGGATATTCAGGGCGGGCGGCGGGAGACGAGTCGGCGTGACGAGGGCACCGGGCTGGGCTGGGCTGCAAGTGATTTGTCGGGCTTGCATGTTGTTGGGATCAATGCGAACGCGGATGAAAATAGGGGGAAAGGAGAGGGAAGAGGGTACCTGCAGGTGAGGCGTAAAATAAGTGCCGAGCAGGGAGCTTTCGAGCATCGTGGCAGGTCGCACAAATGGAAGTGGTCAAGTTGGCACACCTTCCTTGCGACTTGGGTGGACGCCCGCACCTTCCATCCCGCGAGAAAGCTCCGCGGTCGCGACCTAGGAAGGAACTTACTTGGTAGGTTCAGTGTTGGCAGGAACAACCCAGCCCTGCCCGTGGCCCCTCCAATGTCGTCCATCCCGAGGTTCAGTCCAGGAGCGGGCAAGCCCCATTTGGCAGGGTCCGCTCGGGCCTTCGTCTGTTCCTTCCCGTCCATGTTCCTGGCTTGCATCCAGCCCAGTCAAGTCTTCCCTTGGCCATCCAGCACCCATTTCATGCACTGATACGAGACAAGTACATACACTGAAGCCTCAGGTCGTGTCTGCGAACAGAGTGTGCATTTGGCTGACATTTCTCTAGCTCGAGCAAGCATTCTGACCCGTCGACGCCGTCCCCATTGCAACCAATCGATGGACATTGAACACACCACCTCGGAGGCCCCGGCGGCCCGCCGAAAATATGCTTCGGCCCGCCCCAAGGATGGACTATTTCCGTTAGGTTTGGACGGCACTTACTCGTACGGGTTGGCGAACGACCAGCAACAGATGGGGCCTTTCCGCACAGACGGCGGGCGACATTGCTCCCTTCGGACGACCACAACCCGCAGATCTCAGCGAGCGGCCAACGTCAACCCTACTTGATTGAACATCTGGTCCTGCCAGGCACAGGCACAGACACAGACACGGACGTACGGTGCCATGCTGTGCTACCACCTCGAAGGTCTGGCGTAGCCCGCCGCTTTTTCGGCCAGACACATCACTTAAGTGCCACCACCAGCCGGAGCAGTCGAAGGCCAACACCCAGGAGAGCGAGCGCGCGGTAGACCCGCCCTGATCCCCGCCCGGGTTCAGGGAACCTCAGCTGTCAGGTGAGGATGAGGGCGGGAAGCGGTACGGCGCGGCCACTTAGTGGGTTGGGATGGAGCGTGCAATCTCTCTGACAGCTTGGACGCGACGTCCAAGACGGCATGGCGCCGGGGCCCTGTACCAACAGCAGCTTGGCTCTCGAGCTTGGGCTCCCGCTTCGCAGCCGAAAAAACGAAACGAAGCCCCAACGACCACGGCGAGCGCGGATGTCCTTCCGGGCACCGACCGCCACCATCCATCGACGAACGAACAGGCCGGGCATTTGCTGAGACAGCAGCAGCCACCCGTGACCCGTGAGCCATCTGGACCAGACTTGACCCCGGTTTGCGTGGGCACGGGCTGCCGTCACCCATTCTCCTCCGGTCTCCCCTGGCAGCAAATCGGACACAACAGACGCCGGACACCTGACTCTCCAGAAAAGAGAGAAGAGGAGAGCAATCAAGCCAAAGAGCAAGCATGGCACGCGGCAGCACCGCACTGTGGACCGTGTCGTCGTGTGGGGGTCTAGTCCAGGCTGCCCTGACGCTGCTGACCAGGCCAGCCGGAAGGGAGCGACACCCCCTGATCACCAAGCACTTTGGTGCGACGTGGGCCCGGGAGACCCTGGAATTGTAACTCCCGATGACCGCCCCCACGAAGTCGTCACACAACCAAGGAAAGAATTGCAACTCGTGGGATGAGACGCCCTTCTTGGATGACGGCCGACCTGGGTGCCCATGCCGGGCCGAGGCGGCGGTGCATTATTTATCCGCTTCATCAGTCAGTCAGTCGGCCGGCCGGCCAGCCGTTGGAAGCAGGTCCCGGGGTTTGATCGGAGCCCTCAAAAACCAATCCTCACCACAGGGTCAAGACCTTCAGCAATTGGCGTTCGAGATTTGGCCGGCACGCAACAGCTAAATCTCTACCAGTTTCACCTGGGGGAGGACAATTGTGGAGCGCGGCCGGCTCTGAAAGAACAAGACAAGCCATCATGCCATCAACCTGACCCAGCAGATCTCCATCAACTTCAGGCATGGCAATCTGCCAACATGGCAAAGTCTCCAAAGTCCCCAAAGACGGACGGCAAACCGGCGGCGCCTCTCGATCCCATCCCACGTCCGTCCGTGTACGCTTACACCCCCGGTGGAGCTGCCCAACGTCAAGAATGCCCGCACAGTACTCGACGCGATGACGCATGTAGTGTCCTGAACATGGCAGATCAGGCCCAGATCGAGGGGGTCGCAACCAAGATGTTCGACTTGCGCGACAAGTTGGATCAGTTGGTGGGTAGCAACATGCATTCCCGAGTCAGGCGGCAACTCCTCCGACTCCAACCCCCGGCCTCGAGTGAAAGAATGCCCCCATATCCATCTGAACTGCGCTGGCTTGACTGGCCAGCCCTGACAGTCTCCATATCTGGCAAAGCCCGGCCGGCTGTATGTCTCCACGGCTCCCGTCAATGGCGCCAGGCCAGTCGGTAGCGCAATGTGGAATCAGATCATCTGCGGGCAACATGGACCAGGTTCGATGCCGTACATACAAGACACTGGGTTCCTGCTGAGGGCCTGCGGATCAGTGGTCAGTGATCACCCAGGCCCCGGCCGCCTGTCTCAGTGCACAACTCCGCGAGCTTCTGGACAGAGATGAGGACAACTTGAGAGCGCAGATGGATTCGCCACCAGGCCGCCGAGTCGACCGGTCTTTTGAGAAGAAGGGACGGCGTCGAATCAAGCAGCCACTCAGCCCGAAGCGCTTACTTACAGAGAGCGAGCGCATTGGCGAGGCAGAGAGAAGCAAAAAAGAAAAATCCTGCCACTGCGGGGCGTTGTTCCACGGAGTGGGCAGACAGGTACAACACGCGTGGCAGAGGAGACAACCCCGCCTATTTCCCTCAACCGCGCTCCAGATTCGCAGTCAAGAAGTGTTCAACCAGTGCCAGAACCCCTATCCTGTCCTTCCGCTGTGCCCTGTGTCGGTTCGAGACACAGACATATGGCGCCCACGCTGAACTCGCGCCAGCTGAGGGCAGCCTTTCCGAAGGGGGACGGCAAAAGAAAGCATGCCTGTGGGAATGATGCGGTGGGGAAGGGCGGAGATGGCCCCCGGAGGCGACGGCCCCCAGCCTGGAGGTCCCAAAGGCTCCAACCAGCGAGGCTCTTGCCGACCGATGCCACCATTCACAGCCTAGGTCCGGCCGCTTGTCTCAGTCATATCCCTGCTCGCGGACCAGGGTATCTCTGCCACACCTCATGCACCCTCCCCCTTCTGCTGCGCGATTGTTCTTTGGATTTCATCAACAGCCACCCAGGACGAACAACGACGCCCTGAATACTGTACTTATGTGTTTGCAGCTCGCCGCCGCTGCCTGCACGCCCGCCCGCCCGCCCGTCGATATTGCGCCACGACGCGCCGCGCCTCGTCTCGCCGCCCAGGAACGACGTCCGTCCGCGGGGCAAGCCCGACAAGAGATTTGGCCGGGGGTTCGCCGCCTTATCATGGTTTGCCTGTTGACGAACGGGACGCGGATGCTCGTGGTCAAGCTGCACGTTGTCTCCGGTGCTCCGGGCCCTGCTGGACAACCCGCTTCTTCTTGCTAACGCTCGTCGTACCGACAGTCTGGTGATTAGGTATCCCGTCATCGGCCGCCACTGGCTGGGGCCAGGGCCAAGTCGCGCCCTGAACATCCCGTACCGTACCTAGAGGGAAGCACCACGGGTCCACGTTGCCGCTCGAAATGCCCGGGACCACATGTCTCGGAGGTTAGGGTTGGTCTCAGCACCTTCAACGCTTCTCTCATCCTCATGGGCTTGCCATATTTCTGCCCGCCACCAGGTGGCTACCAGGATTTCAAGTCCGATTGACGGCGGCAGAACATTCATGTACACCATCGGCGTACAGTCCCGATCAATACTGTACTGGAGGGAGGGGAGGGGAAGAAAAGGGAAGGGGAGGGGTGAGGGGGGGCGTGGCATTCCCACTTACTTGGGACCCCAGCACACACACACACTCTCTCTCACTCTCCCACATGCTTCCCTCTCTCACTCTCTCCCCCCATGTATCCTGTCGCTGGCTTGGCTATTCTGTCGCTCGCACACCCAACGCCCGTCCCTCCGTCTGGGGCACCGGCTCCGTACAGTATGTACTTGAGAACCACGGCATTCTGCCAGGCCCTCTTCTTGGGTCCTCTCAGCCCAGGATTCGATACCCCCCTCCCCCCCCCTTCCTCCCCTCGCCTTCACCCCCGGGCACCACGCTGCACCGCGCCGCAGCGTACATACATACTCACTGACGGCGACCCCTCCCCCCCTCCCATCCCCTCCCCCCTTCGCGGCTTGGATGCGCCCATCCGCAATCGACATTCTAGGACAGGGGTGTGTACCTGTAGAGTTCAAGCCTGCGTCTCTGTCATCTCTCATAAATCTGGCGTAGACCTTCTATCCCAATCCCTCCCCCCCATCTGCTTGCCGTCTCCATTCACCGTGCCCCTTGAGAAGAAAGTCAGGCCCCTCCGCCCCTGCGACGAAAGCTTCACACAAAGAGCTCCTTCGCGGGCACGCTCAGAATTCGGCACGATATTTCGAAAGCTCGTCTCCGAGCAAGAGGAGAGGACCCGACAGTCCAGGGTTGGCGACGCATCGACCACTCAACTTCGCGATCACCGAAATCCCAGTACCTTGCTTCTCAGCCTGAATTGCTGCCGACGCCGACGCCCACACCGACGCCGCCTGTTTGTTCATCGGCCTCAACCGGAGCACCCTCACGCCGTTTGCCGTGCCTGCCAACCTCGAGTTCGGCTATCCATCCGCCTACGCTTCCCGGGCCCGTCTGACGAGCCTACCAACGGCCACAACGGGAGCAACACAGTACCTGGACATTGGCTCATCATCCCGCCACTCTGTTGTTGTTTTCTCATCACATCCATATCAAAGAGAGAAGGGAAAGTGGGAAAGCTTCGAACCTCCTAAGACGCACAGTCAAATCGCCGACTGGTCATCATATCCGAACCCGTCAACAGCATCGATATTGTACACGCCTCTTCCTTAGCTTGCTCTTGCCTCAGCACCGCCAACTCAGCGCGGACCGCGGAGTAAAACCAATCCTCATCAAAGACCAGCCACAGCTCACCCATGTCTCTCGTCGTCTTGAAGACGCAAAGAGTCCCATCACCGCCCACAATCTGACAAACAGGTCTACGTTGTTGACGTATCGTATATACCTCGTTGCCTGCACAGCTGACCTCTGCTATACCGCCGGCTCTGAAAAGCCCGCTGCGCAACTCCTTTGTCGCGCCATCTTGGCCGCAAGACAGGAAGGCCCAGCAATCTCCGGCGTCTTGCCCATTCGCACTTGTCGGCAAGGAAGGCGTTGCGGCTGCTGCTCGTCTACTGCAATTTGCCGAAGTGACGGAGGCCAACCCCAGCAACCTCCCGCTCGACCCATATCGCCCGCGGCAAGAACGATCTGAATCGGGACGGGCGAGGCGGCTGTCCGCAGGAATTGATAACTGCGCCGTCTGCCCACACCCACACAAGCGCTCCCTCTCTCTTCCTCTCTCCTCACCCGTCACATCTCTCGTCGCCTTCTCCTACATCTACCCTCGCACCTGAAGCAGAACGGACGCCACACACACGGGGCGCGCTCAGAAGACGAAGTCACTCCGCCGCCGGTGTTCGCCGGGTGTCAGAACAGACCAGAGACCTTGGCAGGACGCGTCGTCTTGCCTCGCGCTCCTGGGACTGCCTACCTGTACCACGTTTCTCTGCTCCTCGACCGGGCCACCCCAACTTGCTCCTCTGGACTATCCAGTCGCCCTGCGCAATACCCCTCGTATTGATGCTGGCAACATCATCTTTTCTTTGAGTAAGGACATCCTTGGCTCGGCCATGATACGAATCACATGTGCCCCAGCTGACCTTGACCCACAGACGTAAACATCTGTATTGGTGGTCGCACCCTTACACATCATTTTTTGTTTTCCATCCACATCAAACAAGACGACCATGGTTCGGACGGAGTGGTCGAGGGACACTGTCCAGCGGCAATGGCACGAACGCACACATCCCGACGGCATTCTGGATGATGTTCGGTACGCGGAGCCACAAGATGCCCGCCGGCAACCCCCTCTGGTAAGTCATCCCTTCTTCCCTGAGGACCGACCAAACTGACTTTGGATGGTGTAGGCAATAGAAAAGGCATTGCGGGAGCACTGCGGCATCAAGGCTCGTCATTACTTTGTGGCTGCCATCCTCGACGATGGCAGTGAGCAGACCTTCTCGGGGCCTGGCATCCACAATCCCAATGTGGTGAAGCAAATCTTCAATTGGAATGGATTCCACCGCGAGATTCGGAAAGCGGAAGCCAGTGAGTGCCCTCGACCACCCCCCTCGGACGAGTATGACGACTGATCACTCTCGGGTGCAGACATGGTGTCTGTGGAGGACGCAGATCTGCAGTTTGGACCAGAGGCATACCGTCAACATTACGGCTCCAACTATAGCTCCGGTGAGCGGACACGACGGACCAGCGAGATATACAACGAGGAAGAGCTGGCGTTCCGGCCTCGCAAGCGCAACCGATTTCGACGCCCCGGCAACGACGAGGACGATGTTCCGGCCGTGACGACGGGGGACAAGACGGGGCTCCAGATTGGCGACAAGGATGCCGTGTGGAAGTTCTACGACCAGCGGTTCAGGAACTGCCAGCAAACTGCCTGCAAGCTGATTGCCAAGGCATGGGTCAAGGCCGTGGAGCCCAAGAAGCAGACAAATCACCCTTATACGGGCAAGGATGCGAAGGCACCCATTTGGTGGCCGACGCCTTGGGGTTCGACCAAGGAAGACAAGGTCCGGCACAAGGAGCCTGACCATCTCTACAAGCGCGGTACGTGATTCCTTCGTCTCGCCCTGCCCGGAAACAGTCAATGCTGATGACTACCCCCACAGAACGAGTCTACCTGCTCTGCCACATTCTCCGGATGATTGTCCAGCCGCAGGAGGTGCAGAAGAAGAAGTGGCCATCAGTCGCCAAGCTCGGCCTCAACGTGACCAAGCTCAAGGAGGCAACGGACGAGGCACTGTCGTCCTTTTTCAGCGTCGAGGGCGACAGGGCGAGCCAGAAGAACTCGCAGAAGAAGCCTTTTCTCGACGAAATTTTCAAGATTGCGCGACTGGAGGAGCGCTACCTGAATGGCGAGATTGGTGAGTGGACATCCAGTCTTCAGAAAGTTTGCTTTGGGGCATGCTGCTGACCGCGTGCTTGAACAGATGCCGACACCCAAGCATGGATCATGAGCGACAAACCCGAGTCGACGCAGTACCAGACGGACGAAGGCGGCATGGGAGACGAAGCTGATCAGCCCTCTGGACCAACGAGCGCCTCGCCTCCTCGAACGATGACGGGCCACGAGGGCATGGTGCATGGCTCCAGTAGCGAACACAGCCCCACGAGCCAGACTCACCTCCAGGGCGGCGGGTTCATGGGCGACATGCGAGGAGGCGCACAATACGCCGGGGCACCCGGGACGTCGGCAACAGCGGCGATGCTGCCACCCAACGACCAGTTCATTGATGACATGGGTTTCAAGATGTCCTCGGGCTTTTTCCAGGTCAACAGCCAGAGGAGATCGTCCATGTACACGCCACCAGGAGACTATGCGAACCCTCCCTCGGCCGGACTGTACAATCAGCAGTCATGGTCGATGGGGTCGACGGCGCCGAGCACAGCAGCGACATACGCGTTCCAACAACATCAGCCACCGGCGACGCAGGGCCACTTTTCGCAGGCAGCGGTGCCGATGAACCAAGGGCAGTACATGCACGGCGGCTACGACGGGACGATGCCTCGCAGTACACTCGATCAGGGCGCGATTTACCGGTCGACGGCAACGACGACTCCGACGACATACCCGGGCTACATGCACACGCCCGACGGCCGAACGCTGCCGAATCCCCCGATCAAGCCGGAAGGACTGCCCCGTGTGCCTGGGGAGTGAGAAATTGATTGACGACGACAACACATGGGTACGGGGGAGGGGGGAAAATCAGAAAGACGAGAAAGAGCATACGGGGAGGAGACGACACGCGATCCTCTCTATATACATTGGGCGGACCGGATTCTGGGGCGGGCGGCAACTTTGCTCTTCACGACACACATTCTTCCATAATGCAGCATCCATCCCAGGGCCAGAGTAGGCCGGGATCACGACTGGGGAACAGCTCCCATTGGAGGGTTTTCATGGTTGCGACAGGCGTTGTTGCATTTCTGGGCGGCCTTGGGGCAGACACAGACGCGGAGAGGGGGACGAAGGAACCCAAGGCGGAGGACATGGCGAAGGAGTTTCGATGACGGGACCGACTGTTCGAACGGGCAGCGACGAGCGCATACGAGAGCGTCGGCTTGTTTCTGGAGTATCAGGTGCGGGTTTTGACTTGAGAGATGCACAGATGGGGAAGTTCGGGATGGGAGAAGCACGAGATGGAGGAGGGAAGAGACGGGATAATATGCTGGAAAGGCAAAGGGCAAGGCCGTTGTGTTTTTGACCTCTTCCCGGCTGGTATCGTCGGGGTTTATTTTTCATCCTCATCATCTTCGATAAATATCGGTATCTTACTTATCATGTCCAACTATCGTGGCATCATCATCATCATTGTCACTCTCGAGCTGTCTGTTGTGATTTGGGGTGAAGGCTGATATTAGGTGCGGCTCTGGCCGTTGGAGAAGGTGTCATAGGCTGGAACCACCGGACGACGTTGGAGAGCTTCGTCTTGTGCGAGAAGAGGAAAGGTTCCCGGCGCCGTCCGAGTCTTGGACCAGACGGTCTTCTTCCTTGCTCGCTCACCCGAGTCCTTGGATGGTTGGGACGTGAACGCCGGCGCATCTGATCTTGTCCAACGGCGGCCAACATGAAGCGTAAGCGTGTCTTGATTTCACCCCCGTTTCTCATCGCCAGGCTTAATACCCCACTGTTTAGCCTACCTCTTGTCGCTGAAAAAAATGTCAAAAATCGACTGATCGCATCTCACCTTTTTGATTCTCTGGCCACCCACGCCCACGCCTACGACACACACCCCTTTCCCTTGCCCCCACGGGCCACAGCAATGGCCACAGCCCTGCCCTGGCTTCTCTCTTGGCGGCGCCATCTGGTGTGAGTCTGTGAGGGGTGGTGAAACCGGCACTCTCCAGGAGGCTACGACGGCGGCCGGGATGCGACGCGAAGGATCATGATGGGATGCGATGGGATCTTCCCTCTGGCCCACCTTGCCCCCCGGATGCGCCGGGCATAGCGTCTCTTCTCAATGCCCGGGGAGAGCGTTCCGTTATTACCGTTGTTTATTTTAGTTCCGGGCCGCGCCGTGTGGAGGGGTGGTGGAAGCAGGGGTGAGGAGGAAGAGGGCATGTTTTAGCTTGCTTTTTTCGCGACTTTGAGTTCTTCATTGTCGTATTCAATGCGGTAGGTAGGAGGATGAAATCAGGGCTCAATGTTACCCTGGCGGGGGAGGAAAAGTACAAGCAGCTGGGAAGATAACGCGGCGGAATCATCCGCACGTTTGGCAGAGAAGACAGAGAGGAGAGATGCAATGCATGCACATGGACGACGCAGTTTGCCTGCCTGCAGCAGTCTGTCTCGTCCTCTCCCCCACCCCCTCTGTCCTGGCAGAGACTTTAGCCCGCGGCGTGGGACGATCTCTCTCAAGACCGATCTTGATCTGAGTCTGGTTGCCGGTGCAGACACCCCCTCCCCTCCTCTCCTGTCCTTTCTCGGTGTGCGGGCGGGCGACGACAGGGGTCCTGACGGGCTCGGCAGTTTGTCGCGGCTCAAGAGCCCTTCATCCAAAAAAAGTCCAACGGGACAGATAGCATCAATGGAACTTGAATGGGTGTGCTGTCAGTTCGGCAAAGTCGCCCAGCCATTCTACTTGCATACGCGAAGCCTTCGTTTACACCTCCAGCCTTCTCTCTCCCCCGTTCGTCGAAAATCCCGCCTGCGAACCCTGCAAAAGCAACAGAGAAATCCTCCACTCCCCCTTGCCCCCTTGCCCTCTCTGCCGTCCTACAGACGGGGAGCTTTCCCGGCACGCGGCTGGACATGCACGTCACGCCCAGCCCGTCCCCCTATTTGACGTCCGGGCCGGCGCGCTGCGTTTTCTCCAGGAGCGTGGCGGTCTCCTATTCGGCGCCGCGGACATGCGTCGCGGGAGGTGACAGCTCCAGAGGCCATGTCTTTTCTGGCTGCGCGGCAGCGGCGCTCGTTGCGGACAGCTGGGGAGGGGGGAGTGCATTGACGATTGTGATTTATTGAATGTTCCCATGGCTTGGCATATGCCTGACTTGCGGTGAGCTTGATGGTGTTTGTGTTGGTTTGTGACGAGCTGGAGGGAGGTCTTGTTGATGATAGGAAGGCTCGACTCAGTGTTGGGAGTCCAGTCCGAAGCTGGTCTCTCTGCTGCTTCTTGACACTGAGCAGAACCAGTTCATCCTGCGGATGACAGTGTCGTCCAAGACAACAGAAGAACAGGCCAAACGCAATTTCCTCGGGACCTCGCAGGCCCTGCCGTTGTCGTCCCGCCGCCCAACTGCCACCCCGGGCAAGACAGATGTTTGCTCCCCTCGCCTCCCGCTGCAGAAAGCCCGCATCGTCAGCACATCAAACCCTGACACTCACCTTCATGTACACAGTGCCCGATTCTCGAGCCTCTCGTCAGTGACTTCACAGCGTCCCCTACCGGTCCCCCCACTGCTGCCACCCCCTCCCGCCAAAGAGGAAACAAGTCAGGGGCAGTACGGGTGCACTCGACCGCGATTCGTCCACGAAGTTCCGGGGATCGGGTTACAGAGATCGGTGGAGGAGCCCTCGCACACCTCCAAGCCTCCTCCCGCGTGCCCTGTCCTTCTGGCCCCCCTCTGGGACCTGCTCGCAGGACGTGACCATGCCGGTTGAGCCAGGAAGGGAAAGTCGTCGACAGACGGGGCGGGAGGATGCAGCAGCGTGGGGTCTGGCCTTGCCTTGCTCAGGGAGTAGGCCGACCAAAGGCAAACACAGCCGCCTCTTGCCTGAGCATGACCAGTACATGACCAGAATCTGTCATATATGTAGTGTCACTCTCTTGGCCCACGCCAGCCCTCCACACCTGACGCATTCCAGCGTCCATCTGGGATCATGAGAGCCAGGCCGGCCACCAGGTCGCAGGAGAAACACGTCAGCAAAGACGAACAGTCACACAACGAAAACGTACACTTGATGCGAACATGAGGGACCAGGGGGTGACGGTCATGACTTGATTAATTCCTACAGTGAGTGCGGCCGCCGTGTTGCCGCCGTGTTGCCGCCGAGGTCCAGCTCCGGGTCCAGCTCCGAATGAGTATCCTCCATCCCACTGGGCGCCAGGCCGATGTTCTCCAAGGACTGCGATAAAGGTGAGAGGCCGCCTTCGGCGCAGCCGACCCCTCCGGCTGTCCAATGAAAATGAATCCTCCTGAACACCCCGCCACGGACCAGACCCCGGTTGCTGGTATCATCGCTAGAAAGAAAACGCACGCAAAGGTCCAACGCCGGAAATGAAAGGGGCCCTACTCCCTACTGGTGTCCAGACATTGTCTCAGGAAACATGGTGAAATGGGCGAGGTTCTGGAATGCCAAATTGTGCACCAGGTTGTCCAGGCCGTCAATGCCCTGTTTCCTCATCCAGTTGTGGAAGAGTTGTAGAGTCTCGGGGGAGACAAAGGTCGGCATGGTGGGCGACTTGTAGAGCATGTCCATGAGTTCATGAGGGATCGCGGTGGTATGGCCCTGGAGGGGTGCCACGTGCGCTGCAACCAGGCTGCGGATCCATTGAACTTCGGGGCGCATTCTGGCATGATCCGCAACCATCATGGTGCGTCGGCTGATCTGCACAACCATGCCCATGATTTGGTCGACCGCCTGGGGAAGAGGAGCGGTATGTAGGCCTGTAGTGTTGATGATGTGCTCAAAAGCATAATGATGGGGATCGGCTCCAAAAGCTCCCTAAGTCGAGGAGGTTGTGTCCTCCTTGTTCTGCTGTGGCAGCGACAGGCCGTGGCTCTGGGCGACACGCTTCCATGTCTCGAGCTCCTTGTAGAGACGCTCGCACTCTTGCTTGAGCTTGTCGTTGGAGGTGCTCAGCTCAGCAATGGCTTGCTCAGTGAGAAGCTTCTCCAGGGTCCACTTTTCGATGTTCTGGGTCTCGTTCTCCTTGAGCTGGTTGATGAAGGTCACGGCGCGCTGGAGGATGGAGCCCTTGTTCTTCTCGCAGTTGGGGACGATCTTGGCAAGCTCGTTAATGCCCTCGTTGATGGTCTCGCGTCGCCGACGCTCCACTGTGGTGTGTCAGCAAGGTATCCTGGTGGGGGGCATGAGGAGGCGGGTCAGTGTACCTTCTTTGTGGTTGTCCTTGCGCATCTTATGCCACTCCTCTGAGCCGACGTCCGGCTTCTTAGGCGGGTTCACGGCGCCAGTCGAGTACCTATGCTGAGCTGGCAGAGCCTGGTGGACCGGCTGAGGGGGTGACATGCCATTGGGAGTGCCAGGACCTGGGATGTTGACGAGAGCCGAGGTATCCATCATGCCATCAGGCTGGGAGACGTTGACATTGACATTGACGTTGGGGTGGAAGGCGTTGTTATCCTGGGCATGGTTGTTCTCAGTGGCGGCCTGGGCGGCAAACTGCTCCTCAGTGGTGGGAGGGACGTGGATGCTGGGGTACATGGATCCCAGGGCAGCAGCAGCGGTGCTGGAGGCGTTGGCTGGGTCAGAGGCCTCGGAGTGCTCGGCAGCGGTCGCCTGCTGAAGGGCGTTGAGATCGGTAATGTCGACGCCGCTGGCAGACACCACAGCCTCTACAGCGCTGTCGATGAAAGCGTGGTTGTCCATATCGGCAGCAGACATGATGGCAGCGGGGGCGTTCTTCTTAGAACGGCCAGGGCTACCGTGGTCAGAGATGCTGCGCTTTCGCTTGACTCCGGGCGAGGCGGAGGCAGTGGCCTGAGCGAGCTCAGAGAGGTCAGGGTGATCATCAGACATGCTGGCCATGATCATGGGAGTGAGCTTGCTACGCTAGGCTAGGCGAGGGACTTTTATGTGTTGAGACAGCAGCTGTTGCAAAGGTCAGTTTGGTTTGGGTCAGAGGAGGGCATGTATCGGGCAGGAGGAAGGAGCGAAGAGACATGGTCGTCAATCATTCTGCTGCTTCGGCAAACAGGGAGTGGCCACGAGGTTGGTGTTGCATGCAAGCAGGAGGCATTCTTGATGAGGACAAGTTTGCAACGTTGTGAGGATTGGGGCGGCGTGAGGTTTGCTGCCAGCAGAGGACTTCACTTGAAGTCTGTGGCTTGAAGTCGCCCGATCTCATGTCGCGATGAGGGCATCCACAAGATGGCGGATGGACAGGATTGAGGAGGCATCGTTGAGGCAGCGGATGTATCGCGGATGTATTGACGCGACGAGACAATGACCGGTCGCGTCAAGCTTCACGGTCGCAACTTTGCAAACCGGATGGCGAGGAAATGCCATCAAACAGTAAAAACGATTGAAATGTAGAGTGATGAAATGTGGGTGAGGAATGAGAGGCCGACATACCGTCTGGATCATGTGCCACAAAGCGTGACGATAAGGCCGACTTGGGGTCGCGGTTCACGTGAGGATAGGCGGCCAGGCGCAGATCTCGTGATATCGCGTCGCGCTGGTCGGGAAGAGGGCGGGCCCCTTTGTCGGTCGCAGGGTTTGGCGTTCAGGGATGAGCAGGGAAAAGGAAGAGAAAGTAACAGTGTCGCTGTTATTACGAGAAATCCCCGATCTCGTGGGCAAAGGTAAAGGTCCCTTTGATTTTGTGGTTTTGGTTTAGAGAGGGCCAAGGCGAAATGGGAGCGGCGGAGGGGAGCTGGGGGCAGGCTGGGGAGCAAGCGAGGCAGTCGCGTCGCCTTTGCAGTGGGCAGGTCCTCGAGGAACAGCAGGAGCGAAGACCGTGCGGGCGCGGTGGTTCACTGTGGATTCGCACTGACAGAAGGGGGTGGTGGGTGGGCAGGTCGTCAGGTCACGCGGCGAGTCCTCACGTGCAAAGTGGGTGAGGCTGGTCATAAATAATCCGGCCAACCTGCGGCGAAGGGATAGGGCGCCTGAGGCAGAAAAGAAAATGGACCAATGAGCGTCACGGAATGGCCCCCCATGGCCCACCCGTCCTTGGGAAGCAGCAGTTGGGAGGAGTCGAGGTGGTGTGGCCCTCCCGAGCCTCCCTGACCAATCTCCGTCCAGAGGCCACCAATACAGCTTCATTTGCCTGCCGTGACTGTCTCAGCTGAACTTGAGCATGAAAGGAGGCCAACATCAGGCCAGGCCGGCCAGACAGAGAGGTGTACATCGTAGAGAGGCAGCCTGGTCATCTTGCAGGTTCACCTTTTGCTGGGGAGCCAGACCAACGGCCGACCGACTTCCGGGGCGCAGGTGCACGGTCCATCTGCTCGTTTCCATCCAAGCCTCGACGCTTGACCTCTTTGGGCCACCAGTCTTATCGGGCTCTGCCTCGCTGATAACAAACTGCAAGTCCTCCAGGTCCGCCTGATGCCCTCCCCTCGCGCCCATCTTGAATATTCACGTCACTTGACTTGATTGTGAGACATCCTGCAACAGTGCGCAGCATCGATTTACGAGAGGGCCTCGTACACTTTGTGAGTGTGTCTTGTCCGGGACAGCTGTTGCGAGGCTTGCTTGGCTCTGTTGGTCGGGTATTCAGAGCCAGGAACGTCGGGCTCAATACTTGGATGGGACGAAGACAAGTGTCCGACGTAGGAGTCCGGCCGGCATGACGTTTGAGAGGACTTGTCATTCAGACACATCAACAGTTGAGCCCTGAATGGGGGGCGAGGCGAGCACCCGGGTCCTCTCGCCTGGCCAAACCTACAAGTGGCGTTCGTCGTGAACTTTTGGCCCGTCTTGGTCGAGTCAGAAAGGCGCCGCGTCTGTGGTATATTCCAAGGACGGGCATGATTTGTCACTTCGGAGCAATTGATCGGCCCGTGGGTGGGATGAGGTTTGGAGTATCACCTACAGTCCCTGAAGTGCCTGAAATAGGTGCCCTGAAATGCGGGGGATGCCACGGGGACTCCCGTAGGGGTAACTTGAAGTAGCGTCAGCCCGGCCAATGCGCGCGCACCTTCAACCGGGAACACCACGCAGGGTTGGTTAAATTAACGTTGCGGCAGTGCCAGACTCGGTTCATCCCACATTCTTGCTGCCTCGGTATATAGCATGTTAGCTACGCCAGGTTTCAAGAACGCCAAGGCCGTTTAATATACCCAGTAACCCGGGACTTTGTCTAAACCTGTCCTCGGCCCTTGCTGTTGAGGGTCAGCGATCGGAGTGATGAGTCGAGGCGAGGCCCGATCACTTGCCATCATGCTCAAGCTGAGCCTACAAAAGGAGGCCTACGATCCTGTTCTGTCCTGATTATCTCCATCACTCATCACACGGTCATTCCAGTCAGACATCCTCCCTCACTCCGACACCATGAAGTCTCCGTCTCCGCCGTCATCGTTGCTGCCCTCGGCTTCTCGAGCACCGCCTCGGCTGCTTTCATCGCCTTCCCGGACCAGCAGACATGTGCCACCAGCGCCACCGGCTCGTCGACCTTGACTCGCCAGCAACTCGAGAATGCTGTCGTCAACGGCGCCCGAACTCTCGTTGATCCCATTGCTCGCAACACCGTCGTTGGCCCTGCCTGCCTGCGACTCCGGGATCCCCTTTACAACGTAAGTGAAATTGATGCCATGGATCTATCATGCCAAGCTCACCTCTTGAATAGACCTGGGTTCGTGGATTCGGCAACATCTACTTTGTGTTCAAGGGAGGAGACTACACGTATTGCCATTCTCTGGGCTTTGACCCCGCTGGCTCGGGATACCCGGCCATGTGCTAGTCGTCGCAAACGCAGGCGCGAACAGTTTCATGTCTATATCCATCCTCTTTCACCTACATACATCATACAATCTGCACTTAGCTTTGCTCGCGACCCGCCACACTACCAACTTCATTTGTGCTGAGCTGCACAATGACAATCCCGCCCGAGGACTGCTCCAGCCCCATTAGAACCCCTGCAGGCGCCCAAAATCAGCTTCGGAGCATGCCTCATCCTGATGCTGGGTCCAAATGGAAAAATCGTTAAATTGAACTCGCGATTAAAACCACTTCAATCTGAGCAGTCAAGGTACAGACAGCGAGGCAGATAGAGGCTCAGCCCAAAGACTTGCCTAAGCTAAGCTTACGGTCGCACGATAGTGCCTGTCCGCCAAAACCTTGTAGTGAATTTCATGATCTTGTTAGCTACACAGGGCTACCGGTATGGATCCTGGCTGGTCAAAATATAGGGCACTTAGCGGTTGATTGACCTGCCTGTTAACCCGCCTATTGACCTGCCTTGCGACCGTCGATAAAGTATCCCTTCGCAATTTTGGTTAATCCATGTCCAAGACCCGTAATTCCGTGGACTGCGCCAGCCAGCCTCTACGTTCAATGCTCCATGTGAGCCACGTGCACGCCGGGCGACATTGACGTCCACATGCCTCCATCCCAACTACATGAGACGTACTCTTTGTCGTCAGCCAGACCCTTGGGGCAGAAATGTCTCTCGCTGACCCCGTGGGCTGAAAATTCGAGGCCTTCCCCACGACGAGAACGGCGCGCTAGCACGAGCAGCCATGGGCCATGTCTCGGCCAACGCGTCGGGTCATATCCAGACTGAGAGGTGTCCAGGCCTCCCTCCCTCCATTGCTGAACCGCCTTGCAACTAGATGCCGAGCTAGAAACACTCGAGAGTTCGCGCACATTACCACCGAAAAGAGATAAATATCTCGTTATTCCTCCCTGCCCTGAGTTTCGGTTCTATCAAGTACACACAGCTCAGACACACTCGAGCAGACATCGGCCCCTAAACACCAGATCTACTCCCATTACATCTTCCTACACCTTTTCTCGTCCGGACTTCCCTACCCCTTCAAAGCCAGCCAACACACCAGATAATAACACCTCGGGCATACTACATCATGAAGGTCATCACCGTAGCCCTGGCCTCCGCCCTCGTCGCGAACGTGGCCGCCGCTCCGACGGCCCCTGCGCCATCCGAGTTCGAAGGCCTTCTCAATCCTATCGGCGTCAGAGATGATGACACCGTCCTCAACAGTTACAAGGGGCTGATGCACGAGGTCCCTGAGATTGTCCACGCAAACCTTGAAGATGGCCCGAACGACTCGCCCTCGGTCCAGAAGCGGGGTCCGTGGTTCTTTCGTGATGGCGCCGTGGGCAGACTCGGAGAGAAGCGTTCCACTCCCAATGGCGAGGCTGAGGCGTCCCCCGATCTCAGCAACGAGGAGGTCCGATGCAGGGTTGTGTGGAGAGGTTGGGGCCCAGTCTGTGTGCTCATTGATGACGAATCAGTAGCAATCATCTCGGGGCCACGGAAACATCCAACCCGTAGGTAATTAATCAATGCAATCAGTATTGGTGGTTGAAGTTGATCTTCACGTTGCGGGTGCTATTACTACTGGCCCTTTACGCAGGCCGGACCAGTTTCTTCGCGTCCTCCAATCTCTTCGCAATGTCCTCCAAGTGGCCCTTGCTCTTCTTGTTCTCCAGATCCTTGAAGGCATCAGTGAGCAGCCCTATAATCTTATTCATCATCACCCTCTTCTCCTGGAGTTTCGTTCTCTCCTTCATGAGGACATCGCTCCGCGCAACGTCCTCCGCTGAGTACTTCTCCCTGAATGCATATTGGGCCTACACAGCCTCCGACTGTGCCGAGGCTGTGATTTGCTTCAGCATCTCCTGTAGGCGCTCCGCACCAGGGCTGACGTTGTATATGTAAGAGACTTGAACGCCCCAGAGCAGAGGAGATCCGTCTGCTGACCGGAATTGGGGGGTGACATGAATCGCGATAAAGTCGCGGACCAGATTGATCACGACCTGTGGCTCAAGATCACGTGCCTCGGGTCCAATGTCGTCGACTAGGCCTTGAGCCACGCTTTCCTAGACTCGGTTGTACACCCCCTGGAGCGCACCAAGAACCACGTCATTATTGACATTGACTGGCCAATGTTGCGCCACGCCGTCTTCCACGACGATGACAAGGTCTGGGACGTCCGCCTACTCCAGATCGGCGTATACCTACCCGGCGCAAAGTCACACAGAAGCCCCGGGTCGCCCATCAGGCTTTCCATTAGCGACAACGGCGCCTTCACTTTCCGTAGCAGAAACGGACAAGAGCACACGTTCCATGTGCCTTCAGGGGACGGTTTCCCATTCTCACACAAAGAGCTAGCCCCCGAGGGCGCAAAAAATGAGGACTTTGTGCCGTTGACGAAGCTTGTCAGGGGGGAAGGCCTCGAGCTCGACTTCCTCGACGGGAGGCACGATCCGGTCCCGTTGAAGTCCCCTCTCGGTTCGTGGAAAATCGAGGTGCCCCTGGATTATGACCTCTCCGCGTGTCGCGAGATCCGCTTTGTCTTATACCTCCAATACAGAGTGTGAGAAGCAGAGGGGGGGGTTGGGGGATGGTATCTGGACGTGGGACGATTTCGAGGCGAAGAATACAGAGGTCTTCGCCTGACTCAGCCTGATAGAGAGTAAGATAGATACTCAGCCAAAGACCTTACTTACCTAAGCTTGGCTCCTCGGCGAGCACAGGCCACTGCCATGCCGGTCACTTGCAGCTGCAGCTACAGGCCCCGCCCCGCAGATATCCGGCCCGGGCGGCATCAGAGGGCGGTTCCGTCACTCCAAACCGCCGTGACTGGCTGTGACCTCGCATCCAACCTCCAGCCCCAAACCTCAACCCAACCTTACCACCGACACCAAGCTCCTCACCTCGAACATGCCAGTCATTTCCCTCCAGTACACCCTTTAAGCCTATATATCCTGCCAAAACGCCACACCAGACACTCGCTTGAATTCAAGCTCGACCTGTCGTCAAGATGGGCGACCACGAGCACTCCACCATCAAGCACCAGGACCATGTCCTCCTTGTGAGCCCCCGCTCCCTCAACACTCTTAGACACCCCTAACAGAAATATCCAGGACCAACCCCTCCTCCGACTCCCCTACGAGCTCCTCCGCAACAACTTTCGCGCCGCCCACTTCACCGTCGAAAAAGATAGCAGCACGGTCAAGTCGCTGCTCCGAGAGACCGCCACCGCCGCCGTCAACGGCAAAGCCGCCCCCGACCAGGTCCTCAAGAATCTCGACACCATGATTGCAAAGATGCGCGGCGTCAAGCGAAAGCTCACGTCCTACGCCGACGAAGAGGCCCGTCTGCATCACCAGTCTGCCGCCCGTGTCGCCCACCTCGGCGAGCTCTACGCCATGCATGGCTACGACGACGTCAAGTATGAGACTTGGAGCCGCAAGCGCCTCGACCGTCTCCTCGTCGACTACCTCCTCCGCTCAGGCCATGCAGACAGCGCTCGTGCTTTGACCGCCGAGAGGGGCATGGACGACCTCGTCGACGTGCAGACCTTTGAGCAGATGAATCAGATCCAGCAGGCCCTGCTCGGCGGCAGCGTCACAGAGGCCCTCGCCTGGTGTCAGGACAACAAGAAGGAGCTGCGCAAGATGGACGTATGTGTCACATCTCTCCTCCACCTCCCCCTCTCCCGCCTATAACTAACCCTCACCTCCCACAGAGCAAACTCGAGGTCATGCTCCGCTTCCAGCAGTATATCGAACTCCTCCGGGGTAGAACCCAAAACCAGACCGTCGAAGCCATCAACCACGCCAGGAAGTACCTCATAGGCTCCAAGGGCTTTAGCGAGGCAGAACTTAGAAAGGCAGCCGGAATGCTTGCTTACCGTCCCGACGCCGCACCAGCCGCCTACACCGAGCTCTACAGCCCTGAGAAATGGCACGACCTGGCCGATCTCTTCACCGCCACACACGCCCAGCTCCTCTCCCTCCCTTCGTTCCCCCTATTACACATCGCTCTTTCATCCGGTCTTTCTGCCCTCAAAACTCCAGCCTGTCATTCATCCAACACAGCCAGCTCCATCGCCGCCGCAGCAGCAGCAGCATCCACAGCAGGTCCCAGCAGCCGACACCACGCCTCGAGCGCCTCGTCAACAGAGGTCCACTTCCACCGTCCGGGTCAACACCTCGACGACAGCGAGCCGCACATCCCGCCCTCGCAGATGCGTCCGGCCATGACCGACCCGGCCGCCGCCTGTCCCATCTGCTCCACCGAGCTCAACGACCTCGCCCGCAACGTCCCCTACGCTCACCACACCCAGAGCCACGTTGACACGGACCTGCTGCTGCTGCCGAACAACATCGCCTACGGCCGCGACCGTCTCGAGGCCTACGCCGAAAAGTCAGGCCTCGACCCAACAGTGAGGGTCAGGGATCTGCGAACCGGCGCAGAGTACGCCACCAAAGAATTGGAAAAGGTTTACATCACGTAGGCGTTCGCAGGGCGATTAAATACGCGCTTGGCGTACAGCGAGAAGCGTCATGTAGAATAGCTTGTCCTTTATGAATCACGAAATCAGCGATCATGCTTCACACCCAACCAGCACCCCCAGTGACACATCCTCCTCCACGCAGATAATCACCCTTATGAGCCATGTGATAAAAAGAAGAGCGCGCGTCAACTTCTGCCGCGTCGACTCCCCAAATGCTTTCGTTGCGGCATGTTCACAACACTACATACAGTACAGGGGGTCCCAAAAGCAAGCTTCTTTCCCGTCCCCAGCCAGCCGCTTAAGCCCGTTCGCCGAGTCCCCTTCTCTCCTGAAAACATAAGCCTACCAGAGAAGGAAACCCATGAATATCACCCAAAAACCAAACTTTGTACGGCGAGACCCTCACTCTGTCCGACGCTGCGACCAAGCCCCTGGGTAACCTGGTCCGGGGGGCGGCCGGCCCGGGAACATGCCCTGCGCGGGAGGTGCATGGTAATGAAGGGTTTGCTAGTGTCTCCTGCCACCACGCGACTTCCTCGAATTGTGCCCCCGGAAGGAGGGTGTGGCACTGCGAGGATCGTTGAAGGGAGGAGGCGGCCTTGAGGGCGTATGGTAGTGACAGCCGGGGCTCGCCGTCGCGGGTCTTGAACCGTCCTAACGGTTGCCCACAAAGGTAAAGTTGCCAAACACGCCACTGTTGCCGCCGGGCGTCATAGGCCCGGTGTTGTAACCGTTTGTGTTATGCGACTGCGCGGCCGGGGTGCTGGCGAGGCCGACAGTCGTGGTGTTGGGGGTGCTCGGGCCGTTCTGGCCGTTGGAGGAGTTCTGCTCCTGGGAGGCGTTCTGGCCGCCTCCGCCCATCATGTGGCCCATGAGGAGGCCGCCGTCGGGCACGCCCAAGCCCCAGACCTTGCCCACGTGTTCGTTGCCAATGTGGCCCTTGAAGACCTTGTCGCGAATCTGGAAAAAGACCTTGCCAGTGATGAGGGCATCAGAGCCGGCCTGGTGCGCCGCGCCAACGCGCTTGACCTTGAGAGTCTCGGCAATGTTTTCCAGGCCCGACTTTGACTCAAACTTGTGCAGAATGTCCGTCGTCTGGGCGTCGTTAGGGGTGAGGAGGCCCGAGTTGTGCAACCGAATGGCGTGCTTCATGAGGTGCTTGACGTCGTAAGTAGAAGGGAAATACAGCTTCATGATGCGGTCAAAGTCGACCTCGTCGCTGGGCAGAGGCTCGCACACGAGCAGCTTGGTGAGGTACCCAAAGTCGTAGCCGCCGTGGAAGGAGATCCACGTGACATTATCGAAACAGACGAGACCCGAGGGGATAAGGAGCGAGGCGAACTCGTGGGGGTCGATGCCGTCCCTCTCGAGCATGTTGAAGTCGATGCCGGCCGTCTGCAGTGACTCGATTGACTTTTCGTTGTACATGTCCTGGTTAAGGGAGAACTTGAAGTTGAACTGCCACGCGTAGGGGAAGGGCCCTTGTTGCGCACCGCGCTGGCCGAGGCTCATATCCATAGCGTCTGTCGAGGTTGGCCGCGCAGGCGGGGTCTCGCCTTGCTCGTTGAAGAGAGCGAGACCGATCTGGATGACCTTGAGCATGTCGACGTTGGTCCGCAGACATTGGTAGTGGTAATCGCTCTTGCCCCGGAAGCCACCCATTGGCCGCGACACGATGCCGGGGAACTCAGTGTCCTGGGAAAGGAGTAGTTAGCAAGCTGCGCGTGCTTTTGTGCGCGCAGAGGACGAGGACGCCTCACCATGGCAATCAAGGGGTACTTGTCAACCAGGTCTCGCAGCACGGCCATCTCCTCGTGGAGGTTGTGCTTCCACACTTCGCGTATCCGTCCCTTGTTGTGGTTTCCGCCGCGCATGTTGGCGGCAACGTGATCCGCTCCGAAGCCGTGTTGCGGCTGGCCATGCTGTTGTTGCGGGTGCAAACTGGCGGCCGAGGCGAAGCCCATACGCGCCGCCTGGCTCCCCAGACCCGTGTCCGAGCCGAAGCCCCCATTGAGGCCGGCGCCTACGCCCATGACATTGCCATTGACGGCAAAGGGGCTGATCTGTGCGTTGGCGTTGAGGTAAGAGGGGTTGTTGCCGAGCGGCGGGCCGTGCGGAGCGGCGTGGTTCTGAGGATGAGATGGGAACTGCTGCTGCTGGTGATAGGGTAGTGAATTTGGCCCGGTAGGGAACCGGGACAGCGGTGGCGGCATAACAGGGTCGGTGGTGCTGCGATGCACCGAGGATATTCTTGGTGTTGCTGGAAGGTGGTGCGGAGGGAGAGCGACGTCGGCCGAAACTGAACGGTGCGAGGGTACTGGTACGAGGCTAGCGGCTCCTGCCGTGCGGTTCGAATAAGAAGCGGTAGAGGGTTCGCGATCGACCTCGGCCGCGCATTTACAAGCGTCGAGATATGGGTGTACGGGGTCCGAAAAAGGGTCGCCTCCAGTCGTGGCGCTCTCGTGAGGTCCAAGTCGGTGGAAGAGACCTCAGCTAAGCTTGTCCAGGCGCGGGATTGACAACGGCGCAGGCCGGCTGGTCTGTCGGGATAAGATCGCTGCTGGGGTTCGGGGTCGTTTGCGGGATTGAAGGCGTGCAATACGAGTCGAGAGATATCGCGCAGTATCGTGAGGTTTGCGTTGAAACGAGATTGGTGATGGAGAAGGAACCTGATCGAGGTCTGGGGCTGGCTGGCTTCAGCGGAGTAGTGTTCTGACCGACAGGCCAAGGGAACATGGCCACAGTTTGGGGGGCTGAACCAGGATTGGTCCGTGCATCTGACCACCTTCAACGGCCAATCAGAGAGCCCGCATATATGGAACATCGCCAATGCCGTTCGATTACAGCGGCGGCTTGCTTGACCTGGGGCTTCAGTTTGCGAACATCGACTTCCCGTTTCCCGCCCAGCACACGTCCGGGATAACGACTCAATCGGCCATTCGTCACCAATCCGCGAGACATACGACGACACCATGCAGCCCACCAGGTGAGATTCTACCGCTACCGGTTCAATTGACCCCAGGACTTCCACCCGACTGACCCGATCTTCCACCCAGACTACGACTTGCCGCCAAGGGCGAGAAGCCCAACATCACCGGCTTCGACATCCGTGCCCTGAGGGCCTCGACCGGCCAGCCCAGATACGACCCTTGGGAGCGGGCGTGAGTGCTCTCCTCGAGACGCAGCCCTCAACTCGATCTGTCTCGACCGACAAGCACGACTTCCCGCTGACAATCCTACAGAGAGGCCTGGCGCTACCAGGGCCAGTTCACCCGCTTCAACCGCTTCAAGAGCGCCTTCCCCGGCCTGGGAATTGCGTCCGTCGCCTTTGGCATCTACTGCATTTACGACTATGTCACCGACGATGGCCACGGCCACCACTAGACGGGGCGAGGGGATGGGACAGGGAAGGAAGCGAGGGTCGATTGTACATTACGTCGCAGACGGACGGATGGGGCCACCCTAGAGAATCCAAGTCTTTTTTTGTCTGTTACGCGGACGGTCACTGGACTCCTGGGAGTCTGGACTTGTTGCCAGTACAACAAGCGTGATGGTCCGGGTGCGCCAACATTGCCCCGGAGAAGGACTCTTGAGACTCAGCAGCGAAAGACGCCCATGCTGGTATTGCTTACGCAGGCAGCTAGGCATTTGATGTGCCACAACAGCTTCAAACGAGGGGCAGCTCTGTGCCACCAACTCGGGGCTCCGGTCTCACACCAGCCCCGAGGTCTCTGTTCACCCACGGATCAAATCTACCATCATCACAATCGCATCCAGAGACAAGCACGAAGTACTCAAGCATAAAGCGAGATAATTAACCGTTCTAACCATACCTGTAGCGTGATACTCTTCCAGCAGAGGGTATACCAACCCAGAAAACCTCCCAATGCACCAGTACGCCATCAAGAAACAATTTCTCCCTCTCATCCGACTCCGGTTTGTCCCCCTCACAACCGCAGACCATTGACCGCGTCCAGCGCCCCCTCGACGCACCGCTCCAGCTCCGTCACTCTCACCTTGAGCGACCTGTTCTCGTCACGCAGCACGCCCACAGTGTCCCACGCCACCTGCCCATCCTGCCCCTGACAGTTGCGGCAGCTCGCACTCGACGACCCCGCGTCCGCGTCTCCCGTGAAGCCCTTGACAAGCTTCTGGAAGGCAGTCATCTGCTGTTGGCTCTGGGGCTGCTGTCCCGAGACCTTGGGCTGAGCCCCCGCGGCAAAGGTAGGGCTTCGCGATCGCGAAAAGACGCTCGGCGCTTCACCGACGCTCTCGCTCTCCTCGTCCGTGTCCTCAAAGTTGTGGCTCTTGCGCCACTGCGGGTGCTTCTGGTCCTCCTCGGCGCCCAGGTCCTCTGAGACGACGGTTGCCGTGTCTGACGCCGGCGGCGGTGCCAGGCCGCCGCTGGTCATGATTTCGCGGTTCAGCTTGCGCTCCTTCTCGAGCGCCATGGTGAGGGCCTGCATCTCCTGCTCCCGCTCGTCCGCCTGACGAGCAAGATCCTCCAACTGGAGCTTGAGATGGCGGGTGCGCATGTCTGTTTCCTCCATTTCCTCGTCCTTGGCGTCGCGATCCATCCGCAGCTCGCGGATTTCGTGCCGTTGTCGCCGATACGCTATCTGGTACGTGGTGATGAGGGAAGTCGCCGCCATCTCGAGGTTCTTGTACGAGGCTGGGGAGAACGGGTCGCGGGAGCCGCCGGGGGAGGCTGGGGGAAAGAGAGCCTGCTCAATGTTGAGCGAGAGGAGGTGATCATCCTCGTCGCCTGAGGTCTCTCTTGAAGGACTTGGTGCGCCGTTGCCCTTGGTCAGGGCGGAAAGCGAGGACGATATGAAGCCGAAGCGGGAACCGTTGGGTGATGCCGTTGCTGTCTTGGTGGTGGGCGTCGTCTGCGGCGAAGGCTGGCTCCGAGGGGTCTTGCTGGGAGTCTGGCCTGGAGCGAGAGATATTGAGCCCCTCGAACGATGGGCGCGACCAGCATCCGTGGACCCGGGCAGCCATCCGCTCAAGATACCCCGCGATGTCGGGGACTGGTGTGTCCCTCGGCTGTCTCCTGTTAGAGGCATCTCGACGAGACGTGAGCCGTCTGGGCCGTTGATGGAGGGCGAGAGCGAGGAGGTCGACGTCCGTGGATCAGAACTGGACTGATGGCGCTGGTGGTGATAGTGTCGTTGCAGAGAAGTGGGCGAGTCTAACGAGCTCTCGGCCAGGGATCGAGGGCGGGGATTCAGTTGTCTGAAGTGCGTGCTCGAGTTGGGAATGGGAGGAGGAGTAGAAGAAACAATATCCCTGGACCCCTCGCGGGGTGTCGAAACATCTGCCAACTGCGGGAGACGGGCGGCTGGCTGCGTGGCCGGCTTACGATCATCCAGGGGTTCCCCTGAGCGATGGGCATCGCCCGCCGATGCGGGAACGGAACCGGAGGGACTTAGCATGATGTGCTAAGGTTTCGAGTGGCGGGGGTCACCTCGATTCGGCGGACCGAGTCACGGGTGGCAGGCTTTCTGCTCGCGACTACACTTCCTCAAGGTACCAGCTTCAGCGGCGCCGGTCGTTTGGCAAGCGAGGCCAGGGAGCTTTGGAATGCGATGGCTGGCAACTCTGACGGCACCGGCGGCCCTCTGGAATGTGGCGACCTGTGGCCGGCCGTGCTCTCGAACGCGGACCACTGAAGGCGTGGGGTGCTGTGTCTTGCCCGACCTGCCGACCAAAGCCGTACGATGACCGGCGTCGTCGACTACCGAAAGAGTCCTATCAGAAGTTCCCAACCTCCGAGCCGTTCTTGGACCACGTTTGCCCGACCCCTCGGCGACACAAAGGCAATGTACTGTATTTTCACCGAGCTTCCAGCGATGGACCGCCCCAGCCTCCGTTGGAGGAGCTCAAGTTGTGGGCCCTCAACGATCGGAGAGTCGTCGTCGTTCGGCCGGCGGAACCTTAAACGGTGCCCGCTGTTAAGCAGACAAAGGATGGCGAAAGTCCAGATGCTGGCCCGAGAGAGGAAACGGCAGCAGGCGGCAGATGGCGATCGGGGCTCAAAGTTCGGACGGTGGAGCTTCGAGGGGTTGGATGTCGGTGGGTGGGTGTTCGCGATCACAGGGAGGATGTCGATGTCTCTTCTTGGGAGGCTGGCTGTGGCTCTTGCGCTGCGTGCGGTTCGGGTCCGACTCAAGCTTGGATGACGATGTTTCTGGTAAACAAGGCGGCGTCCTCGAGTAAGTGTGTTTTTGTTTGGGCAAGAAATGCTGGCTGCAGGTTGTCACCGAGCGGATTGGACAGGAGATGAACAATTGACCCATCCTTGGACATGTCGTTCATGCATCAGCCCATCGCTCCCGCCAATGGCGAGACGTAGACCGCCGGCAAGGGTCGCAGTGGCCCATTTCGAGAGCATCATAGGCGACAGGGGCCCTGGTTCCTGGTCCCCGTCCTCTGTTCTGCATTGATTGAGCCGGATATTGACATGACAGCCGGGGACGTTGGCTGGCACTTTCAGTGGGCTCTCGCACGGCCGGCCGCACAGCATGCTGAAGCTGTTTGTCGTGTCACTTCACTCCACTGCACGGTTCATCAACATCATCTCGAGGAGAGCCAGGACCAGTGGTGGCACCAATGCCCATTATGGGTAAAAATGAATTGCTATCAATACCGGTTCATAGGGAGTCGAATACGTCGCGTCAACCGGTCCATCCACTCCAGACCAGACCCCCAACTATATCTCAGACCCAACAGAATCCCGCTTTCCGTCAGGGCCGCGGTGATCGGGCTTTCCCTCGGGGAGAATGCAATCAAAGACAGCCAGAAGAACACCGACGAAGCTGAATCTGGTCAGCTCGCTGTATCCACGACACGAGGGAACGGGTCTGAACTTACAAGGTCAGGTGGGCGAGGATGACAGCCCCGTTGAGCGAGCCAAACTGAGGGTAGTGGGCGTTGATCAAGAAGGCTCCAGTGATGCCGTGGAGACCGTTCAGGTGACGGTGAGAGCCAGCGTCTTCCCCGATGATGGAGGACGCCTGGACCTCCAAGTGCTTCGTGATCAGGTCATCCAGATCCTTGTCCTCCCACATATGGCGCTTCTCCTCGTGCTTGAGGTTCTCATGGGCGTGGTACAACTCTTCCAGCTCCGCCTCAAGGTCCGGCCGCGTGCTCACCTGGTCGAAGGGAGGGGCCTGGGCGTAATCCGGGTGTGGAGGAAATGAGGAGTGGTCCGCAATGAGTCCCGTGGTGATGAACTCTCCAGGAGGGGTCCATCCAACGATGATGCTCAGCAGCAGGAGAGTGAGGAAGATGAGCGTCGCGGTGCAAGTGCCCTTCTGGTGGTCCCTGGGCTTGAGGAAGGCGGCAGCGAAGTAACCTGTGACATTCCGAATCAGTTTCATGGCCATGTCAGCGTTTTGGGAGTCGGGAACTTGCCAGCGGCGACGAAGAACCCGATGAAGGAGACGGCAACCAAGAGGGCGTACGGGAACCACCGCACGATGCCACAGAAGACAAAGGGAATGCCATCTATCCAGACGCCATGGCGGAGAACGTCGGCCCATTCTGTGACGCAGAGGTGTCTGTGATGGGACCACGCGACAGCAGCTGTGATGAAGAGGCAGAAGTCGAGGATGAGGAAGATGACGGCGAACGCGGCCTTGAGCAGCGGCGCCGGTGAAGGAATGGGTCGCATTTTGGAAGAAAAGAGGCTGCGGAGAGCAGCAAAATCTGAATGGGTGGATTGATGCTGCGGTTGAAACAAGTGATACGGGATGAAGTCTCTTCGATGGCTGCAGTGTATTCGAATGGAAGAGATGATGGATGGGTGAAGTTGGAGAAGAGATGGAAGATGGGAAATGCGTCGCCAGTCGGGGGGTCGAAGGACGACAGAGGGACGTCGAGCCACACCCAGGAGAGCACCTTCCGGTGCCCCTCAGATGGGCACATATGGCTTCCTTCCTCTCGATATGCCTTCCATCAGGTTCTGGGTCTGCTGGGGGCTGATGTGCCCAAAGTGGAAGGCGTCACCATCGACACGGGCAGTCACCACTTGCCATAAGCATGGGCAGCACCTGCCATCCCAGTCCGTCCTGTGTCCATGTAAGTGCCCGCCGCCTGCCCAATCAATCAGAGGCGACGAGCCTGCTGTGTCTAGAAACTGCTGTGCCGATGGTACCTGCCATGTTCCGGCGATGGAGAAGGGACGAACCTGTTGGGTTGAAACTCGAAGAAGAGGCTTCACCCAAGACACTATCTGCCCTTGCCGAACATATCAGCCATCAAGACATGGCCGGCCAGTGCCCCTTCTCGCTGATGATTGTCGACCAAAGCCATACACAATGCAGCGATAGATGGAGACTGCCTGATCAAAAGCCGTGAGGTTCTGGTCAAGTCAAGCACGTGTCACGCCGGAGGATGTGAGTGCGAGCATTTTTTCCATTCAAGTGCGGCCAGTCAGCTAGCTGCTTAGGTAGGCAGGAAGGTTCTCACCATGCCCCATGGCAGGGGAGGTGATGTCCGCGGGTGCCCGCCAACCTCTTGCCGCATCCAGACAAACCCGTCACTGCACCGGAAACCCGCATCATGCATAAACCACACCATGTCCGCCCCAAACTTAGTAGAAGGACTCGACCATGGTGTCCTTCATGGTGGTGTTGATGTTGCTGGGACCCTGGCCCTCGCCCAGCCTGAAGACACTCTCGATGACGCTGAGCTCAGTGGCCGTCGTGTCGAGACCGGTGACGGCCATCCAGTCGTTGACGACCATGCCGGCGCCGACGACGTTGCTGCCGCGGTTGACACTGCCGGCGACGAGCGGCACCTGCAGCAGGCTGCTCAGTTCGTCCTGATCCTGTATCGACGTCTTGGGGTGCACGAGACCGCCCTGGTTGGAGAGCGACATGTACGAGCCGACGAGCACGTTGTCGGCAATGGTCTGGCGGAAGACCTCGACGCCGAGCACGTCGGCGATGATCTCCTCTGTCTCACGCTCCAGATCCGGGTGGATCAGCGCAATGTGGTCGTTGGTGACGATGACGTTGCCCAGGGCCGAGAGGCGCTCCTCTATCCGCTGTATCCGGATCTCGTCCGGCAGACTATTTCGCAGGTGCTGAAGCTCTTGGTCGGTTGTGCTCGTGGGGACCAGGAGGCCCTTGCGGTTACTTTGGGGAGAGGTCAGCGGGGGGAATGCATTCATGGGGGGTAGAGGCCTTTGACATACCCTGCTGTGAGACGTCCGATGATCCTCGTGCCGGCAATGGTTGTCCTGCAAATGGGAATGACGTCTTGCAGTTCAGCCTCGAAGATACTGCGCGCGCACGCGACGTTAGCGGGGTGCTCCGGAGCGGCGTGACATGGCCTTGAGACATGGACCGACGAACCTGTAGAAGTTCTCGCTGGCACCGACAGCCGTCAGGGCGTACGAGTTGGTGAGCGTCGCGAAGACGCCGACCCTGGAGGCGAGTGAGGTCAGCACAGGCACGAGCTTGAGGCGCAGAAGGCGGGGTCGTTGGCGGGGTCGGGACGTACTCGTTGGAGTTCTCAAACTGCGCGCGCACCGCCATGGTTGCTTCGTAGGATGCGTGTGGTTTCGATAGGGAGTCGTTGACGGTGAGGGTAGGAGTCTGAGTCTCCTGAGGGTTCGGGGATGCGCAAGGTGGTGTCGGTGTGGTGTCGTGGATTCCAACGTGATCGCATCAAGAAGTGGGATTTTTTTGCGGATAGAGCTTTGCTTTAAGAGGGTCGTTCTTAGGTCGCCAGTTCGCAGGCTCTGGCAGCGGCCGGGGTGCTTGTCGACGTCCCCACGCCGAGCAATGCCTGTCGAGCTAAGCCGCTTTGAGGAGCAGCCCAAGAGATTTCCTCCGTGCTGACTCATTCGCCGCTTGCAAACATGGAGAGAGCCCGTCGCCGCTTTAGGCATCGGCCTGTGATGGGTGTCTCCAAGTCTGCTACAACACCACTGGATGATTGATCTGGCAGCAAAGCGGCAACGCTTCAAGGGGTCCGGAGGCAAAGTCCTGCTTCCAGTGGAGTTGGCCGTTGATCGACCCCCAAGGTCCCTAGCTCAGAATCACTCACAATGAGTCAACACGCCACCGCTGTGACTCCTTGGTCCCTGCATCGCCAGTCTGGCCCCGGGCAGCCCTGGAACCCCAGCCGTCGTTGGCAAACAGCGCCAGCTAACCATTTGGAGTGGACTGATGCCCAGAAATGCTTCAGATTTGATCTATCGTCTCGGGCCTTCAGCTCTGCCCACTACCGCTTCCCCCTCTTCCTCGCCTCCACAAACTCGTCCAGATCGACGTGTGTTCGCAGCCCCTTGGACGTCATCGTATTATACATGGACCGCAGCTCAAACTCGTCCATCACGTTCACAAGCGTCGTGAATGCCTCCAGAGCCAGGTCCTTCGACCACGGACACGCCGCGATGCCTCTGAAGAATACCTCCTTGGCCTTGGCCCTGAGCTCCCTCCTCGAATGACAGAACCGAATGTACGCCCTCCACAGGGCCGCACTGGACGAGCACGCTGGCGTCTTGAGCGCATTTTCAAACGCTGCCCGCGTAGAGTGCACATTTCCCCTCTGGAGCTCGTACCGAATGGCGAAGATGCGGTTGCCAAGACAGTCATTCTCCCTCGCCAGGGCGATGTCGCGCAGCATGTCTCTCGCTGGGTCGTCGATGCCAAAGGTGTAGCAGGTCCAGGCAAACATGGATAGGAACATGGTGTTCTGCGGGAAGAGCTTGACGCATCGGAGGAGCTGCTCTCGCAGGAAGGTGTTCCTGAAAGGTCTACTCGCTGTCAGTGATATCTCCCGAGTGCTGTGTACTGCTGGCACTCACCCTCGACTGGCATGGAAGTAGAGAAGTTTCGCAGACGCCTGCAGGAGGTTCTCGTGGTAGGTAGTACGGCTCGCTCCACGGGTGCAAAGCTCGCTAGAAGCTGACCACACCCGGGCCACGGCCGCGGATATGTTTCCCTGAGAAAGCGATGCAGATTCTGAGCCGCCCTGCAAGGTGAGATATTCGAAAAGAGCCAGGGAGATTGCAAGCAGGCTGGCTTCTTCGAGTTTCGACTCTGAAAAGCTGTAGCCCATGTTGCTACTCAGAGCTTGACGGACCATGATGAGCCGAGGCGGGCTAGGAGCTACGGGCTCGCTGTTACCCAGGTTGGTCCCGAACGTCGAGTCGCTCGCAGCACAGAGGCAAATCGTTGCTCTAGTCTTGTCGCCAACTTCGAGCTCCATCCACGCCCTGGATATCCACAGCCATAGCGTATCGGCAGCCGAAACACCTGGTGCCTGCAGGGAATTAGCGCATGAAGTCTAAAAGTGAACGTTCTCACTTACACCCGGGATGGCAGAGGCGGCGGTCAGCACCTGGCGTGCTACGTCTGCGCTTCCATTGGCAGATTCGGCGAGAGCATATGTAGTGTAGAGGCGGCGGCTGCTTGGAAAGCTCCTCAGAAGAACCTTGGCACGCTTCTTGAGGAGTGTTGGATCGGCATGCCACTCGAGAGCAAGACGATACTCCGCCAGCTTCTCCTGCCGCATGCCGAGTCCGATTTGCGTGAGAGCGCCAAGGACGTGCTGAACCTGCACAGTACCCCCTTGGAGCTTGTCACGAGTAACCCATCCAGCGAAGAACCGGTACCAGTCGTCCTTGGAAACCATCAAATCTGGGGAAGGTGCCAGCTGAGAAGCTTCGTGAGACCACTCAGGATGTCGTTTGGCCTGATCTTCCATCGGATCCAGAGGTGCGTCAATGACGGCTGCATCTAGCTCGAGATCCAGAGACCTGGCCACAATGTGCGAGTCTGCAGCTGCGGCCTTCATCCACTCGCTGGATCTGAAAAGGAGGGGCAGGTCGCAGAAGAGCAGGAAGCCATCCACCAGGGTTTCGTGAACGAGGGGGATGATCTTTGCAGGAATGAGGAACAGAAGCTTCTCCACGTCCGAGAAAATGACCACTCTGTAGGGATCATCGTCGTTGCCCTCATCCATGGCACGAGCTGGATGGCGGCAGGCAATGGTGCGCAGCCGCTCTGTAGCACCCCATGACTTGTAGACGTCCCGAGAGGCAACAGTCTCCTTTTCTTCGGTTCGGGGTTCTGGGGGGTCGACTTCTCCTCCAGCTTGGACGTAGTGTGCCCAGCCTTGAGCAGCGCTCTCACCAATTCTAGGCGCTTCGCTCTCCCAGAAATCCTGGAATGATGCCAGAACCATGTCGTCTCCCTCGTCAGCAAGGCTGGGTGGTCGGAGGAGGTTGATCTCTAGCAGCGCCTGCCATGCGGCTACGGCTAGTTCTCGGAAGCCCGAGTCGAAGATGAACCGTGTCAGACGCAAGAAAACGTAGACAAGCTGTTCATAGAGGGCCGTCTGGCTGTCTGTGGCGGACGCTCCTGGATGTGGAGTGGAGGGATAGCTCGTCTGCATGGGGGTCTGCCGGAGTCGGTCCAGCAGCATGTCCTTGATGTCTTGGTACTGAAAGGCCTTGACATTCGAAAGCCTCGAGTCGAGTCTCGCCCTCCAGAGAACAAAGCTGCCCTTGTGCGCTTTCAGGGCGTCCTCCCAGCGGCGCTCGAGTTTGGTGGCCGTCCAGACCTTGGCTCCCTCCAGCAAGATGCCCAGCTGGAGACGCTCCTCCTGCTCCGGGGTTTTGGCGTGCTGTATTGCCGACTCGTACATGGACAGCTTGATGTCGGCGTAGCTCAGCACTTCTGCCTGCGTCGGCTCTCCACCAGCGCCATCTGTAGCTCTCAGTAGAGTGTCTTGATGGTCGATGAGGCTCAACCAGGCGTCAATATCTTCGGGGTGCTCCTTGACTTGACGGCTGAGCTCGACAGATCTCTTCCTCATTGGATCGCTGAGGTCGATGCCTGTGGCTTCCTCGCTCGAGGAATACTCCAGTTCGCTATCCGAGAAGTCATGAGCCTTTGCTTTGCCCTCGATCGACCGGTAGTCCGGTCCAAGATCTTCTGGTGGTGGGGGCGGTGCCTCTCCTGGGGTCTGGCGCCCTGCTTTGGACGACAAGGGAACAAAGTCCTCATCCCCTGGGATTGTGTCTTTGCCAACGGGGGCAGGCTTGATGCGTCTGGGCTTTCTACGGCGTATGGCGGCATCGAACAGATGGCGATCTCTAAGGGCCGAGGGACGGGCTCCTGGCAGACGAATGCTGAACTCGTCCCGCTTGCCCTCTTGATGCAGGACCAGGAAGCCGGGGGAGCCAAGGACGCGGCCTCTTCCCGAGCGCCGGTACAGGGGCACTTTGGCGCGATCATTTGCGTGATACCTCGAGATGAGGGGGTCACCACGTCTATCTAGGAAGAAGAGCTCTGGCTCTTTCCGGGGCGCCTCTGGCTCTGGTCTCTTCTCGAGTCTGACCAATGCCCTGTCACTCCCGGGAGGCGAACCTGTACGATGCCGACGACGGCGGTCTGGGATCTGGTCTGGAGGGTGTTCTGAACGGCGCTTGGACGGGCGATCACGAGGCGCATCGCCATGACGCGAGGACTTGGACTTTGCCCTGGTCTTTTCCTCGCGGATGCTTATTGCTGTTGCATCAGATAGAGGCTGGGACGAGTCTGTCGTCGGCAAGGACTTGGCCTTGAAAGACGAGAACTTGGGCACAGCTGCCGGATCAGATGGAGCCTGTGATGCATCGGCAGCCGAGGCGGGCTTGGCTTTGAAGGACGAGAACTTGGGCACCGCAGGTCCAGTCATCTTCGGAGCGTCCCCTGAACTGTCCCACGCGCCATGGGCCGCTGTCGCAGAGAGAATGGATGTGCAGGGTCTTTCCTGTTTGGATCGAGGGCGTGCCTGTCGTTTCTTCGGGCTGAGGTGAGAGGAGAATCCACGTGAGCCTCTCAGCTCTGGGATACGAGATGGCGTTGGTAATGTGAGGTGATGAGATGCCTTGAATGGGCGTTTGTTGCTGAAGTCAGGCGGTGACCTTGTGATGGGATTGGATGAATCAATTGACGGGCATGCGCCGCGGCGGAGGTGGTGCGGGCAAGTACCTCCGTACCGTTGTGGTTCGGGCGCCATTCCTGCGGTGTGGGGGAAGGCACGAGCTTGGTGGCACCTGCACGGGCGGTCAACCCCGACGCCACAGGGGTCCAGCGCGGACCGCCAGAATGACGAAACGCAACAGCGCGTTTGGGGTAGGCAAGTAGGTAGGTACCTGTGTACCGCTCGCTACACGCTGTATCCGACCCCGAGGTACATGTGCTTCTCCCCCGCCGGGCAGTGCATCGAGTCAGGCCCTTGCCCGTCATAGGGGTCCAGGCGACCAAGGAAATCGGTGATACTGTACCATGCAAGTCACCCAGGGTGAACCACAGCCAAGGCTTCACGAGATGAACCAAAAACCGGTAAAGGCGCTCCCCGCCTTCTTAGCAGGTCTTGGGGCGCAAAAGGACATGGAATGGCAAGTCATGTTGCTGCATCGCCAAGCGGGCTGGTGGGAACGGCGCGGGCATTTGATGTGCCATGGTGACCTACAAGGTGGGGTTTTGGGTGGGTGGGTGGACTTGAACGAAAGTACCACCCGGCGCACGACGCGGTGTGGCAGTGAGAGGTGAGGCCGCAAATTGGACTCTCTCCCTGCCCATCACAGTCCCTTCGCCCGTTCATTGTCTTGGGTGTCCGGGATCCGAGAGTCTTGCCAAGCCGTGCATCCCCCAGGCACGAGGGGTTTACTTCTACTGAATACCCGAGGCTCTCTCCTTCTTACCCTCGATCGCACCTGCATCGACTTCTTTGTCGTGGTTTTGCTGCCGACAACCAAAAGACAGATAACCCCCCGGTCCAAGTCACGACTCGACTCAACTCGACATCGGCCGCCGTCCGACGTGATCCCCCGGACAGACCAAGCTGACGGCCCCGGCGCCCTGACCTGACCCGACCGATCGACCGCCCGTATCTCCAGCACCGCCTACCTGTTCATCGCGTCGACCATCCTCTCCTACAGACTTCTCCCTCTGCATCGTTTCGTCAGCATCGTGTCTTGACCATCTACCTTGAATCCTTACAGGCAAGTTCCCCTCGGCTGCACATCTAAACTCCGAGCCACTCCCTTCGTTCGCCCGCGACCCTAGACGTCATTGGGTGAGACATGCCTTCACGCGACCGACTCTCCACGTGGTACACTGCACTGCGCCTCGGCTGCCTCGCAGTCAAATCACTCGCGAGAAGGAACATGCGTGCTTGCTTCATTTCACACGAGTGCGACGAGTTGCTAACTTTCGTCGGTTCTCCAGCTTTATGCTTCTTGCTACCGATTTCCAACCTTCCTCCCTAGCCACCAACGCATAATTTACATCGCTGCGATTTGGACAATACCCCAGAATGCATACTAGCCCGTCAGAGGCTTGAGACACCGAAAACCGCTCCCCGAAGCGTACCCTGGAAGCCCGCCTTCCTCAAAGCTCCCCGACCATGCCCGACAACCTGCAACCGGAGCTGCTCTCAGCTCCTCCGTCCCCGACCACCTCGCGCCGGCCCAGTCGCCGAATACTCGGCCAGTCCACGAGCTCTCTCGCCGAGTCGGACGAACGGTCACCGTTGCTGCCCCGGTCAAGATCCCACGTCCGGATCAGCACCAGCCAGGGCGATGCTCCCCCGAATCCAAGGCACGCCGCTCTCCTGCGGAATCACAGCTACAACCGTATGTTCTATCTGCTGCGCAGGACTTCTCTTTGGCGCCCAGACTGACCGTTGCCTGCCTCTACAGACAGCTTTCACCACAGCCGCACCTCCTCCATAGGCTCGCGCATCTTCCATGCTTTCCACGACCATACTACCGATCCGCTCGCCGAGTCCAAGGGCTCCATCTTCCCTGACGATCGCGTCTGGTACGATCAGTTCACCTCCACCGACTGGGTACATGACAACATCGCCGACGCCCACCGCCTCAAGGCCCTCCGCAGCCGAAAGGACCTGAGAGGCCGCATCGCTGCCTTCTTCGATGCCTCCCAGGGCTGGGTCTTGAGTGCCTTGTGCGGCGTCATCATCGCCCTCATCGCCTACATCGTCGACGTCTCCGAGGTGGCAATCTTCGACTACAAAGACGGCTACTGCACGAGGGGGTGGTACTTGAGTGAAAAGAGATGCTGTCCAGAGAAGATTTGCGATGACTGGGTCTCATGGTCCACCGTCTTCAAGTCGAGGCTGCTTGGCGACGCCGGTACCGAGTACGCTGTCTATTTTGTGGGCGTCATCACATTTGCCTGCCTCTCTTGTCTCCTCACCCTTACGACCAAGACGGTCGTGCCGTCTGCCTACCGGATGACCACGTTTGACGAGAACCTCGCGGCCGAAGTGCCTGATATTAACGACGAGGGCTCCAACGACGACTGCGCCAGCCCCAGGCAGGTCAACGTGCAGTCTGTTGCTCCGCCCATGGTATACTACTCTGCCGCCGGCAGCGGAGTCGCCGAGGTCCGAGTCATTCTCAGTGGTTTCGTTTTGCACGGTTTCCTGGGTCTCAGGACGTTGGTCATCAAAACGATAGCGCTTATCCTCAGTGTGGCCTCTGGACTCAGCCTCGGAAAGGAAGGCCCCTATGTCCACATTGCAACCTGCGTCGGCAACATTGCATGCCGTCTCTTCTCCAAATACGACCGCAACGATGCCAAGAGACGCGAAGTGCTGTCGGCGGCTGCCGCCGCTGGTGTCGCCGTGGCCTTTGGTGCCCCTCTCGGTGGCGTGCTCTTCGGCCTGGAGGAGGTGTCATATTTTTTCCCGGCCAAAACGCTCTTCCGTACTTTCTTCTGCTGCATTATTGCTGCGCTGACTCTCAAGTTCATGGATCCCTACGGCACCCAAAAGATTGTCATGTTCCAGGTCCGCTACGTCTTGGACTGGGAGTACTTTGAGCTCGGCACCTTCATGCTGGTGGGAATGCTCGGCGGCGCCGCTGGCTCTCTGTTCATCAAGGCGTCCAAGGCGTGGGCTCAATCGTTCCGCCGCCTTACCTTCGTCAAGAAGTACCCACTGCTTGAGGTGCTTCTCGTTGCCGTGCTCACTGCGCTCATCGGATACTGGAACACGTTCACGAAGCTGCCCGTGGCACGGCTCCTGCTCAACCTGGCATCGCCATGCGACTCGCACCACTACATCCGGGATGACCTTGGCCTCTGCCCGACAGAGCTCAACGAGATCCCGCCTATTCTCCTCAGTCTTTTCGTGGCGTTCCTGATCAAGGGCCTTCTGACTATTGTCACTTTTGGCATCGTACGTTCCTGTTGTCCTTGCCCAAGAGAGTACTGCTGACATCAACCCGCAGAAACTCCCAGCTGGTATCTACGTCCCTTCCATGGTGGTTGGCGGCTTGATGGGGCGTCTGGTCGGCCATATTGTTCAATATGTCGTCCTCCGCTTCCCCACGTTCGGCATCTGGAGCAGTTGCGCCGCTAGCGGTGCTGCCTCGTGCATCCAACCGGGTGTGTACGGGCTTGTGGCTGCCGGATCGACCATGTGCGGCGTGACCAGGCTCTCAGTCACCCTCGCGGTCATTCTCTTCGAGCTCACCGGAAGTCTCGACTACGTCCTCCCCTTCTCTCTCGCCATCCTGGTTGCGAAGTGGACGGCGGATGCCATCGAGCCGGACAGTATCTACGTAGGTCCCTTCCCTTGGCATGATAATTCTCAGATGGATGCTGACCTTTCCCAGGACTTGCTCACCAACATGAACTCGTACCCGTTCCTGGAGAACAAGCGCAAGCCTATCTACACGTCCGACCTCGCAGACATTGTGCCACGGGTACGTCGTGAGCGGGTCATCGACATCACCAACTCACCACTTGTGCCGGCGACGAGCCTCCGCACCAAGCTCGAGCTCCTTCACCGGGCCGGCGAGCTGGACGGTGGCCTCCCCATCATTCGCGGCGAGGTTCTCGTCGGGCTCATCCCCGCGCCCGACCTGGAATATGCCCTGGACAGTCTTGAGGACGAAGCCAGCAACCTTTGTCTCATGACGACGGTCAACACGATTGAGGACTCTGACGATGAGGATGAGCGCCCGGACCCGACTGACTTTACACCCTTTATTGATCCTGTGAGCACTCATGCCTTGCTTGGCTTTGGTTTCTGGTTACTAACACGTGGGCCAGGCACCTGTTGCGCTGGATATCAAGTCGCCGATGGATCTGGTGCACGAGTGTTTCTCCAAGCTTGGTCTTCGGTACATCTGCGTGCTCCGAAACGGGCACTACGCCGGAATGGTGAGTGATGAAGCGGCGGTGATTCCTGTCCAGTGTGGTACTGACTAGACGACACAGGTGCACAAGAAGAGCTTTGTGAAGTATACCAGGGAGCTGGGCGAGAAGGAGAGAGCGGAGGCGCACTGAGACACGAGAAAGAGAGCTGCAGCGTTTTGCATATCGCATGGCGGGCATTCTGGTCGATTCGACACTGGAGCACGGCGTTGGACACTTGAATTTTTGCATCGAGCCGGAGTGTGCCGCATTTCCTAGGTACAGAACCATCACATTGCCCTAGAATGGAAACACGGAACACCGCCTTCATCATTATACATCCTTTCCTCGAGCACCTCTGGTGTCGTATGCAATGGGATTTGCTCGTGCCATGATGTGTTACCAGGCCAAGCTGGGTCGTGTCCAAATGTAGAGACAAGGAAGATGTGATGGTTTTCTATCTAAAAAACAACATCACCCAAATAGTGACTGTTGATGAGATTGAACTCAGACTTGATGCCTGGCAGACATGGTGCCATGCCCAACAAAGAGGATGGACTAGCACCACTGATACTGCTCAATGGCTGAGTGTCATCACTGTTCAAATGAATGCTGTTTGACTTGCTCCCCACGTGCTGTTTGACTGTTGAGGCGGTCTACCGACCGATTTTTACATGACAGACCCAGATATCTCAGGGCCTGGGTCTCGCTCCGACTTTTACTGCCTCGCCTGCCTTATATAATCGAGCCCGAGAATGACATCAAGGTTGCATAAATAGATGCGCCTCGACTTGGAATTTCTTTCTTAAGTGTTAGGGGGACGTTAGAGGCTCAAACAAGGTGTTTGGAAATGAGGACCCCTGAGCTGGTCCGGCGGGGCTGAGATGTCACCGTGGCGTAGAGGCTTGTCGCGGAATGGGAAGAAAAGAACAAGCCCTTTGCCACAAGATACAAAGATGCTGTAGTTGAGGTTTCCAAAAGACATGCTAGGCAAGTCTGTACGTCTTTTCTTACCAACCTCGACAGCTAGTGATTGGTTCTGTAGAGCTCGTGCTGGTCGGCCAGGTTAAAGATTGCGTCTTCGAATAGCACTCATAAACCTGTCCTTGCACCAGAATCCGGTGTCATTGGGAGGAAGACGCTATTGCACAGTCCAGATCCCAGTCCACCACATGGAAGTCTTAAAGTCATGAACTTTCAACGTGCTGCCAACAAACTTTCCGCTGAGCTGTTCATTTTGTCGTTTGATCAGAATGGGTAGGGGTGAGACGACAGAACGAGCATAGCAAATGCCGTCATCTCGTCTTCGTGAAGGCTCTATCTAAGTATACTGTGCATAAGTACCTACTGTCCCGGGCACCTTTACATCGATGTTACTTGTCTATGTCGTGCAATCGTTGTTACCTGAAAATGCGTCACGCCGACCGGAGGAACTTGATCGACACGGACGCTTGGACCCCTGTCCTTTAATGAGTATTGGAGGTGGAGAAATCATGCTTTTCTGCTAAGCGTCTGTCGATAGAGGCACGGAGCAGTGACCGTGCTCGGCTTGCTCGGCCAACGACACACGCACAACGCGACGACATCATCAATCGAGGCACGCCGTGGGTCAAGCAACAAGAATCACCACGTAGCGACAATACGGTCTCTCGAATTCCACTAGCACGATGGATCGATTCCTGGAATCGGAGGGGCTTCCCCTCCCTTACTCCAGCAGCGACTCCAGCAGCCACTACAACAGTTCCAACTCGCCACACCCGCGCTCGCCCACAGACTTTGAGTCCGACGACCCGAACCCGACTGGGACGTGCTCGAGGATGGCACTCTCGACGACGAGGTCGTATACGGTCGCATCTGCCGCCTCGCAGAGAGGAGCGACAGCCATACCAATGAGGACATCTGGCAGGCGTACGCGTCACGATACGGCCGCAATGCATGGGAGCGGCTGACGAAAATGGGCAAGATCCAAATGGACAACATGGCATTCGACGCTCGGGATATGCCTTACTCGCGGGCTCCTAGCCAGGGAGGCTCCATCTTTCAGCCCCGGTTTGACCTGCCGCGCATCGACCAGGAACGAGTCACTCGCCAAAGGCTGGGTATGACGACGGGCGAATACGATATAGACAGCCATCTTCGCAGCGTCATTCCCGAGACGGACGACGAGGACGACGCCAGTCCGTCGAATCTCCCGAACAAGCTCGAGACCGAGTCTGACCCGGTTCGCCTCATGCGTCAGTGCTTCGAGTGCGAGACGAAGGAGTGCAAGAACAAGTTCAGGGAGATACTCGATCACAAGGACGTGGCGGCGGTGACTAAGTTGTTCGCCGAAAAGCCCTCCAAGGCCATGTTCTTCTTCTGCCTCTGCCGCCGGGAGCAGGAGGTCTGGCTACGCTCCGAGGGTCTCGCGGGCATGGAAGATCCGAGGCGGCGCGGCCGTGCCCCGCGCCATCACCCAGATTACCGCCTGAACCGCCGTCAATATTGGCAGAATGCGCCGCCCGAGGTGATGGAGAAGATCAAGGCATACATCGACGCATCCCCCGTGACGCCTGACGCCATCAGAGCGGCCATCTGGGAGTGTCGCTGCGATTTTTTGCCCATCCTCACCGTCGAGGGCTTCTTGAAGGCGGCCGAGGCCTTCACCGACGACCCTCTCTCGCGCAGCTGTACAAGGCCAAGAACCGCGAGGCACGGGAGACCTGGCTGCGTGAGAAGGGGTTCATCAAGACACCACCGCCGCCGCCGCCGCCGCCCAGGGCGGCCTCGAAGAGACCCGCGGAGAGGGAGAATGATGCCGGCGCTGAAGCGGATGACGAGGGTGTTGTTGCCAGGAAGAGGACCAAGGTTTGACGTTGTTCTGCGCTGGTCAGATTGACTTTGAGTTAGGACTTGCAGTGTTGGCGTTCTTATCAGGCCTGATCGCGATCTTCGGGCGTGAGTACGACGGCGCAACCAGATTGGCGCCAAAGGCAGACTCTTGATGTTCAAATACCAGAAAAAACTTGCTCCACCGGGTGTCGTTGTCCTTCTCATCTGCCATGACCACAACTTGGACCCCTTCATATTCGGCCTCATCCCTCACATCCTCCGGCGAGAGGTCATTTCCAAGCAAAAGGAAATAAAAACACCAAAAAACATACAACACCGGGTATTCGCTGGTCGTCACCGACCCAACTACTAATCCAGCCCTCACTGGCTTATCTATGGGAGAGCGGACGGGATCCCGAGTTTTCCAGTGGGTATGGTCGTATGTGTTTGAACATGGAGTCGTGGGGCACTATGCTGGGCAAACGAGATTTGACGATGTTTTGGTGTTGTTTTGCCCCTGTTTTTGCTAGCACCGTGCGAGAAAGTGGGGCCTCCAGTCAAGTTCAAGCTAGTAACTGCGGGCATCAGCCGACATGGAAGGGTACAGTTCTACAGTTGTCACGCCCCCAGTGCTGGATGGCTCTCGCCTGTGCATGGGACCAAGGCAATCCAGCCTATCGGGTTGGTGGCAATACTTTGGGATGCGAAGGTTCAGGCGGTGGGATCTCATGCAAAGGACGTGATGCCATCTTCGTAGGCGCGAGGTACGACCTCCGCCATGTGCATCTCACCGTAGTAGGTAGTCTCGCCGAGGTCGACGAGATGGTCAGCCCTCCTAGTAGTCGCCCACTCAGCCCATGCCCTCTCCCTTCTCTCTCTTCCGCTTTCATCCAAGTAATGGCCAAACACGCAATGCGCATGTGGTTTCTTGGGGAATGTCCTGCACATGCATCTCGGGTACAGCCTCAGGTCCAGCCCGATCCGCACGATGGATCCCAGTCGTCACATGTGAACATGTTCATCCAAATGGAGCAGCCAACGATCAGAATCAGGGCCAAAATGATGAAATCCCGCGGTCCAGAATGCGTCGCCTCTTCTCTCCGCCTGTTGCGGGACGTGTCTTCCCAGGGGAAGGTGCCATAGTAGACGGGCATAGCAGGCTGAGCCGCAGCGTCAAGGGCTGGGTCGTAAACATACGGAGGAGGATGGTCTCCAGGCACGTGAACTGGAGGATCGGATGGCACGTGGGCCGGAGGATCGGATGGCACGTGGGCCGGAGGATCGGATTGTCTAATGAAGCGCTTAGTCTTGACAATGCATTGAATCGAAAAAGACTTTATGCACTTACACATGAGCCATGGAAAAAGATGTCGCATGTCATTGGAATATTTGGGAGGGAGATGATGCAGTGCCGATTGAGGGGAAACATGGGTATTTATCGACATGCACAGCTAGGCAGTAACCAACCGCCAGCTTCACTGCCCACCTGCAGAGGCCGTACCCCCAGCGAGTTTCTGGACCCTGGGTATGGCTCATCATGCAGCCAAGGAATTTGCTGCGGGAAGTGGCTGAATCTCAAAGTGGCTGAATCTCAAAGTGGCTGATGTTGCTAACTATCATGAAAGGGAAGAAGGTGGAGCTTAAGGCTTCTGAGATCGGTTCATCATAGGACAGTCTTCATTATTGCTTCAAGCTACATACCTAAAAATAAGTGAGTGAGGGTTCAGTCGTCTGTCTTATGTGGCCGCTTTATGGCGCTGGTGTACACTTTTGAGGAGGCAGCCTTCTGACAGGGAGACCTAAAGCGCCCGGAAGAAAGCATTTTCAGCCTTCACCAGAGCTGGTTCCAACTCCTCGAATGCATGCTGCCGCAGGGCTGGATTTGCTGGACAATCAATGCAAGCACATTGACACCAACAGGAACACCCTGTGACACATCGCGGCCTCCGGCTGTTGACCGGACAAAGAGACCCTTCTGATTGGCTAGGCTGCGTCTTCTTCCACTTCAGCTTGATTCGGCCGACCATAGGATAAGTAAGCACGTGATACGGACTTGGTGACTCAATCATGAAAAGCATAAGGCATGGACGATTTGCTACCTGCATTCCCAATCTACCTCACCTTTCTACCCGTCATGCAACATGCGATCCCCATCACGGCCAGCCCTGGAAATCATACGATGGGCGAGTCGCTGATTCCCTATGTCACAGACAAAATTCACCAGGATCTCCGCGACACCGCCATCGATTGCATTCAAGTCGTTGGGGCCGTCCAACGAGAACCCCCGGCAAGGATTGCGGCCTTCGAGCGGGACCAGATCATCGATTACAGACGCCCGACAGTCTTGAGCGTCGATTCCTCGACTGCGCAGCTCAACTGCTTCCCGAGTCGGAACCTTGTTCTTCATTATGCCAGCCTTGTATCAACCTATCTCAAGCTCTGCGGCCGGAATCCGGACATCGTGCGGGCGACCCTCCCAAGCCCTCTCCAGACAGCTGAATTTTTGAGGGAATCCAACCTTCGATTCCTGGGACCCGTGGATCTTGCCATCATAGGCGATGTTCACAAGCTGAACCTCCACGAGGGTGAATGGCAAGGCAATCGCGGACCAGAACCCCGAATCTTTAGGTGGAAAAAGTTCACGTCGCCGCAAGGGAAAACAGTCGCAATGATTGGATGCCAGGAAAAGATATGGGGGGACGCCTCATATCATTTGATTCATGCCCTCCGGGCTGGGTCAGGAGTGCAATGCGTCATCTACATCGCCAAGTCTGGTTCATTACTGAAGCACCTGGACCCCAACACTTGGATTGCTACTGGCGATGTAGCATTTCTCGACGAAGAAATCATTCACTGGGAGAACCCATTGAAAGAAGCGACAGACCTGGCGACACGAGTTGTTGATGGCCCAATTGTCACCGTCCCCACCAGCCTCTGCGAGACGCAGGAGTGGCTTCGCCAGTGGTCAACCAAGGCACATTGGGTCGACTGTGAAGTCGGCTACATGGCAAAAGCAGCGGCAGAGCTTCGGATTCCCTTTGGATTCTTACACGTTGTGTCTGATAATCTGCATCTCACGGACGGTGAGAATCTGTCCAACGAAGATTCACCAAGTGTCCTTCGGAAAAGGGAGAGCCTGTACGAAGTCATGAACAATATCCTAGATACTCTGATAGCACGATGGACGGGTGAATCATGAACAACTCGATGTAGTAATTCAAGGGCCGCATTGCAGAAATACCACGTCTGACTACATTGACAACTCATCAGAGAAGCAACAAAAGGAGCCTCTACAGCACCCACCACCGACCCTCAAGACTAGACGACTTAAGGAGGGTTAACCCGGCTTGTAGCATGACAATGATCATTTCATCCGGTTTCCGATATATTCCAAAGTCAGAAGCTCGCAAGAAGTCGACATATATCATGACTGTGAATTATGTTGGTATGAAGTCAATATAGGAAACCCATTTAGGTAACATCAGGTGCAGTGAATATTTGCCATTCTTTACGAGAAACTGTTGACCAAGACCAGGCGAAGCATCTGCTGAGTGTCGTTGTATTGCACGTCGCAGACCACTAGCCTGTAATACCCCTATGCAGGCTGAACTCTCAGTGAGATTGCACATAGGTCGCTACACTACACAGCAGATGACGGTGCTGGCTCTGTGCCCGTAGCTTTTTGCCTCTTGTCCTTGATTTTCCCAGCATAGGAAAGAATAGCCCTTACAGGTGGCTGAAGGTGACCACGGAGAAAGGAAATGACACCCTTTAGGCTGTATTTCATGCGGAAGTAATGAGGGCCCATCCATATGGAAACACAGAGAACTACGGCTGTCACAGCGGAAACAGCAAACCACCAAATCTGGTCAGATATGATAATGTTTCTCCCTTCCAAGGCGATGAAGTTCATGCCCCAGAAACCCTAAATCGTCTTTGTTAGTAGAGAACAAGAGGCGTATATTGAGAGAATGAAGATGAATCCTCGGCATATCCTTACAGCTACAAAAGTCGCCGGAAGAAAGACCAGTGAAAGCATTGTGACGATTGATGTCAAGTCTTTGCCTTCCTGCCGTGATTCTTGCAGCTGGGTAACACTGATGATATTGTAGGCCTTCAAGAGGCATTGTCAGCGCGGTCTCGACAGTGAACATGATGCAATAGGAGATATCTACCAGTCGAATTTCGTTCTTGATCCTGTCCACGAAAGCGTCCGACCTCAGCTTGAGATTCGCAAGAAAGAGGTTCGAAAATTGAAGACCAGCGAGGGTATTGTCGATCATCCCATCTGGAATGCTGCCGTTGCTGCCATGTGACTCGGCGACTTGAAGCATTGCCTTGACTGTTTTCTGCGCCACTCGAAGGGTTTCGCTCATGTGAATTGCGTGGCGTGAATACTCGTGCATCTTGATGAGGTCGTCCACAGCCTTCTTACTGTCACCTGGCTGGCCATCTTCTGATCCTGATATGCTTTCCACGAACTTGCGCCGATCCTAAGAGTTGATTAGCTGCGAAAGACACAAATAAAATTAGCAAACATCACTGTGTCACTCACCTTTTCAATGCCTCGGACTGGTGTTCGAAACAGCCAAAGGGCTTCGTCGTAGTGGAAGACGATGGCTCTTAGGAGAGCATCGTGAATGGCAAGAGGATTTTGCATGATGTTGTCCATGGAATAGTTGGTGAAACACTCGCTAATTTTGGGTTCGATGTTGATGGAATCGTCAAAACACACGAGAACGCAGGATATCTGGTCCTTCTTCTTGACCCACAAGATGCTGAATGACAGGTACAGCCAGGAATACCCTTGAGTATTGGCAGGCTCATCAAGAAACTTGATGAGAAATCGAGTGGCGTAGTTCCTTGTCAGTTCTGAATTTTGGATCAGCAAATCATGGTCCAGAGACTGACACTGTTAGATGGCATTTGCTTACCGTCCTTGGTCTCGTCAGTCGGTTCTTCCTGGTGTTGCTGACTGATGAGAAAGCCATTCGATTTCCAAGCTTCGGCTGTCAAGAAGAAGGGATCTAGGCGCAGACATTTTGTCAACTCCTTACACAGCGGTTTGTCGGATGCCAGCCCCTGGAAATCAGCTTCTTTAGCATCCTCAATCTCCACGAGAATCGGTTGTAGGAAGCTAGACAAGAGTAAGCGATATAGTCGACGGGTGTGATTATTTTTATCATACAACACGTGAAGCTTCCCCATCTGTTACCGTACCGAGTCAGATAACTGTATATATTGCGTTGGGATCAGACAAGGCGGGTAGTCACAATCTTACCTCAGGAGCAGCGGTTACCGTGCTCAGTAAAGTACTGATTGTAGACCCCTCAATAGTAGATGGGGCACCTGTTCGGCGTTGACTACAGTCAAGGCTGCGAGCTGTGAGTGTTTTTTCCGAATTGTTCAGCGGGATTCATACAGCCTTACTCGAATTTCAGATGGTGGATGCGATAATTTGCCCCAAGAGGAGCACCGGGAATTACAGGCCCTGGCGGAGGAACAAGTGAACGTGGCTTCACTGTCGAGCCCTGCCCATTTTGTGCTGCTTCAGAGGGTGTGCCATGATGATTTGCGGGAACCTCGGTGGTTGAGCTTGAGGGGTCTTGGGCGTTTGAGCTCGGTGTCTGTCCCTGGGGCTGGAGAGCGTATTCCTGAACCATGCCGGGCAATTGACCCTGCTCATGTGTTGATGTGACTTGCTGGACTGCCTGCAGCTCTGGTTTTGATGCTACTGTCTCACCGGCTCTAGAGCCTGGGTACAGTGGGTTTCGAACTGCTTGCGCTCCCTCACGAAACACGAGACTCAGAATGTCGGCAAAGGTCTGCGAGCATGCAATCGATGCGCAGCGTAATCAGTGCGTTATTTATTGTCAAATTTGATGCGGGGTAATTGCGGCTGAGGCAGGCTGAGCACATGATTGCCAGACCATGCAGCGCAGCCTGATGATGAAGACAGGGCTACGACTCTTGACGGCTTTGACATGTCTTCTTAACCAATTATCCATGCCAGACCGAGCGCTCACCGACGGCTCACTGCAGAGAGGGGCCGACGTGGAGTGGGCTGAAAACCGGGGATGACATAATAACAACTCGCCCCAACTGAGATACGTCAAGTGGCTGGATGACGGGCTGATGTTGTTAGGGCAACGAAGGCAGACAAAACACCGATCTGCCAGTGGACAGACACCACATTGCCTGGACGTGGCTGCATGGGTTGAAACCAGCCAAGGCAGCCTATCGGTAGCGACGTGAAAGCTTCGAGTCGTCGGCTGGAATTCATGTGAATGACGCGACGTCATTTTACCAGGCACTCTACCTACAGGCTGTTCCTGATGCATCGTCACTGTAGTTTGTCCTACCTTGCTGAGCAGTAAAGTCGCACGCACACCCGAGACCTCGAGCAAGTATTTCTTCTTCTTTGCAAGCAAGACTTATTTACTGACTTTGAAATTTTCACGCACTTCCAGGATGTCGTCCCACCAAAGAACATTGGTCTTCTCTGACCAGTTCGTTATCAGCTGTGGCACCGTGACAGTGGATGTCCAGAGATCCAAGGTGCTCCTTATCCGGTCCCGAGGAAGCGGCGAATGCATGCTCCCCAAGGGACGCAAAGACGTCGGCGAGAGCCTCGAGGAAACGGCGAGGCGGGAAACTTTCGAGGAGACTGGGGTCCGTGTTGAACTGCTCCCAGTGAGCATCCGCACCCTGGCGACCGCGGCGGAGGCGACAGAGCTGCCAGTGCCCAGTACCGTCACCGAGCCAATTGCCATGAATCAGCGAACCACCTCAGAAGGAGTTCTGAAAATCATCTTCTGGTATGTCGCGGTGGCAGATTCTTCCGGTGTTCAGGAGGAAAAGACAACGCACCAGGAGAATGAGGACTTTGATACCATCTGGACAGACTTTGGCGACGTTCCCTCTGTCGTTTCCTTTAAAGAAGACTGTCGAATCGCGCAAGCAGCAATAGCGGCTGTTCTCGCGACTTGTTCTTCATGAGCAAGCAATAGCATTATGTGCCATCGGGTTACTACGCTCGAGACAAGAGACCGATTGGCAAGAAGTTGCAAACGGAGCAGTGATCGCGAGACTGCTATAAAATAGGGGAATCATGTTCTGTAAGGCCGATCCCTTCAGCGGGGTTCCTGACCCACGGTTATCTACGGGCGGCGGCCGAAGCTTGTACGACAGGGATGCAACAAGGGGCTGGATGTCACCGGCCCGGGGCATGCTGATAAGGCCAGCCAGGGCAGTCAGCAGGGATTAGGGCATTTTGAACGAAAGGAGGAAATGTGAAGATCCCGTTTCATATGGACATCCTGCTCCGATTTCATCATGGATTCAATCGTTTATGCGAAATATTTCAAAATCGTTGACTGATACAATTCAGCCTTTTTTTCCAACTGCCTCCGAGCCCTCGCACAGACCATGTACATGACGTCGGGGAAGGCGGGGCACGCACCTATCTCCAAATCTGCCCCCGCAACAGACTCGCGCCTCGCCTCGGCACGCACAGCAGCGACAACACTAACACCGTCCGACACTAGGGGACCTCGTGCCACCACTGCACCGACGCCTCGCACGCCCTTCCACTTCCTCTGTGCCGCTGGCAATGGACGCCACAGTCCGGATGAGGGGTTGCTGGCGTGTGACAAGCAATGGTCCCGGCCCGGTGCTAGCCCCACGTTTCGCCCCCCCGCATCAATCGGCACGGAGCCGACGACGACACACACGCTGATAGATAAAGCTGAGGTCCCCTCCCAGCCTTTTCACGACCCTCCCTTGACGATCGTCACTTCTCTAATCTTCGCAACACCCAAAACACCACAATGGCAGCCCTGCGAGCGTCCCACATGCTGCGGCCGGCATCATGCGCCGCCCGGTCCCTGGCCGCCAGACGCCTTGGTCTCCGGCCCTTCTCCATGTCCGCCGCCCGGCCCTCGCGCATCTTCGCCAATGAGCCTACCGAGCCTTCAATCAAGACCGCAATCCCGGGCCCTGTGTCGAAGCAATACATTGAGGACCTCGATGAGGTCTTTGACACGCGGAGTCTCAACATGCTCACCGATTACTCCAAGAGCGTGGGCAACTACATTGCCGACCCCGATGGCAATGTCCTGCTTGACGTGTAGGCCACCTGTTACAAGGAGTCGAGGAATTGGATACTGACAACCCCAGATACGCTCAGATCGCCTCAATTCCCCTCGGCTACAACAACCCCGCCCTCATCGAGGCCGCTCAGAGCCCAGAGATGATCAATGGCATCGTGAACCGCCCTGCCCTGGGGAACTTCCCCCCTCATGACTGGGCCTCCGTCCTGCGCAGCGGTATCCTCAAGGCCGCACCCCCAGGTCTCAACCAGGTTTTTGTAAGTCAACCGGCCTCTAACTGTCTTACACCCCCTAACCTCTCCAGACCGCCATGGCCGGCTCCGACGCCAACGAGACCGCGTACAAGGCCGCCTTCATGTACCGCCGCCAACGCGAGCGCGGCGGCCCCCAAGTCGCCTTCACCGAAGCCGAAATCACCTCCTCCATGAACAACGCCTCCCCCGGCTCCGCAAACCTCTCCATCCTCTCCTTCAAGACCGGCTTCCACGGCCGCCTCTTCGGCTCCCTCTCCACCACCCGCTCAAAGCCGATCCACAAGCTCGACATCCCCGCCTTTGACTGGCCTCAGGCTACCTTCCCCCAGCTCAAGTACCCTCTCGAAGACCACGTTGCCGAGAACGAAGCCGCCGAGGCCGCATCCCTCGCCGAAGTCGAGCACCTCATCAAGACCCATCCCTCGCCCCCGGCAGCCGTTGTCGTCGAGCCTATCCAGTCCGAGGGTGGTGATAACCACGCTTCGCCCGCCTTCTTCCGCGGTCTCCGTGAGGTCACCGCCCGCAATGGTGTCCTGCTTATCGTCGATGAAGTCCAAACCGGCGTCGGTGCTACCGGCCGCTTCTGGGCTCACGAACACTGGGACCTCCCCTCGCCCCCTGACATGGTCACTTTCAGCAAGAAGGCCCAGGCCGCCGGATACTACTTTGCCGATCCCGCTCTGCGCCCGAACCTGCCCTATAGACAGTTCAACACCTGGATGGGCGACCCCGTTCGCGCCCTACTGTTCAGAGCTATCATCGATGAAGTCCACAAGCACGACCTCGTCACCGCCACCGCTCGCGTCGGCGACTACCTCTTCGCCGGCCTCGAGGGTCTTGCCACCCGCTACCCGGAACAGATCCAGAATCTTCGCGGAAAGGGCCAGGGCACTTTCATCGCCTTTGACTCGCCCCGCCGCGACGAGGTCCTGCGCACCGCAAAGACCCTCGGCGTCAACATTGGTGGTTCCGGCGAGCGCGCCGTCCGCCTCCGTCCCATGCTCATCTTTGAGGAGTCGCACGCGAACATCCTGCTCAAGACGCTTGAGAAGATCATCTCGTCGTGAGAGAGGACCGCAGCAATGCCCTCCAGTTGTCATTAGCGTTTTCATACATATCCACGGTATCTCAGCAGGGGATGTCAAGGCGTAATCTTCGAAGGCATTTCAGCCAATTATGATTTGTGTTTTATCTGGATAAAAGACTTTGCCTCGTGTCTCACTCCGTCATGAATGCCGATGCGTTTACTGGTATCTTCACGTAGGTGGGCCTTTGTCCGTCTGACCCCTGGCCGTCATATAAAACCTCATTAAACGTCTCCCGTGGAGTCGTTGTCGGCATGCCAGCCGACCCAGAATCAACCCAATGCCTCAGACCCCCAACGCCAGTCCGGTTCTATTGCGTGCACTCGCTGGTGCCCGCGTAAAAGCAGGAAACAAATGGACCACGAATGCACCGGATGCGTCCATGATTGTGTTCTGAAAGGAAATACAGCAGAGCCAGCTGCTGTCTCTGCGTAGTGTGACCACAGCACGGGTCGTCTCGAGAATGCGTGCCTTCTTTGGCTACCTCACTAGGGCCTCCTGTTTGAGAGGATTGATGGTCGCAATGGCGTGCTCTTTCGCCGGAGATCGTGAAATGGACGACGACGTTGTCTCCGGGGTGTCCGGCGGCCGCGATGGAACAACGGCTTGCTCCGTTGGTGGTCCGGGAGGCAGATCATGATGTCCGATGGGAGGTGTTGATACCAGGGGTTGCAGAGGTCCGCCCGCGTCGTTCTTCTAGCAGGGAGCATTAGTAACCAAAGTTTATGGCGCGTCATGAGCACTTGCCGGCTTGCTCTTGTCGGCCGCCGGGGGGCGCCCTCTTCTCTTGGGCGGATTCGGGATTTCCTGGGGCGCTGGAGACCCAGCCAGCGGAGTCGAAACCGTCAACGGGCTGCCTATTCTCGGAGGGTCCTCCACAACTGGTGTCCGAGGGGCAATGGGGACGAGTTGAGGCAGGACGGGCCTGAGAAGCCTCGATTGGTCTGCTCTCGACGGTCTGCCACGCCTGCGCGAGCCGGTTGCCCTAGGGACGGCAGGCTCTGGAGGAGCAGCTGGGGCCGAGGACATGCGCTCCATATGAGGGGGCCGTGGCTGAATGCTCACGAGTTGGGTGCCATGCATAGGTCCATGTGCTACCGGCGGGGGTGTATAGAACGGCGGGGATGTACGAAAGCTCGTCTGGAGTGGAGGCGGTTCGGCAAAGGGAATGTATCTGGCTGGGGGCAGGTCTGCTGTGGGTGGGCGGCGCTTCGGAGGCTGCTCCGGCGGGCTCCCGAGAGCTTTCCGCTTCAAACTTGGTCGTGGCACGGTTGTGTTGAACATGGAATCGGCAGCTCCAAAGCACTGGTTGAGTGTTTTCCCTAGACGAGTGCCTGGGTTAGTAAGGGGACTCTTGGCTGTAAATCGCGACGCGAAGGTGGCAGACGAACCAACGGGGAGTTGCATGGCGTGCCAGTCGGCTTCGATGCCATTGGATTCGACAAAGTCGACAAGTGTTTCCACGTCGACCTTGCTCTGCTTGATCATCTCGGAAAGGATGAATCTCTGCGGCAAAACGAGTGGTCAGTGGTGCTGCTTGTCGCGTCACCGCGGCGTCAGGCCCAGTCAGCTTACCTTCTCCTCGTCCGTGAAAGAAGAGGCCATGGTGCGGGTTCGGCTGTCGGTGATGACCGACGTTCTCTGGAAAAGGAGGAGCAGCGCCAGCCGATGGACGCGTTAGGCATTTGTATGGCGAGTCCAGAGATAGCCGTTGTGAGGGGGACGGGCCGGGGCGAGAGAGTGGCGAAGGAAGTCGTTCTTGAAGGAGAGGCAGTGCTGCGGCCAGAAGAAACGCGGGGTCCGTTGGCTGCGTCGAGTGACCGAGCCTGGAGCCTGGGAGAAGTTGTTATGGCACGATGAGGCCGGCCAACGTCGCCTACATGCGCCCACTCGGCGCCGCGGCAGTGGGTTGTCCTGGTCTTGTTGATTTGCTTTGCGAAACGAAGACGAGGGTCCTGATGGCCGGTGGCGGGGGAGGCGCGCTATGAACGACGGCGCAAGCGCGCGTCTTTGGGCTCTCCGAAGGCAAGGTGCCACCTGGGAGATGGCGATGCGCCGGCTTCGATGGAGGCGGGGGATCGGGTCCTGCGGTGACACAGACCAGCAGGCCTGGGCTGGCTGTTGTTTCGCTTGGTCCTGGGAGCCGGGGGGTTGATTGCGACTCGACGGGGGAAGGGTTGACGGCCGGGTTGGTACTGGGGTGTTGTTTGGTTTCGTTTAGAGGGAAACGCGAGTACAAGAACGACCCTTGTGTCGGCTCTGGCGCAAGGCTCCGGGGCTAATTTGGGACGATGACCTATCCAGACGCGGCGGCTCCCTGCAGCATCGTTGGCAGGTCGAGATACTGGGTTGATTTTGCAATGTCTTTCGGCAAGGAAGATGCTCAAGTTACGATAGACGACGGTTCCTTCGGCAAGATCGGCGCAGTGGGAAAAGGGTGTCCTTGTCCGTGTCTGCGTGATGACGCAGGAAGAGGGAGAGAGTGATGGCCCCGGTAGGATGCCTCCCGTTCTGTGTGTGTGTGCGAGTGTGGGTGTGTGTCTGAACCTGAATTGTACAATCCTAGTGCACAGCACAACTGGAGGGATGTGGGTGTTGGCGGCGACGGGACATATGGAGGGGTGACTCTGTCCAAGGGGCTCTGATGGTGTACTCCAGGGATCTGGTTCGAGGCGTACGAGGCGATTGTGCGATTTTGCTCGAGGCCGGGATGATGCGCGGCGATGTTCCGACCATCTCACAGCATCAGCGTGATGAGTGAGACACTCGTCCGGTGTCAGTCAGGACGTTTGTCGTGGGGGAGGGACTGTCAGGCGGGAGACAAGGCCGGGGGAGGACGGAATGCACACACCCCGGCCAGCCTGGGCCGGCCCTGCCTCCACGCGCTCCTCCCGCTGCTGCACCTGCACCTGCACCTGCCCTGCACCTCACCTGCACCTGCACCTCGCGCCGCACCGCGCTGCACCGCACGGGGCAGCCACGCGCCTTGGACGAGGCAAGCAGGAAGGTCCCGCCCACATTTCTTCCCCTCCATCGAGGGAGGACGTGGAGCCTTCCAGTTCCTTCTTCACCTCAGACACCCAGGCAAGAACACTGAAGTAACGATGAGAGCCGGCATGAGAAGGCAGGCACCCCGCCACCATCGGATGTTGCAGGTAAAGATGCCTGGAGTCCCTTCCTTTACTCACCCAGCTCTGCAGGAAAGTCCGGATTCTCTCCTGGTGCGGGCAGCTCCAGTCAACGGCCTCGCGGGGCCCGGCCTGACGCGTCCTGCCCGGGCCGGGCCTGATGATCAAGACGAGCTTCGGCCATGTTCATTCCTCCTCAACCTGGCTTGGCCACGAACGAGGTCAGCAGAAGCCCGCATCGTTCTGCACGTTCTGCACTCTCAACGCCATGGCCGAGGCTGGTGCCGCATTCGACATGACTCGAACTGAGACGTCTACGTCGTCGCAACCCTTCGAAGGCCAATGGTCGACGATCCAGCAGTGGAGGGTGGATGTGCATGACCTGGTGCTTCAACGACAGACTCGCCATTTGCACGCCGCCGGCTCCTCTTCCGCGCCTTGCAGCAGCACCCTGCTCTCCCAAGCAGAACTCGATGGGCCTCGCCGCCGAAGCCGCCCACTCAGAAATCGCTTTGAATGCAAGGAGCTGGCCGTGGTCGAAACATTGCGCGCTACGACGAGCGATGTGTGCTGTGCCGGTTGGGAGAGCTTCGTGCAGATGCGGGCGCCCATGATGGCTGCGCGCAACGGCCAATCCGCGACAACCACCTCGTCTCCTGACTGGAGCTAGTCTCACCCTCGCAGGCCGTTGTCGTTGGCGCGAGAGTCATCCGTCAGCTCACATGGCCTGCCAGGAACACCAACGTCGAGGCCCCCCGGCAGTCGACCTGTCGTCCTTGCTCTCTGTCCTGGTCGTTTCCTTGACCCTTCTGCCGCTCGATTCTGTCGCGTGCATTCCGTCCAATCGATACGATGCGCACGCGTGGCGGGGAGGACTCGGCACGTTGGGGGTGCTGCGGGGATCTCGCGAGCCCTGCTGGCGATGTGTCGTTCCCTTTTCGGATGCACCTCGTCTGCCCGCCTTCCAGCGCAACACCATGGACATATCCTCAAAGGACGCCCTCGCCTCGTGCTGGCCTCGCCTCCCACGATGGACCGCCGCATCGCCATACCGACTCTCGAAATAAAGTTGTCCAGGATGATACCCGAGATCAGCATGGCTTCTTAGTGCCCGAGGACGGATGCCTGCCGGATGGCACTTCGTGGGCCTCATTGGCCAGCCATCTCCTGCTTCGTGGGTGGCCGAGGCCGGATGGGCTGGGTTTCGGGACCACTGGTCCTTTCGCTCGGGGAAGCTGTGCCCATGCCGGTGGCTTCGTCACCAATCATCGCACGAAAGGGCCATTTTCGTAGCACGGAGCATTCGTTCGTCACTTATGACGGGGTGTGCCGTGGGCTGGGGTCGGTCCAGAAGGCGGCCGAGAACTGTGGTAGGGCTACCTGGTTTGGTTTGGGCTGCTCCATATTTGACTCGGCCGGGTGCTTTGTCGTCGGCGGAAACGTCGGCGTTGAAACGAGGCGAGGCGGTCGCGTAGGGTCGACGTCGCGCGCGCTCGCGACAGAAGGGAGTTTCGAGGCACCTTGCGGGTTCACGCCCATGGGACGACGACGGCGACATTTGACCTTCATTTATAACAAGAGCACGCCTCGTCTCGACTCGCCAGCCAGCCCCGGCCGGGGGAGGGGGATTGGGAACGTCTCCTCCCCTCTATGCACAGTGAGTTGGCAGCATGCTGCCCGGCCCCACCGGTGTACGACTGCTTGCTTTCAATGGCTCCAAGTCACCGAGCGGGCTCGATTTGACGATGCTTAGCTGCTGCTTGTGCGCTGGCACGCCCTGTTTTCGTTCCTAATCGTGAACTAGGATCGCCTCAAGCCGCCACCACCGCGTCATGCCGCTCCTTGCCAGCGCACCGGGACGCTGTGTCTCCAGCTTATATGCCAGACCACCTCTGCTCGCTCACTGAACGGGGTCTTGGAAGCTGGGCGATTCGGACGTGACCACGGCTGTGACCACAGCTGGGCAAGACATGCCTTGGGAGAATCACACGTATGAACGACCGGAAAGGCATCCCCCGATTGTCTATAGGCTATTCGCTCTCGTGTTACAGGGTGGCAGGGTGGCGACGGAGATGGGGACCGGAAAGCTTCAGAGAGTGTTTGTGGCAGGGTTTCCATCCTGCTTCTGGGAGCTGATGGCCCTTCCAGGTGGACTGCCAAAAGTCGGTGAGCCGGGTCTTCGGGGTTCATTACAAGCCAGCTGCCACGAGGTGACCACCGACCGAATCTCACACCCATACAGCAGCAGACGACGACGACGATGGCGGATGCGACCCGCAAACCCTCTATGCACGTAGTTGGACACCTTTGCTTGATCATGCCTCCATCACTGGCTGGGTCGCCGCGTCGCGTTTGCTTGCGCGCCACCCGAACATGCGCATGCCGCGACCCCGCAGCAACGGGCAGGGAGAGACTCTAGCAATCTAGGCAGTCTACCTGGTAGGTATTTATTGAACAACTGACAAAGAAACACAGAACGGCCCTGTGGAAGACCTTGGCTGCGTTTGATTGTTCATGAAAGAAGGGCGGTTGGGATGGGCTCCGAGTACATCGGCGAAACCGCGGGGCTGGACTATTGATCATTCTCTCCTCTGCCTCTGGGGACAAATATTGGGGATGGACTGGCTGGGCTGGGGGCCGGTCGCAAGGCCTGGACTTCCAGAAGGCGGCGCCGAATGAGGCGCGTATTGGATGAGATGGGGTTTGGACCAATGCCAGACGCTGCTCGTGTTCGAGGGACGGGACCAACCAACACGGACTGGGGAACGGACAAGGGACAAGGCGGCGGCGGCGGCGGCGAAGACGACGACGGCGCTTGAGATAGCCTCCTCGCATCTGAACCTACCTTTCTCCATCTCCTCCTGAGGTCCGACATCTTTTTCCTTCGCTGTCGCATAGGTGTTCCCCTGCGCGCCCGTGCATTCGACGTTCGCGATATCGGCCATCTTCAAGTTGTCGCAACTGAACGAACGGGGTCCACCTCCACGCGCTCGCTCGACTCGTCCCCAACCCGACCCAACCTCCTCACCTCGCGTCCCTTCCCCAGAGACGTGAAGCGCTCGACAGACAATTGCGCGCCTGCCGTACCTGTACTGCAAGGCATCAGCCAAGCCTCAATCAAGCTCCTTCCTCCAACGCCCTTGCTTGCAACTGTACAATGCCGCAAACCCTAGGCCAGAATAATTGACCCGACCAACCGGCCAACCCTCCCACTTTCAGCTCCTTCCTTTGACTGCTTGCCTCGCCGCAACAAGTACCTCCTCCCCAACCGAGGCAACGCGCTTTCCTCGCCCATCTTAATCCATCTCGCCAAAGACAAACTTCTCAACGTCTTTTCCACCTCACAATCGATTCGCCCATCTCTCTTCTCCCGACCTTCGCAACCAATCTCCCCCAAACCTCCAACCGAAATCCCACGATCGACTGAGGCTCGCGCTCTCGACCTGACCTCAACCAACTGCTCATTTGCCTCGAGCACTTGCCGAACTTCTACCCTCCTACCTTTGCCCTCACCGTCTTACCGAACACCCTTCTGCCTCTCCGATCTTCCCTGAACACGCCTTGTAGTGCTAGCATCGTCCATTCGCTGCTTGGCATCGCACTTCCCTCCATTCCTCGACATCGCCCTCGAAACCCCGACGGCTATACTCACCAAACCTCTCTCTACCCCCTGAACATGCGCCCTTGACCGCTGCTTCGACAATGGATTCGCCCAAAATCGACGGCAGTCGCGCCGCGGACGATCGCGGTCGCGCCAAGCACACCAACTCCTCGCCTCGGAACAAATCCACAGCGCGCAGCGACTCGCGCCCCAGCTCGAAGGACGGCGCCGTCAAGCGGTCGCCCTCAACCACGAAGGAGGCGCACTCGCGCAGCCGAACACCCGCCCGAAGGAACTCTCACTCCTCGAGTCGACCCTCCAGCCGAAATGGCCCCTCCTCGACATCCCCAGGCCGCAGAGGCCGCTCAACGAACACCAACCGAACCAACTCCCCGGTGAAGAAGGAGTCGCAAAGCCCTACCGAGGCCGCGCGCAGGCCCAAGTCGCGCAGCGCAAGCACATCAAGTGGCCCAAAGAAGACCAAGAAGACGGTCCCGTTGTACAACGACCTCCCAGATGCCACCGAAGATTCCTGCACCACCTTCCAGGTCATTCCCGACTGCTTGTACGGCTCGAAGAACATGGGCTCCACGGATGTTGACGCCCTCGATTGCGACTGCCAGGAGGAGTGGCGTACGTATATTCCCTCGTCTTCTCCCTTCACCTGACCTGGACATGGTGCTGACAATTGACCCCAGACGGCGGCGTCAATCATTCATGTGGAGAGGACTCGGACTGTATCAACCGTGCTACGAAGATGGAGTGCGTAACCGACGCCGGCAACTGCGGTGCTGGCTGCCAGAACCAGCGATTCCAACGCAAGCAGTTCGCCAATGTCTCCGTCATCAAGACGGACAAGAAGGGCTTCGGCCTCCGCGCCAACAAAAACATGCAGGCTAACGACTTCATCTTCGAGTACATTGGCGAGGTCATCAACGAGCCGACCTTCCGCCGCCGCATGATCCAGTACGACCAGGAGGGCATCAAGCACTTCTACTTCATGTCTCTGACCAAGCACGAGTTCGTCGACGCTACCAAAAAGGGAAACCTGGGTCGCTTCTGCAACCATTCGTGCAATCCCAATTGCTACGTCGACAAGTGGGTTGTCGGTGACAAGCTGCGCATGGGCATCTTCACCTCTCGCCCCATCGAGGCTGGCGAGGAGCTGGTCTTCAACTACAACGTCGACCGGTACGGCGCCGAGCCGCAGCCTTGCTACTGCGGCGAGGCCAACTGCACGGGGTACATTGGCGGCAAGACCCAGACCGAGCGTGGCACCAAGCTTTCCCTCGCTACGGTCGAGGCTCTCGGCATCGACGACGGCAGCAGCTGGGACACGGCTGTCGCCAAGAAGCCCCGCAAGAAGAAGCCAGAGGAAGACGACGAGGAGTACGTCAGCCGTATCGAGGCTCGCGGACTGGACGAAGAGGGCGTCAAAAAGGTCATGGCCCAGCTCATGCAGTGCAAGGAGAAGTGGATTGCGGTCAAGCTGTTGCAGCGTATCCAAAGCTGTGACGACCGCACCGTCATCTTCGCTGTTCTGCGCATGCACGGCTATCATGTTCTCAAGACGGTTCTCACCACCTTCATCGACGATAACAACGTCGTGATGCAGGTATTGGCCGTCCTCGACAAGTTCCCCAGGGAGACCCGCAACAAGATCCAGGACTCAAAGATTGAAACGGCGGTCCAGAAGCTCGTTGGTCGCGAAGGCCACGACAAGGTCTCTGACGTGTCGAAGCGTCTGCTTGCAGAATGGGAGAAGCTTCCCGTCGGCTTCCGCATTGGCCGCCGCAAGGTCGATCCCAACGCGCCGGCAGCTATCAACTCTTTCGAGGAGCGTCGCAACATTGACCGCCAGGACCCCAAGGCAAAGGAGGACACCATCAGCGGCGATGTGCCTCGGGGACCCAGGAGCAACGTGCCTCAGCGCAACAACAACTTTTTCGGCGGCCCCCGCCCTCCCAAGAAGCGGTTCAACGGTCCACCCCTTCCCCAGGGCTGGTACTCTGCCACAGACGAGCGCGGCAACCTGTACTATTACACCAAGGACGGCGCGACCAAATGGGACCGTCCCACCGAGCCCGCCCCTGTCGTGCAAAAGTCGGCCGACATTGCCAAGCAGCGCGCCGCTATGCTCCAGAACATCATCGAGCAGGTCACCAAGGAGCAGCCGAGGCAGCAGCTGACGCCCAAGGCGGCCACGCCTCAGCCGGCCGAGGCACCCGCCACCGATTCGAGGAAGGATTGGCGCGGTCTGCCCGTCGACAAGCAGATGAAGATCTTTGAGAACACGGTGAGTTTTCTTGACTTTGACACAGCCAGGCCTCATACTGACATGGACCAGATCCACAAGCACATCAAGTCGGTTGTGGACAAGTACAAGACCAAATTCACCAGGGATGCGCTGAAGAAGTACTTCAAGGAGATTAGCAAGCTGATCGTGCTTCACGAGTACCAGAAGAAGCGGGTGGACAACCCTACCGCCGAGATCTCCCGGGACCAGGCCCGGAACTTCAAGCTCAAGACCAAGGAGTATCTCGACAAGGCGATCGTCAAGGAGAAAAAGGCCGCCCTTCGCAATGCCGCTCTCCCAGCCCCGAGCAGCGCCCCCGCGGCAGGCACAGCAGTCGAGGCCGACGCCACGCCGGTTGACCTTGCCGATGTCATCATGTCCGATGTCGAGACCGGCTCTGTCAGCAGCCAGGAGCGCAAGAGGAAGCGCGGCGCCGAGGATCTGGAGATGCCGTCGCCCATGCGCGAGGCTTCCGAGACACCTTCAGCGAAGCGACTCAAGGATGAGGATGCCGCCGACATTGCGACGCCTCCCCCACCTCCGCCACCTCCTGCCGCCGCCATTTCAGAGGCTGGCACCGGGATCCTGACCGCGGAGCACATCGCGCTGATTGAGCAGGAGCAAGCTCTGATACGCGAGAATGAAGAGGCCGAGCGTCTCGAGAAGGTCCTGCGCTTCACCTCTGGCCTGGGCGAGGACCAGGCCAAAGTCAACGGCCACGAGACCAACGGAGACGCTGCCTCTGGCGGACATTTCCAAGCTGCGAACATGGACCAGCAGATGACTCAGTAGGACGTTGTGTTCTGAGGACCACAGCAGAGCAGTTCCCATTGCTGAGCTGCACAGCGTACATGATCCGCCACCAGAGTATACGATTGCATGGAGCGCGACACGCGCTTGCTTGAGGAACATCTCCTTCGTTCCTTTACATTCAGGATGCGCTCGGACAGGAGGATGTTTTGTTTTCGGCGTTTGGAATCGGCCTTGCATGTATCGACTGCGAGCTGGCGAGAAGCTGCGCGAATGGTGGGAGGGATACGCCCAACCACCGTGTACATATCTGCATGTATTTGGTCATGGACGGAGAGCCAGGTGGACGGAAGGGGCTCAGAAAAGGAGGCGCGCGCGAGAGAGACCTAGGAGAAACGGCGTTCCGCGGTTAGCCAGGTTTGGCTGTCAGGACATACCCTTTTCATTGCCACACGCCGTGGCTTTATTTCACTGTATACATGTACAAGAATACCCAGGAGACGAAGGCGGAGATGCGACTGTACTGCAGGGGCGGCATCTCGGAGGCCGGTCACATTGAGGGAACAAGAGACATAAGCAATACAGATGAGCACCAAATGATGGTGTTGAGTGTGTTTCTACTCTTGTCTGCCGTGAAGCAACGGCAAATCTATGTCTATCGTGGTATATATTTGAGAACAAGTGGTATCATGCCAATACATCAAAGGAACTCTTGGGTATCACTCCGAGTCCGAATCCGAGTCGCCGCCCTTTTTCCGCTTCGCGCCCTCGGCAACGTCGTCCTTGCGCTGGAAGACGTAGCTCCGAGCAGGGCGGTCCTCCCCTCTCCAAGCCGTGGTGCTCTCGCCGCCGCCTCCAGATTTGACGACGCCGAGGGTACGGGCGTGGCGATAGCCGGGGTAGCTGGACCAAGGGAAGCGGAAGCTGCGAGACACGGCAAGGCCGGCGTGGCGGGCGAGGTCGCGGACGTTCCAGAGGGAGTAGGGCTCGCCGTCGAAGAGGGTGACGATGATGGAGGCTTCGGGGGTGGGGCGGAGGGAGGGAAGGGCGCGCTCGAAGAAGGCGACGAGGAGGGATTGGTTGTGGCGGACTTGGCGGTTGACGTCTGTGGATTTTCCGCCGACGTGGGGGAAGTTGAAGATGATGTGGTCGAAGACGCCGTGGCGGATGTTGTTCTGGGGACGTGGGGGGGCGGGTTGGGGGGCGCGGACGGTGAAGGGTTTGAGGGTTGTGGCGTCGGTGTTGTAGAGGATGCGGTTGCGGTTGGGGGGCGGGCCTTTCGGTTTCTTGGGGGTGTCGGAGTCTTCCTCGTCGTCCTCGTCCTCGTCTTGGTCTGGATCTTCTGGATCTGATGCCTCCTCCTCTCCCTCATCCTCTGAAGGTGTAGCAAGTGTCTCTGGCCGTAGGATCTTTTCAATATTCTCCTTTGCGTGTGGGTATTTCTCTAGCAAGTCGGCTTCTGTCTTTTCGAGCACGGTGGCGGTGATGTTCCTGCAGCCGTAGTGGGAGGCAAGGCTGGCGGCGTAGCTGAGGTCACCTTCTCCAATGAGGAGGATGGAGTCGCTCGGACCAAAGGGAATGACGGGCTCTTGGTTCCTGTGATATTGCTTGTGCGTCTTGGTCGGGCCGCCTTGCTGCTTCTGCTTCGACTGGGAGGAGGCGGCGTTGGGTTTTTGTTTCTTGTGGTGACGGGCGCCGTTGCCGCTGGCGGCATCGGGGAAGCGGGAGCCGCCCTTGCGTTTCTTGGCCATGTCGAAGTCGCGGGTCGAGAGGGGAGTCGAGGTGATGTGGTGTTGTAGGTGCGGGGGATGTTTGGTGTTCGGGGCGGACGGACAGGGTCAGACGAACGACCTGTCAGGACGGGAGGGCACGCGGCCGAGCCGAGCTGTTGTGTTGCGTCCGACTTGAGTAGCTACCCGACGAACTGGCGAGCGGCACAGGGGGTCGGGGTCGGGGTTAGAGGTGTGCGGTTGTGGTAGGCGAATTGTGATGCGGTTGGTGGTGTTGCCCCGCGATGCGATGCGATGCGATGCGATGCGATGCGATGCGATGCGATGCGATGCGATTGACGTCTGCAGTGGCAGCTGTCGGTGTAAGACCCCGGCCGCAGCTCACTTTTTTTTTCTGCCATGTCCTTAAGGGGAAGGTCGGTCAATCCAACACTTCATCCGTGTTAGTCGCGCCCGGGGCGGCTCGGGAATGGAACGTGCTTCCGCTTCCCTGGGCCGTGGTGTTATTGGCTGGTGGGGGTCAATGGTGCAGAAGTAACGGGTACTTTGGGGGATGATGTGCGGATGTCTAAGCAGCGGATATGTGTGTGGAGGGAGGCCCTGGTGAGGAGGCCGTGAGAATCGAAGTATCTGTTGGCGGTTTGATTGACGTCTCGGACTCGGCAATAAGGTGTAATGACCATGATTCGAAGAAGAGAATGGTATCATGATCATGTTTGCTCTTGACGGACTTGACAGACCTAAGTTACACGACGTCGTCATGGTGGCTGGAGAGGCAGCATCAGCATGACTGCGTGGGGACAAGAGAATCTCGCTACAAGTGTGAGCATCAAATGCAAGATATTCTGGTCTGATGCTTTGGACATGCGTTGCTGTTATGTTACTGTTGTTCTCTACCACTGTCCACATGGTGATGTCGAAGTAGGTAGCGAAGCAGGGGATGACATGACAAAGACTCATCGAACAGAGAGTTGCATGAGCAGCGACTTGCTTACAAGTAGGAATCATGGTCCTGGGCCATCATGAGATCAACATATTGCGCGCATGATCATGAACCTCGATATATGTGGCCTCAATCTCCGCGGCATGGCTCCGAGGGATCCAAGTACACGCATCGACGACGGCATGAAGGACACCCTTTCAGGCAGACGAGGCCTAGACATTATCTAGATCGTCCAAGGCGATACCCCAGGTCCTTCGACTGCCACAGTTCCCCAAACATGGTCAATACCACTCACTGGCACACCTCCCTCGCATCATCCCGTCAAACTCGAAAACAGGGCTGCATGGCCGGGCGTCGTCGTCCGACCCGCTGGTACCCGGTACATGAGCCGATCCAGGGGACCGAAATTTGCGAAAGCGGCGGAAATACATTGATGCGGGGGCCCGGGACCAATCAGAACCTCCAGCTTCTTGCCGGATTGGTCGGCCCAGGGAGCTACAGCGGTCAGGCCCCTGTAAGCTTCGGCGGGCCAGTGGACGGGAGAGGAAATAGGACACCCGACGGGTTCCCCAGAAGTACTTCGGCCATGCTGTTTGGTGTCCGCCTGGGCGGAGACAAAGGGCAAGGGGACCCGGGAGTGACCAAGATGGCCGTGTTAGATCCCCGGCGTTCCAGGAGCATCCAAGAGTGGCCAGCCCCAGACCCGGACCACCTCAGCCAGAAAACCCCCCGGATTGACTGGACTGATACCTCAGGACAACGAGGCGAGGCTGCTGCCAGACTGAGTTGACATGAACCCGTGAATCACCGCCCTCGTCGCCGACCACAATCCTCCCATCCAAAGGGGCCTATTCAAAAAGCGACAATCCTATTGTTACCTGAGGCACTTGTATTTTTTTTTTCTATTGTCAGCCCAGTTGCTTGAGCCGTCCAATCGCCCATTTGGCAGGTGTCCTATTTTTTGGTGGCCTTGCCTTGCGCTCGTCCCACGACAGGTACCTTGCCTGCCTTACTACACACTGCCACCTGGGGCCCCTTCTCCTTTGCCAGCGGAAGATCCATCTCTGCCTCGCCTCGTCGCCCAAACCTCTCTTACAACCCAGAATCGACCACCTCCTCTCGCACAATCTACCGCCCCTTCTCCAGCGTCGTCCACTTCCCTCGCCTACGGTGATTTCTCCCACTGCGAAGCGTCAAGGTTTTTCTCACCACGCCCGTTCCGCCGTCTTTGCCGGATTCTGGTACTACTTCTCACCTCACTTCTTCTTCTCTCTGCTTCCCCTTGCCAGCCGCGTCTCATTATTCGCCGCTCGCAAATCTCCCCTCCTCCTCTCTACCCGACTACTGCGAAACGACAAAAACCAAACCAAACGTCGCCCTTCTATCGCAGTCCACACTCCTCCTCACGCCCTTTGAGAAGCGTGCACCCTGCCCATCCCTCGCGCCTGTACGCCTGGCCACCATCACAAATCCCTACCTCCACCCATCAACCACATTTGACGACTTCTGCCCTCCACTCCCACCTCCTCACTACTTCTTCTCTACTTCTTCTTACTTCCCCCTCATGAAAAGACACCGCCATCATGTCCGATCTTGAGCTCGCGCCCGACAACCCCGTGGCGGAGCTCTCTGCCTCGGCGACACCGACGCCCACACCCAAGGCCACACCCAAGGGAAAAGGAAGAGGCCGAGGTCGCAAACCCGGTGCCGCAAAGAAGGTAGTTGTTCCCGCTTCGACTGCAACCCCCGTCATCGCGACGACCGCCCCGAGAAAGGCAGCTGGTGGCCGCCGTGGCCGCACAAAGCAGTTTGACAGCGACCGCATGCAAGCCGCCTATGAGCGCATGCGTGAGATCAAAGCCTGTTACTCCGAGCTCGCCGCCGTTGTCAAGCCCGCCCTCATCGACCTCGCCGATCGCGAAGTTGAACTTCTCAAGAACGACCCCAGCCGGCATCAGAGTCAGCCCGAGTATCATGCCGTCATCAACCAGCTGGACAGCATCCGCAAGGGTCGTACCGAGGAGGCCGATGCGCGTCTCGACCTGGACCTCGAGGCAGAGGAGCGACGCAACGATGCCAACGAGTACATCGCCGGTCAAATTCTCTCCGTAAGTCCACTCACCTACTCACTCGAATCCTGGTCAATTGCTTACGCCCTCTCTCATAGAACGGCATCGACGAGGCAGAGGACGCCTTCCTGGACGCCACCATCCGCCGCCTCGACCTCATTGACAGTCTCCGTACCCAAGGCCTTCCTGTTGACGCAAGTATCACTCAATCACCTGATCATTACCAGTACTGACATCTTCCCACAGCTTCATGATGAGTCCTACAACTTCAAGACCATTTCCAACGAGGATGCCGACAACTTTGGACCGTATGAAGTCTACCACAACGGCCGCATCGTGCCGTATCCCCACCGCCTTGAGGGCACCCCCGCCTATGCCAGGAACAAGGCCTTGTGGGCACAGCCCATCATCTCCATCGCCGAGGCCACCGCTCGCCAGCAAGCCCCCAAGGGTCCGGTCAAGCGTCGCGGCAAGGATCAGCAAGACAGCCAGAACGCCTCCCGGAAGAACGCATCCAGCGCCGGCGAGTCCTTCTCGGCATCCATCGCTCCCGCTAAGCACGTGCAGAGCATGATGTCTGCTCAGCCTACCGCCATTGAGCCTGAGGAGCCCTCCAACGAGAGCACCCCTGTTCCCGAGGGCAACCTTCCCCCACGAGGCCGCGAACCTGCTCTTCCCACTCACGCTTCTGAACCCGATGCCTACGGTGTCCGGACCGTGAACAAGCCCATGCCCAAGGGCGAGGAAAAGTCCGGCCCCTCAAACCGATTCGTCATCCCCAACTTCATGAACTTTGAGCCCCACGAGATTGGCTTCAGAGATTCCACCAACGAGCGCACCCGCGGTGCCACCGTCGCTAAGCGCGGCAAGTACTATGAGACCAACGACTCCTCTACCCTTCACCTTGATCCCATGGTCGCCCGCCACCACGCCGGCCTCCTCATCGAAAGCGACTTTGACGAAGAGCTCGTCCAGCGCCACCAGGTTCATCCCCGTTACGGTTTCTTCCTCCCCCGTTCCAAGAACGACGCCGAGCCCCCCAAAGACGTCGTTTCCGGCGACAAGCCAACCGTTTTCCTCACCCCCGACGGCCGCACCATCCACGCGTCTCGCACGATCCAACGACACAGGACTGCCGAAGAGAACATGGAGGCCGAGCGTCAGAGGGCCATGAGGGTAGCTCTCGCCAAGGTCTGCGATGACAACGAAATCACCGAGGAGGACATTGATACCCCAGAACTCCAGGACCTCCGTGCCATCCGGGACGCTATGAATGAGAAGCGCCTTACGGAGTACAGGTCCAAGATGTCTACACCAGCAGCACCCGAGGAGAGCACCTCCGAGTCCATCTCACCCGCCTCCGCAACCGAGACTCCCGAACAAAGTCGTGGCCTGCTCACGCTTCTCGACGCCATGACTATGCCGCCCAATGCCTCCACGCCAGTTCCGACACCAGCCTATGCACCTCCTGTCATCACACCAGCTCGTGCCGTCACCCGGTCATACGACGCCATACGCGACATGCTTGTTGAGCACGAGGCCACCGAGCCTGCACCTACTCGCCCAGCCGAAGACACTACCGCCTTGGACGCTCTGGCCAACGTCATGTTGTCGCAACCGAAGCACAGCTTCTACGACAACCTCTATCCTGAACCCCCTGTCACGCGCCGCATGTCTCTCGGACTCAACCGCATTCACGATGAGCCTATGCCGCTGCCCCCAGCCGTTGACCCAGCGCTGCAACCATTCGGAATGCCTGTGGATAACTCGTCACTTCGCTCGACTGCCCTTCCTTCCATGGACGACCTTACAGCCCGCTCTGACGCATACCAAGGCATCCCACCCCCTCGCTCCCTGGAAAACGGCTCCCTCTACTCCGGTCATCGCGAACGCTCTGGATCCTTCCTCCTCGACCAGCCACGCCGTCCGCTCCATCAAGACTACGTCCCAGCTCGTCCCGTCGAGATGATGTCCGCCCGAGACCCTGACCACCGAGCCTACCATGCGGAACCTTTCCCGAATGCCTACGGAGGAACACAACGCCCGGCTTACCAGACCAACTCCCGACCGCCGCCTTCATCGCGCGTCCCATTTTCGAACCCGCTGTCTCTTGCCTCGCCTGCACTTCCGCCTCTGCGTCCGACATACGGTGACTCATCCAACGGCAGCTACTTCGGCAACAATACCGGTACTGGACGAATGTCAATTGATGGCAACTACCCTCATACTATGCAGCCGACCCCGATTCATCCGAACAGCGGCTACCACTCCCTGGCATCAGGCCCGCCACCCTCTCAGTACGGCTCCCACGGCTTGGGCTCGCCTTTCCACACGATCGCGCCCTCGCCTTCCCAAATGCACAGCCCGCCTCTGATGCCGTTCAGCCACCAGTACATGGGCGGCTCTGGCGTGGACCTCGGCGGCCCGCCGCGCGGCAAGCCCGGTAGCGCCTCGTCAACGCCCAACAATGGCAAGTACCGGGAGCTTGCGCCGGCGCCGCTGCCGCCACACCGCCAGGGCCAGAACCAGTCCCAGGAACTGCGCACCATCAACTACGTGCCAGGGGACAACATCAAGGACTATACGCCGACGGAGCAACTCCCCGCGCGGGGCCCGCAGACGGTCCGGTCCTGGAACCAGTACTCCCACAAGAACCGGCTGGGCATGGGACAGGACCGTCGCGATTCCTCCTAGAAGGAGGAATCGGCGGCCACCACCACTGCCAACCGCGCGGGGGAGTTTGCTGCCGAGGCGGCCCTGGAGAAGGTTGCGATTACCGATTCCTCCCCGGCTGGCTCAATTTATGCTGCCAACGCAAGCCCCGGCGTTCCTTCCGGCGGCCCGTTCGCGCCCTCGGCACCAGGTGAATCAGAGGTTGCTGCGGAGGTTCCGACCAAAGAGGTCATTACCAAAGTCGAACCCGATGAGTCAGGCCCGCCACCTGCCCCGACGACTTCCAAAAAGCGCAAGGCCACCAAGATCAAGAAGGAGCCTGCAGCGAAGCGGGCCAAGCCCTCCGCCTCCGACGCCCCCGTGGCACCTCGCCAGCGGAAGCCACGTGCTCCGGCGCCGGTTCCCGGTCGCTTGCCGTACAACCTGCGGCGGAAGGCCTCGGCTGCCAACAGCGGAGGTGCCACGGCAGGCCTGGAGCAGCGTACTGATCAAGACACCGTCTAGATCACCAAAGAAAACCAGAAAAAAAGGCAGGCGGCCGATCAGCATCAGGTGCCCGGACAAACGGCACCAAAGCATATCATCAGCAGGAGGGCAGTTGCCCTTCAAAGCGGCATGGCGGCGGATGGGGGGACATCCGCCGCCCCATCATCATGTACACCTCTTTCGTTCCCCTGTATCAGTATCCTGGTGTTTTCTGGCATGATACCCCCTTCTTTGTCCAGGGAGGAGGAGGGCCTTGGTGAAGCGCCTTTTTGTCTTTCTTTGTTTTTTCCCGCATCATCCGCAACGAGACATGAACATCCGCGGGGGAAGGGAGGGAAGGAAGGAAACTGGATAAGTGCCAAGAGAAAAGGCCACTGGTTGGTTGTTTGGTTGTTTTTGTTCTCCCTTCCCCGAGCGTCTTTTGCTTGTGACGGCCTTGGCTGGAGGGCAGGAAAAGGATGCGAGGGAGCTAAGCGATATAGGGCTCACCTCGCGGGTGGTAGATACCGGATCGTGGCCGGGCTTTTCGTCAATTACAGCCGACGATCTACACACTGATGCTCCTGCTGTGATGAAATGTGATGGTAACTGCAAGTAGCTACTTGGTGATTCATGGTTTCAAGGGGTGAGTCATTTGCGGAGATGGAAGCTCAGATCAAAGTATTTATTTTTACATCTATCATTCGTGAGACCTGCGAAGCCGCCTCTACTGAGTCATGATTGCTCCGCCACCGCTGAAATCAAGGGTTCCGTCCATATTCATCATGACACCGGGCAAGGGCATCTCAAGTCCATTTGCCACAGGTGCCGCCGGGGTGGAGAATGACAGCAGCTCGCGGCCCAGAGCTCCAGCAGGATGTAGTGAGTACATGGACGACTCCATCGTGTTACCATCAAAGATGATGGTGTTTTGGATAGGCTGCTGAGACTGGCCGAGAACGTTGATGACATCCTGCGCGAGTTGTCCACCAAGGATGGCCGTGACAGGGGCGACCTCGCTTCCGAGGTTCTGCAGAAAGCTGCGAAGGAAGTCGGAGCGAAGTGTCTCCGCGGGAAGACCAAGTTGTGCGTGTTGGCCGGTTGCCAGCTTTGTGAAGAGGCCGAGATCCTCCTTGGTGAGTCCTGGGAGTCGGCCGGCGTTAAGGGACTGGAACTCCCAGAGGGCGCGCAGGCAGGAAAGGGCTGGACCGACAGCGCGCTTTCGGCGGGCGCTGGAGGCGAACTCGTCGGGCAGGCTGGAGCCGTCACTAGAGAGGAACCAGGTGGAGTAGAGCTCACGCTTCGTGACGGTCTCGCGGGTCTTGCCGCCTTCGGTCCGGGTCTTGACGGCGACAACGGAGCGGGTCCGGGAGCGGCCTTCGGGACCGAGACGGGTGGGAACGTTGCTTAGGTCTCTCTCGATGACATAGTCGTGCTCGATGAGGTCTGAGAAGACAAAGCCGTAGAGGCCGTGGGTGCCGGCGGCGTAGAAGGGCTTTTGGTGCAGACGGGTGGCGGTGTTGATGAATGTGAGAAGACCCGAGTCGAGGTCGGTGGCGACGACGACATCGAAAGCGGCAAAGTAGCTGGTGCCCTTGGCCTTGATGCTCTCCTGGTCGACGATGACGCGGACACGGGGGTTGAGGCGGGCGATGGCGGCGCTGGCGGCCTCGGCGCGGTTGCGGCCAATGTGGCCTTCTGCGGCGGAGAGGAAGAATTGCGAGCCGAGGTCGGCCTCTGTGACGACGTCGCCGTCGAGGATGGTGAGGGAGCCGATGCCGGCGAGGACGAGGTTCTTGGCAACCTCGTTGGCGAGGGCCTTCATTGTGATGAGGAGGACGTTGGCGCCGCGGATGCGCTGCTGTGCCTGAATGCCCCAGAGACGGATCTGGCGGTCATAGAGGGCAATCTCGGCTGGGGGTGTTAGGATGGGAAGCATGAAAGGGGGGATGAGTTTACTGACCTGCGCTGATGGTGTTGTCAACCACGGGAGGGGCCATGAGGGGCAGGACGGTAGGGTCGGCGATTGGCAGCTGGTTGGGGTTGCTTGGGTCGAGGAAGAGCTGCTGTTGTTGCTGCAGAGGCATGTAGAGGGCGTCTGCGGAGAGAGATCCGGGGAAAATCTCAGGGACGGCGGCAGGAGCGACTTCTTGGAGGGCCTCGGGGAGGACCTGATCCATTGGGGCCGAGTGGGCGGCCATGAGAGGGTTGCCTGAGTTGGTAAGGTCGGTGAGGGCGATAGGCGCGGGAGCAGCAGCTGGTTCTGAGGGTGCGCCTTGAGATTGGGGTTGAGGTGCCGTTTCCGCTGGGGTTTGGTGTTGTTGTTGATCCATGATGGGGGAGTGCCTGAGGGAAGCGACAGAGAGTGTGCGTTTGCGCCGTGAGGCTGGCCCGTTTTATGATGGAGGCGCGTTTGCTCTAAGACTCGGATGCGCGCAGACGGTGGGCTGCATGCCCTGGGGAGGTCTTTGGAAGTGGCTGGCCGTCTCTAGTGAGCGGTGGAAGCCTCGTGTGAGTCTGGGAGTGGTGACAAGGCTGAGACGTCGGGCCAGATGCGGTGTTGCTGAGGCTGGTGCGTGCTCAATTGGGTTTCGGGGTGGTCGAGGCTGAGTGAGGTGTGTGTGGTACAGGGCCTGTGTCGTGTGGCCGGCCGGAGTGTGATGCTGTGTTGGTGATGGTGGTTATGGTGGAGGTGATGTGATGTTCAAGTACCGGCAAAAATTGTTAGGGAGTGCAAGTGAGTGACATGGGAGCTGGCGCGACGGGGACGCGACGGACGGGAGACGGCTGAGAGGTGACGCAGGGCCTCGGACTCTGCCGTGATGGGAATGGCTGGCACTGTGCCGGTACGAGCCCTGCTCCCCCAGACTGATCCACAATAGCACACGAGGAGGCAGCACCACGCTTGATGCAGGGATGACATGGGCGTTTAAGAGGTACTTCTGTAGCCGAGGCCTGGCCTGGAGGATTGGAGTCTATGCTAACAATTATTCTGCCGTCACTCCACAGTTGCATCACCAGCGTCTTTTTGTCTTTGGCCTCTCAGTGTCTCCTCTGGCTTGGCCACCAACGCCGGCCACTGTAATGTCTGCTACAGTAAGTAGGTAGATTCATGAGTCCTCGGAGAAAGCAGATATGAAGCTTGTTGACTGTACACCTCATCACTCTTTGCCGAAACATTTCAGTCTGTCTGTCTGCCCGCCCTGCTCGCCCCGTCGTCTGTTCGTCCAAGTCGAAACCGACACTCCCGCCCGCCCAGACGATTTTCCTCCCGCAACCCTTGTCCATATCCCTGCTCGCTCTCCTCCCTTGGTTTAGGCGTGGGTTGCGTTTGCTGCTGCTGCCGCTGTGCTGTGCCAGTCCAGTGCCAGGACCACCGCCACAGCGCAGCACATTGCTTTGGGGTCCCGCTGGCCAATGGTACGTACCCCTCCACCACCATCCATCAGGTGTGTGTCCAGTGTCCACCTCCGAGTCGCCGTCGTCTCGTCCTCCAACTCCTCCTGCTCTGCTCTGCCTATCTGCCTGCCTGCTTTTGACCGACTCGCCCACCTCAACCGCCTTGCTTGACCATCAAGCCGGCACGCAACGCAGCACAGAATCGACCAACGTTACACACTCATGTGACACACCGACCCCTCGAAACACTCGGCTGCTCTACCCCATCGCCCGCTGGCCCATCCTGCGTTTGCGGCGCTTCCAACCCACCTCAAGACTGACCGCCGCTTCCCACGACAGTCACCCACCTAGAACCGACCAACCGACCGACACACCCACGAAGCCGCATGAGCGACTGATGCCTTGTGTCTGCCAAGTGCAGCTCGTAGAGACGACGAGATCCAACCCTCAGCTCGACAGAGAGCAGCAGCCCTTTGTGAGCTTGCGAGAACAGCCCCAGCCAGCTGATTCCCGTGAGCTCGCACCTCTCACCAACGGCTGTTCTGCTCCATATTCCTAGACGATATCGCCTATCCGCGCCCAAGCATGCCGTCACAGAACGCCGCCTCCCAGCGAGACCCGACCCGGAGATCCTCACAACCTCCCCGAGACGAAGACTTTCCCCCGCTACCTCCCGCACGTTGGCTGCCGCCTGTCGGCCCCGGACCCAGTCGCTTACGCAGATTCCAGACCTCTCAGAGCCCCGCCGAACGCCAGATCCAAAGCCAAAACTATATTGCTCAAATCTCAGACGCCTTGGCGTCCATCCGCGAGATCGGAAGCGGGGGCTCTTCCTCCATCAGCAGTCTCCGCGAGCACCTCAACCTAAACTTGGACGAACACGACCCCGACCCCGATCCCGACCCTGAACCCAACCTGCGCCAGCAACACGTACAACGAGCTGCCGCCGACCGCGAATATTTCGCCCGCTACGAGGACTTGCTCAGCGACGCCCACGAGCTGACTCTGCCCTTTCTCGACCATACCGCCGCTACTGCCCCTCCCCTGACCCCCTACGAACAGCAGCAGAACATCCGCCGAGGCCTGGCCGACTTGTTGATGGAGGGCAGTGATAATAACCCGCCCCAGAGCTACCGTGCCTCCCTCCTCGCCAGGAGCGAAGAAGAACGCCACCGACCGCGCCAGCGTTACAGCGCGGCCACACAGCCTCACGAGCCTTTGCTGCCGCCCGACGACGAGGACGACCTGGATGCTGTCAGGGCCATGTGGAACAGGAGAACACAGCACGCATCGTCACCATTTTCTCCCCCGCACCCCTCGGCCCTCACCCCGCCCAACATGTCATCTGCCTCCCGACCACCCGACTATTCCGAGGACAGCCGTCGCGCAAAGAGGCGCAAGCTCGACTCGGACCGCATCGCCCCAAGCTTCAAGGGCTTCGAGTATGGAAAGTACGGCCAGGTCGAGCCGGGCGAACTCACCATGGAGATTGTCAGCTGCGACGGCGGTCTCTACTCGGATGAATCCTCCTACGCTTGTGAAAACATTCTGAAAAACGACAACTCGGTATACTGCACAAAGTCGAACCGCTGCAACATTGTGCTGCGGCACCAGGGCGCTACCGCCTTCAGCCTGAAGGAGATTGTGATCAAGGCCCCAGCGTCGCATCACTACAACGCACCGTATGTACCCGTCCAGTCAGGCAACGTAGTAGCTCACCTGCTGACCTTTCTTTCACAGTGTCCGAGAAGGCATGGTCTTCGTGTCCATGAACCAAGATGATCTCCTGCAGCGGACGGCTCGGTACCAAATACAATATGCGGCGGCGCGCGACGGTCGAGGTCGCGATAGCCGCGGCTTCCCACCGATTATCTCTATTCGACATCACGATAACGGCACAACGGTGACGAGGACGCAGTCGCGCGCTAGGAGGACGTTCGCGCTCGCCGGCGAGGAGCAAGATGACGCCCAGAGGACGGCGCAAATGCCACCAGCATTCACGACGGACCCACCACCTTTCAATATCACCACCGAATGTAGCGACGATGAGAGCGATGACGACGACAACACGCCACGCGTGCCGCCCAATCGCCGGGCGCCAAATAGGATAGGCGCGCTGCCTTTCGAGAGCGACAGTGACGAGGAAAGCAATAATCCTTTTAATGACGACTACGGGCTCGATGATGTGTGGGCGCCAGCATCACGACGACGGGATACCCAGAACATGACACTGACCGAGGCGCTTGAGGCCTCGTCGCAGCCACCGATGCCGCAACAGCAGACACAGACAGCCGCCCGGTCTGGGGACTACGAGCTGATGGGGCCGTTGGCCAAGTTCTTCATCGAAAAGGACAAGAACAAGTGCACCATCACCTTTGATCCGCCCGTCTCGGGCCGGTTCATACTGCTCAAGATGTGGAGCCCAAACCGGGAGACGGGGAGCAACATTGATATCCAGGGTGTTGTTGCGCATGGGTACGCGGGACCAAGATATTTTCCTTCGGTTCAGTTGCGATAGGCGCATACGGCCCAAGCATGGCGTTTTTGGACAAGCTGCCACCCGGGGACTTACGTCTTTAGGCATGCCGGTTTATGGCGTTTCTCATAATTGAATGAATGACTCCAATATCATGGCTGGAATGTTTGTGAAGCTTTTGGGGGAGTGTGTTCCATGGCGGGGGAAATCCTCAGTGGCGTTGCTAGTCGTGGGGGCAAGAAATGTACCAGAGCCGTGTCGAACCCCACCTTCAATTCAACGACACTTGACATCACCCCAACCCAGTGACGGCAAGACTGCGAAAAGGCACACCCAAGACGTATTCAATTAAAAACACCCACCCACCAATGGAGCTCACACTCATCGTCGCGGCCACGCGGTCCATGGGCATCGGCGCCAAAGGGGGCCTTCCCTGGACCGGTCTCCGGAAGGAGATGGCATACTTTGCGCGCGTGACCAAGAGACTGCCATCACAGGTGAGTCCAATGGCTTTCGTCCAGGAACCGTGCTAATCGCCCTCAGTCACCCCCAGACGCTGTCAACGCCGTAATCATGGGCCGCAAGACCTGGGACAGCATCCCGCCCAAGTTCCGCCCCCTCAAGGGGCGTCTCAACGTCGTCATCAGCCGCTCCATCGACGCGCCGTCATCCGCAGGTCCCGTCAACGTCGATGCTGAGCCCGTCCGCGTCGGTTCCCTCGAGGACGCTGTGCAGTATCTACAAGAGGGTGCTCTTGGCCGGCCTCTCGGAAAGGTGTTTGTCATTGGCGGGGCGCAGATTTACGCGTCGTCGCTCGCGCTGCCGGGTGCTACACGGGTGCTGCTCACGAAAGTCCTGGAGCCTGAATTTGACGCGTGTGACACGCACTTCCCGCTGGCGCTGGATGGGCCCGAGGGGCATGAGGCTGGTGAGGGCTGGCAGAGGAAGAACAAGGCGGCGCTTGATGAGTGGACGGGTGAAGAGGTTGATGGAGGTGTGCAGGAGGAGAATGGAACAAAGTACGAGTTTCAGTTGTGGGAGAAGCAGGTCTGAGCAACACTATGCAAATGAGTATCATATTATACATGTCTTGTTGGTTTGTGTCGTGGACGTCCCTAACTACTCATACATATTTGGAGAGCCGACTGGATCCCGCCCGGCGCCGATCCTACAATTACAACAGTTGGAACTTTGGAACTTGAAACAGTCGCCTCAGGGTCCCCGCTCATGCCTTCGACGCAGCAGCCTCGACCTTTGGCGCATCATACAGCTCCTTCAGCCCCTGAGAGGGCTCATCAACAACCTTCAGCAACTCCGCAGGATCACGACGGAACAGCGTCTGCGGCCGCGACAGCACATCCTGGATAGGAACAGTCTCCAAATCACGCAGGGTAACGCGCATCCAGGCAACAAGAGCAGCGAGGTGGCGGAAATCAACGTCCTCGCGGGCCTTGAAAAGGTTGCGCCAGATGGCGGCAGCAAGGACGCGGTCGTCGGCCTTGGCAATGCCCTCGTCGTAGGCGGCGATGAGGCCGCGCCACTGCATGAAAATATCCTTGAGGTACCGCTGGCGCAGGGCGGAGGAGGTCATGCCGTGGCTGACGTGCATGACGCGCTCACAGTCGAAGAAGAAGTTGTCGACGAACTGGGCCTGCGTCGAGCGGGCGGCGTCGCGGTCGAGGCAGCGGATGCGGGCGACGATGAGGTACATGTGCAGCATGGTTACGTGGGACCAGGAGCTGAACGAGGGGGCGAGGTTGAACACTGGAGGCATAGCGTTAGCTAACTTGTCTTTAGGAAGGGATTGCGGGTTTCACGCACTCTTGAGCCATGGCCCCTGGCCGACGCCGAGCTCCTCGCCGTCAGCCGTCTTGGGGACCTCCTCGGCCTTGCGCAGGTCCTCGGAGATGGTGTAGGCCGCCGGCGCCGCGCACACCTTGTAGAGAGAGTCGAGCTGGTGGGTGAGGAGGTACTGGCCGCCGATGCCGCGGGGCAGGGCGCTGGCAATGCCGCTTCCCATGAGCTGCTGGGAGAGCTGTTTCGACAGGGCGGCGCTCTCGGCAGGGTCGACGGGGGGAACAGAGGCATCTGCGGGCTTGTTGGGCTGTTGTTGCCGTGTTGTTGCCGTGTGGCTAAAGAGACGTCTTGTCGGCGCGGCCGTCGGTCGAGAGGTAGAGTGCGAGGGGGCGGCCGGTGATAGGGAAGCGGCGGCGGGCCGGAGGCTCCTGGCGAGGAGCCGGGCGTGTTGCCTGCAGCTTTGGCAGGCCATTGTGGAGGGACAGGGTGTCGTAGGTCGAGGAAATAGAGGAGTTTGTCGGTGATGTCGGAGTTCGCCTTGTGACCGGTTGGCGTGGTCGTGGAGAGGAGGGCGGAGTCGTGACTTTGCTTAGTCGATGGCGGCGTGTCTGGACGTCATGAGAAAAAGTTCATGAGCGCATCGACTTTCTCTTTGGCCTCTGCGCGTCGTTGGAGCAGGCCGAGCTAAGGCCCGGACGAGTTAGAGCCGGTGAAACTCCGGACCCGGGCCCGCTCAAGATGGAGCTTGGGGGTCAATCGGGGTTCATCACGAGGGTGGGGGTCTTCGGGAGTTCCAAGTTGTATGTATCAATGGTTGTACAGTTCACTTTTTACATGGTATCCTACATCCGTCTCTTATGTACACTTGGAAAACACCAGTGTCGCGTTGGTGCCTCCAAATCCAAAGCTGTTCGTCAATGCCACACGCACGTCCTTCTCCTGCGCCTTCAACGGTACAAAGTTGAGGCTGGGGCCCACGTCGGGTTGCTCCAGGTTCCGCGTCGGGGGGACGATGCACTGCATTTTGTTAGTGATTTGGGGTCTGTGGCAAGCTTGGATTTCCCAGGCTTACCTCGGTGATGGAGAGAACGGCAAATAGAGCCTCAATGGAGCCAGCTGCGCCGAGCAAGTGTCCGATGGACCCCTTTGTGCTGCTGACCGTCACATCCGACTCCTTGGCCACGCCGTCCTCTCCCGTCATCAGCGTTCGGACAGCAGACGCCTCCGCAGCATCTCCAATCTGAGTTCCCGTAGCATGTGCGTTGATGTAGTCGACCTCTGACGGCTTGACTCCTGAATTCCGCAGCGCCGCCCTCATTGACCTAAACGCGCCGTGGCCGTCCTCGCGGGGAGCCGTCATGTGGTGCGCGTCACCGCTGCATCCGTACCCCCGGACTTCAGCATAGATACGTGCACCACGGGCCCGGGCATGCTCGAGCTCCTCGAGAATCAGCACCGCTGAGCCCTCGGACACAACGAAGCCGCTGCGGCCGCTGTCAAAGGGGCGGCAGCTCGCGGATGGATCGTCGTTGTAAGCCGTCGAGAGGGAGCGCGCGCGACCGAAGCCTGCAAAGGTGAGAGGGTGGATGCACGACTCAGTCCCGCCGGCGACCATGACGTCGGCGTCGCCAAAGGCAATGAAGCGCGATGCGTCGCCGATGGAGTGGGCGCCTGTAGTGCAGGCTGTTGTCACTGAGTGATTGGGCCCTTGTAGACCGTATTTCATCGACACGTGCCCGGCGGCCATGTTGATGAGGATCTTGGGCACGAATAGTGGCGATACCTTTTTGTAGCCCTGGCCAGATTGTTCAGCAATTTTCACGGGCTTTGGGCCTTCACCGACAGACCTCTTGGTGGTATGCCAGGCTCGTATCGTACACCTCCTCCAGGTTCCCGATGCCGCTGCCGATGCACACGCCTGTGGCCTCCTGATCTTCAGGGGTCTTGGGGTGCCATCCGGCGTCGTCGAGGGCCATCTGCGTGGAGGCCATGGCGTACTGGACGAAAGTCGGCAGGCGCCGCTGTTCAATCGGAGTGAGCCAGTCAGCTGGGCGCCATTGGTCGCGGGGAACGATGCCGGCGACGGTGCTCGTCAGGTCTTTCCAACGAGCAGCGGGCTCAAGCTTTGTGAGACTCGTGATGCCCGAGTCGCCGGCGATGAGGCGGTTCCATGTCGTCCTGACGCCGACGCCCAGAGGCGTGATGGCCCCGAGGCCTGTCACGACGACCCTGCGCATTATCGGTCCATGCCTTTCCTGGCGTTTGATGTTGAATAGTGGATGGAAGTGAGTTTCTGCTCCGGATGAGAGAGGTTTGTTCTTCGATGAAGCTTATGGATGAAGACGTCAAATCGGGTAATGACTAATCTCAGGTCGACCCGGCTGCAGCCGTTGGCCAGTGGGGGCGATGCGACAAGTGGACGGGAGAGCTCCGGCAAAGTGGAGAGCTCCCTGCGGCTGCGACACAGTGCGGTGATAGGCGCGTCGCTAGTGCGCTTCAGGCGATGTGGCTTCAAAAACGCGCTGCAGGACCCTTAAATGTACAGTGCAGAAAGTCAAGGTCTATTCACAGGATACTGTGGTCGCACCTCGAGTGATGCTCATCAAAGAAACTCGGGCGTCTTCGAAACGATCAATAAGATCCAGCCTCCTCATCTCCTTCCCTCCCGTCTCGTCGACTTTTATCAGTAGACGGCCCGGCATCGCAGCATGCGGTTCCTCGTCTGCTCGCCTCTTTGATCCCTCATTGGCGCTCGATCTTAGCCTCGGTCTGTTCGCGTCGACGGCCACGTTTCATATCATCAACCTCTTTCTCCCTCCAATGTAGACACCATTGCAATCCTCCGCCTTATTACTCCAAGATCTACCTCGAAGGTTGAGACGCTCCGAGTATTTACTACCTCGGGCGCATCAATTGGCGCACCTCAGCGAGAGGAGCTTTGCCTGTCGATCAGAGCAGCACCTCGCTCACACCGCGCGCCAGTCGCGTCCGTTATCGCCCGTCCAATCGCGCCCAAAACTTATGGGAATGCCTTCACGACTCACGATTTGAACAACTCATCTACGACATATACAACACACGTTTACGAGCACGAACTCCCCGGCCGTCAGAATGGCCAGGCCATCGGGGAGCGGGTCCTCACGGCCAACGCCCGATTCGTCTTCTGACAGCGGCGACATGGAGCTGAACGACATGAAGGCCAGACGGCGTGTGTCCATGACGGACCCCGGCTTTGAAGAAAGCACCGGCCCTGTCAAGGACCTCCACGGGAGTCGCTCATCATGGGATGAGCCCGAGTCCCGTGCTTATAAGACCGGCGACGATGACGATGAAGTTTCCGAACACGAACTCCTCTTGGATCCCGCCAACCCCGACGACGAGCTGCCCATGGAGAAGGAGGATGAGGACGACTCGCCATTTGCCGAAGTCCGCGCCGCCGTCCGCAATTACGACGAGGACGAGCCATGCAACACCGTCCGCGCCTGGACCATCGGCCTCATTCTTGTCGTTCTCGGTGCCTCCATGAACACCTTCTTCTCCCTCCGCTCCCCCTCCATCGGCATCAGTCCTCTGGTAGCCCAGATCATTTCCTGGCCTGCGGGCCACGGCTGGGCAAAGGTCATGCCCACGCGCGAATGGACCACCTTTGGCATGCGCTGGACTCTCAACCCTGGCCCATTCAACCGAAAGGAGCATACCATCATCGTCGTCATGGCCAGCGTGTCGTTTTCAGTCGCCTACGCTACCGACATTATCCTGGCCCAGCTGGTCTTCTACAAGCAGGATTTTGGTCTTGTCTTCCAGATGCTCCTGACCCTGTCGACACAGTCGCTGGGCTACGGCATTGCCGGCATCCTGCGCAAGTTCCTAGGTGAGCTTCTGTCTTGATAAGAGCTCTATCTACATGTGCTGACATCAACAGTGTATCCTGCGTCTATGATTTGGCCCGGCATTCTCGTCTCCGTGACCCTGATGAATGCCATGTACGACCGAAACGACCGTCCAGATCCCACCATCATCGGCGGCCGCATGCCCCGCTACCGTTGGTTCGCCTACGTCACGCTGGGTTCATTCCTCTACTATTGGATCCCCGGATTCTTTGCCAAATTCCTCAGCGTCTTCGCCTTTGTCACCTGGATGGCACCGAACAACGTCGTCGCGAACCAGCTCTTCGGGGGCTCCTCGGGTCTCTCGCTGCTGCCCATCACCTTTGACTGGACCCAGATCTCCGGTTTCGTTGGCTCTCCCCTGATTCCTCCTTGGTAAGTCATCTCGGGACAGGCCCAACAACCGACAATTCAGCTAAAGCTTCCTAGGGAGGCCATTGCCAACACCATGATTGGCGTCGTCACCTTCTTCCTCGTTCTCTGTTCGCTCTTCCACTACACTGGCGTCTGGTACTCGCAGTACCTGCCCATGAGTGACTCGGGCACCTACGACAACACCGGCAAGCCGTACGACACGCAGCGCATCCTGACGCCGGATATGACGCTGAATGAAGAGGCGTACAATAACTACTCGCCATTGTTCATCAGGTAGGAAAGCTTACCTATGAATGAAAAGGAGATGCTAACAGGTCTAGCACAACATTTGCCATGTCGTATGGTCTTTCTTTTGCCGCCATCTCCTCCCTGATTGTCTACACCTACCTCCACAACGGCAAGCAGATTTGGCAGCAGTACAAGAACAGCTCCCAGGAGAAGCCCGACATCCACATGAGGCTCATGCGGAAGTACAGGGAGGCCCCTGCATGGTGGTACTGGGGTCTCTTCGGCGTTGTGAGTACTTTTCGAGCTTACATTAAGGCTTGACACTGACAATGTTTAGTTCCTGGTTCTTGGCTTCATCGCAGTTCTCTGGTATCCGACCAAGATGACATGGTGGGCGTTCATGCTCTCAGTGATCATCTCATTTACCTTCTCCGTGCCCATCGGCATCATCCAGGCCGTGACGAACCACCAGATCGGCCTCAACGTCATGACCGAGTTTATATACGGCTACATCCAGCCCGGAAGGCCCCTGGCTCTGATGATGTAAGTTGCATCATCCCTGAAACCCGAACCAGGCTAATTAGTTGTGCAGTTTCAAAACCTTCGGCTACATCACCATGTCACGGGCGCTTAGTTTTGTGGCTGACCTCAAATTCGGACACTATATGAAGATCCCCCCTCGGACCATGTTCTGGGCGCAAGTCGTCGCAACGTCCGTCTCGTGCGCCGTCCAGATCCTCGTGCTCAACGTCACTCTCAAGTCCGTCGACGGCGTGTGCACTCCGCAACAGGTGGACCGGTTTACATGCCCCGGAGCGCGCGTCTTCTTCGCAGCATCAGTCATCTGGGGCCTCATCGGCCCGGCACGCATATTCTCGCCTGGACAAGTATACTCCGGCCTCTTCATCTTCTTCGGCATCGGCGCCGTGGTGCCCATCCTCATCTACTTTGGCATGAAGAAGTGGCCCCGGTCGCCGCTCAAGTTCCTCATGGCGCCGCTCATCTTTGGCGGTGGCAGCGCCATCCCACCGGCCACGCCGCTCAACTACCTGAGCTGGGGCGCGGTCGGCCTGACGTTCAACTACTGGATCCGCAAGCGTCACTTCAACTGGTGGTCGAGGCTCAACTTTCTGACCTCGTCGGCCCTTGACCTGGGCCTGGCACTGTCGACGCTGGTCATCTTCTTCGCCCTGTCAATGCAGTACTTGGAGGCGCCGAAGTGGTGGGGCAACACGGTGGTCACATCGACGCTGGATTACAAGGGCGAGGCGATCCAAGTGCGTCTCCCCGAGGGGCAGACTTTTGGACCCAGTTCGTGGTAGAGGGTTTGTAAAGACGCACATTGGATACATGGGCATGATAGACATATTACTATACATCGAATGCTTCCCCACTTGACCCAGCCGGATACTTCAAGACACTGCCCCCCCCCCCCCCCCCCCCCCCCCCCCCTTGATGCCATCTGAAGCCTCTCCACGCCCCTGACCAACTCAGAGACCCAGCGCAGTGAGGCCACAGACAGACCCAAAAAAAGAAAATTGCGTCACCCGGAGACAGTGTGATACCGGGGACACGGTGGGAGGAAGGACCGTTCGCAGCAAGCCGCGCCCGGCCCAGGTTCCCGAAGAGACAAAAATTGAAAGACCACGACAGAGGCGTGAGGTCGGCGGCACGTGGCCGCCCGCTCAGCGGTCAAGCTGTGCTAGAACAGATACTACACTTGATCTAAGCCGGAAGGCAAAAGAAAGCTGAAGAGAAAAGAAGAAATAGGACAAGAAGGGGGAAGGCCGCGGGTATTTATAGGCGGTTGGTGAGGCCAAATTGTCTTGGCAGTGAGGCCAAATGGTGGTGAGGCCAAATAGGGGGCAGCCTGGTGACACGGGGAGGCGAAGCCTGCGGTCGTCATTGGTTCTTGCCACATAATCTGCCAGGCTGCAAGTCCAATAGGCTGCTCCGTCCAGGGATTCGGTCGACGACATGTCTGGAATGAGGCCTATTTCGCCTTGGCCGCTTCTGCCTCCCAGGCCGCCTTTTTCGCCCCAATGACATTGGTAAATGTCGACTGCCTGACGCTTTCAGGCAGCCATGGCACCATGCGCAGAGTAAAGTCATGGAACCAGTACGGGATAAACACCTTGAACCCCCGGGTGATAGCATTATCCAGGGTGAGTACCAGGCAGCGACCGTAGGTGTCCCATGTGGGTGAGTTTGTGACGGAAGCCTGGGTGTTGGACTGCGACTGGACATCCCCGGGAGTGATGGCCAGGCAATCGACATGGCTGGTGGCCGGGTTGGCAATGAGCTCTCGGGAAAGGGAGGCGCTGAAGGCAAGGTTGTAGGCCTTTGTGGCGCTGTAAATTGTGAGCCAGGGGAGGCCGACGTGGCTGGCCGAGCTAAGGTTGACGATGAGGGAGCGTTCGCCAGGGGCGGCTGGGCGGGCGAGCCGGGGGAGGAGAAGGGAGGTGAGGCGGGACATGAAGCGGGCGTTCATGTTGATGGTGTTGTCGATATCGAGGCAGGACATGGTGGAGAGCTCGCGCATGGGCAGATGATAGGGCGTCCCACCGACGTTGTTGAAGAGGATGGACAGCTTCAGGTCTTTGAGGGATAGAGCGAGAGCGTCGAGATCAGCTGGATTGGCGGTCACGACGTTCATGGTAATGGTGCGAACGGCGGCGCCGGGGGCGCGTCGCTCAAGTGATGCTTTGGCTTCGGCGAGCTCGGCGGGGAGGTGGCCGAGGAGAATTACGCCGAAGCCTTGAGTGACCAGCTCTTGGGCGATACCGAGGCCGATACCACCGCTGGAGCCTGTGACAAGGGCATATGTCGGTTCGTTGCCCTTGCGCTTGTAGACGGCGAGTGGTTGTGAGGGGTGGTAGAAGTGGAGGGCGAGGAAGTCGACGATGTAGTAAATGATGTAGAGGGCTGTGGCTCCGAGGAGGAGTATTGGCAGGCTGGCCATTGCGGTCCTTGAGCACTGTGCGTGTCTGATGAAGTATTCTGGTAAATATATGATGGCAATTGAGATGATGAACTTGGTGTTTTGAGGTCGAGTCGAATGCTTTGGTTACCGGCTTACGCGCCATTTCGAGGTTCCGCGTCTATTCCCCGCCATGGGTATACGCGCACCTTTCTCCCCTGGTCGAGGCCCCGGAAGTCACATCGGTGGAAGGTGCAACCCACTGTGTCGGACTATGGCAGGGGTCCAAAGGCCCAAGCATAATTTCTTCCACCACCAAAACATTACCCATTCCAATCAATTCAACCATCAATCACCCCAGACACTGCAACTCGACTTCAATTCTGTTGTTCTACCCATCTAATTACTCCGAAATCGAGTAAAAAGTCACCTCGGAAATCATGGTCCGCGCTGGGATGGTCACACAGATGGGGAAGCCGCCATAGTCGGGCTCCTCGTTCGGCATCAGGGCCACCTTGCCATTCCGCGTCTCGTCGCCATTGAGCACCCGCGCCGTCCGCAGCTTGCCCGTCTCCTCGTCCTCCACAAGCTTCTCCTCGAACTTCAGGATCCCCGTGAACGTGCTTTCCGCGGCCGTTGACCGCGCGCTCACTTGGAAGCCCCAGCCGATCAGTAGGAATGTACCACCTCCGCGATGGATCACCATGCCAGCGCCTGGCCCGGCCTTGCCAAACACAAACGCCCTCTCGATTGTGATCTCGAAGCCGCCCCAGGTCTTTCGAACCGCGGGACTCGGGTCCTTGGCTGACGGATCGCTCGGGAGGTCGTCAAAGAAGAAACCGATTGAAGCGTCGGCGTGGCGCTGCGCTTCGAGGACCACGGCCGACACACTCTTGAGCAGGCCGTAGTGCTTGGTGAGCGGGTTCGTTGCCGGCTCCAGCGTGTCAATGCCGAAGGGTGCCACTCCCATTGCCGCATAGGTTCCATACGCCACCCAGATGCGACGCGCGCCGTACTCATCCCGTCGCTGCTCGGGAATGAAGAGCGGCTGGTTCCGGTGACGGTACTTTGCGCACGAGTTGGGATAGTCGTTCAGGTAAATATCCGGACCCAAGAAGTCGAGGTTAGGCGCAAACCGCATCCACACGTCCATGACATTGCTGACCGCGCCTCCGGAAGGATAGTCGCCTGGCATGCCGCCGCCGCCCACCACGATGGGGAAGTCGTTGTCCGAGTCGGCACCCACGTAATTCATCCACATATTGGTGTAGTGCGGGATCGGGTACTCTGCCTTGCCCGCCGCCGCCACGTCGTTCAGGTAGAGCGCGTAGTGGTATGCCATGAACAGCTCGTCCGTCCGGGGGCTCTTTCCGAACACGGTCTCCCAATCGCCTCCCTGCGAATGGTCTCCCTTGTGGTCAAAGCCGGTCAGGTTCTGCTCTCGAACATCGCGGTGAAGGTTTTCCCATTCGGCAGCGAGGAACTGGGTGAGTTCCTGCGGCACTTCCTCATGGAATGCCTTTTCAGCAAACTCGGAGCCATCCCTCGAATCTCCCAGGAGACCCGTCTCGTTTTCGACCTGGACCATGACGACCGTCGAATGGGCCTCGTCAAAGGCCTTCAAATGCGCCATGAGCCGGCCAAATGCATTCGCATCAGCCTTGCGGGCCTCGGGGTGGAAGATGGACAGGACATCGCCCGTCTCGAGGCGCCCGCCGGCCTTGCGCAACTTGGCGCGGGGGAACCTCTTGGGGTCCGTCTTGACCCAGCTGGGCACATATGTCGAGATACCTGGCATGGATGTCAACAACCTTCCAACCTTCTCAAGACCCCTCGGACCTACCGTTCTTGAAAGATCCGAACCACAGCAGGACCAGATGCAGATCGTGCTTCCGCGCGCCTAGGATGACCTCTTCCAAGACGGAAAAGTCAAAGGTCCCCTCCGTCGGCTCGATCATCTCCCAGGTCACGCACCCCAGCAGTGTGTTGACATTGCTGTCCACCATCTTCTGCCACACCGTGTCCATATACTCGGGCGACGTCAGCGACGAGTTCTGCAGCTCGCCTCCTCTGATGAGCAGCGGCTTGCCCTTGACGACGAGCTGCTTGCTCCATTCCGTCTCCACGAGATGAGGAATGTTGAGGGCGGGAGCTGTCATCTTGGGCAGCGGTCGAGGCGAGACTTTGAGAAAGGTCATTTAGTGAGGATCAGTGAGGAGGAAGAGGTTGACACTGATTTAGGCTACGTCCTCGGGGGGCATCGACAAGAATGACCCCTCATGATTCCCGACGTTGAGTTCCGACATGCCCAAAGATCGCCAGGCCCTCTGGACAGCTCCGGGATAGGGAGGTTGTGATTGGACCTATTGCCGGTGCCCCACGGAGGCACTACTAACGATCTCCAAGCGCACCAGTGCCGCTGTCTCTGGGCTCATTGTCCCGCTACGCCAGTTACTTGACATCAGTCATCAGTCGGCATTTACGTCAACCGATGCATTGCTATGGCCGGCCTGCTGGACCTGTGCTGTTGCCCCAGTCGACCAAATACCCCTCTGCACCCATCGACACTGCCCACCGATGCCGGCCTGCCGTCACTGGCCCTTCAATAGGCCAAGTGCCGACCTCAGCGTGGATCGGCCGCTAATGGCGGGGTAGCGGGGGACGACTTGGGGCCCGGGATATAAACCACTCAGGGGGCCCCTTTCCCGGCGGACACACCCCCATTCCCTTGTGTTGCCTCCACCCCTCCATTGGCACCCCGCGACATGAAAACACCAAAGGCTTGCCGGCAATGTCGCGAGAGCAAGCGGAGATGCATCCGCTCGACGCAGACCGTGGGAGAGCCCTGCGAGCCCTGCCATAAGCGCAAGCTGCGCTGCGCCGGGACTCTCGGCCGTCTGTCGTCAGCACCGACGCTGCTGTTCCCCAAGCCAGACCTGCTGCCCAATGATGGTGCCACGTCCCTGGCAGGCCTGGATAGTGAAGCGCTGGACATTTCCCCGGAAACAGCGACGGTTCTTGTGCAATACTACCTCGTCAAGCTACACAACCGACCACACAGTCTATTTCATCCCACCCGGTTGTTGAAGCAAGTTGCCGATGGCTCGCTCAGCAGGCCCCTACTTCTGGCCCTGTGCAGTATGGGCTCCCGCTTTTCGCCTGATACGGATCTCCGAGGGCGTGAGATATGTCTCATGGATGAGTCCAAACGGCTTCTTCTGGCCGACCTCGAGAACATTTGCGTCGAGAACATCCAGACATGCATCCTCATCGCCAACTTGTGCTCCGCCCACCTCAAACCCACGTCCGAGGCACTCTTCTTCCGTGCGGCCTCCCTTCTGTGGTTCTCCGTGGCTATCTCAGCCTTACTGACAACATCAATTCCTAGGCATCGCCATCAGTATGGCCCAGATCATGAACATCGGCGCATCGCCTGGGGCGCTGATCGAGCTTGAGATCCGCCGCAGAACTTGGTGGGCTCTTTTCATGGCCGACCGGTGGTCGTCATCGGGGCTTGGCTTACATCGCCAAATCCGCGACTCGGGCCTTGCTGTCGACCTTCCCATGGACGAGGCTGTATTTGAGGCTCTCCCGCCTGACGCCATCCGTCTGGACACCGCCTGGCAACCCGGCCTATGGGCGCACATGATCTCCCTCGTGCAAATTTTTGGTCCCGTCCAGGACCTCAATCGCCGCAGCGCTCAGGGTAACATGGCCCCCCTAGAGATTGAGAGGGCTGTCGATGCTCTTTCTCACCAGCTTGAAAATTGGCAGGCCGCGCTGCCCGTCGATATGCAAATGTCGGACCGCAATCTCGACCACCACTGTGCCAGGGGCACTGGCGGACCCTTTGTTGCCCTGCACTTGGGCTATCATCACTACGCCACGCTCTTGTACTTTCGTTTCCTCGAGCCGGGCGCCATGACACCTACCGCCCAGGCCTATCGCGAAAGGTGTACTTTCCATGCCTCGCGGTACAGCGGCTTGGTGCGCTTGGCCCGAAGTCGCGGCGACTGTGACGCAGTGTACCCGACCGTCGGCCATATGGCTGTTGTCTCATCAGCTGTCCTTCTCCACACTCTTCTTTTCGGCGACGAGGAAGACCTTGCCGCCGCCCGCGATGCAATGAATGCGAACTTCGAGGCCATTGTTGAGCTGAGCCAGTATTGGCCCAACACCGCCTCCATGGTGAGTCCCTCAGCCTCCAGAGGTATCAGCCGACTAACACGCGTAGATCCACCGCATTGTCACGTTTCAAAACTTCTGCCTCCTTTCCACCGATTACAAAACGCACCAGCTTGACGGATGGATGATTCGGTTTCTCATCGAGTACTCTCTGCCGCTGGAAGAGAAGGACGTCCAGCCTGTACGGTCGGGGATGAGTCTTGATATGGACAGCTTCTCGGCGAGGACACAGGTGCTGACGGAGCAGGGGAGATACACGACTTTTGAGACGGAGGATTCAGCGACGTGGGTGATGTAAGGGGGCTTCTGTGAGTCGGAAGATCTTGCATTCCAGCTCACTTTAGCTCATACAAGGATATCGTTGTGGTTGAAGTCACAACGATGTCTCCTCTGCTTGGCGCTTACCCGGCATCATTCGATAGGCGTCCACTGCCAGATCCTTCGGAGTTCATACGAGGGCAATCACTTTACAGTGCTCTGCGGGCTTGTTCAGACGCTGTGCTCCACTCACCCATTCACCATCATGTCGAGTCACTTTCCTGGTTCCGTTCTCACGAATCTGACGGTCACGACAACACACAAACCAGTACACACCACCAAACCGCCGAGGCCAGGTGGCCAAGAACACACACACTATGGCGTCTTTTTCTGACTTACCGACAGAGTTACTATCATCCATCCTTCAGTACAACACCGAGGAGGATTGTCTCTCTCTTTTGACCGTGGATCGTCGACTCTACGGCATGGCCAGGCAGCAGCTCTACCGAAACATCACTTTGGAATGGAAGACGAATGATATTCCGCCAGTTGAGAAGCTCTTGCGATCGCTTCTGGAAACCCAAGAGCTTCGTCCGTTGATCAAGTCCCTCGAGCTACATGGCGGCACCTCCCACCGGAATTGTCGATATGACATACCACCAGTCGTTCCCCTGACGCTCGACCGGACCAAGGCGTCATCAGTCATTCGCGAAACTCATTTTCCGCATACGGAGGCATGGGAAGCGGCTTTGATGGAGGGGAGTTTGGATGCCATCGTATCACTGCTCGTCCTCCTTCTTCCGGACCTCGGCCGCCTCTCCGTCCTCGACAACTTTGCCAGAGATAATCGCCTTCTCAGCCAGACCGCCTTGTATGCCGCCCACACATCACCTTCGACACGTGATAGTAGCCAAGGCCCATTTGGCGAAGGCGCTTGTCTGCCCTTTTCGAAACCATCCGATGTCACCATCTTTCGTCGACGCAGCCTCGAGAGTGATCGGAAGATCAAGAAGAATACACCTGACATTCTTGGCTGGTTCTACCTACCATCCATTCAACGCTTGCGCCTCTCGATTGACAACCCCTTGGAGTTTACGTGGCCTTTGACACTACCCCCGCCGCGACCCCGACATCTGCGGTATCTTGCTCTCGACCAAATCCGCGAATCCAGAGCCATTCCTATACTCTCAGCATGTCCTGGAATCAAAGAATTGTCATGGAATCTGCGCCATCAGTACGGTTTTGACGAGGACGTCATTTCAGAGCGCCCATGCCTCGATCTACGGCAGGTGTCCTCAGCCTTGGCTCCTCTGCGCTCCTTGGAGATCCTCAACTTGGGTGCAGAGTGCTTCGCTGGACCGTTCGAGCTTGAAAACCCGCCGATGAATCTTCTAGGCGACCTGGATCTTGCGAATTTCACTCGCTTGAGAAGTTTGGCCTTACCCTGGCACATGTCAGTGGGAATGGACCCAAGGAAGGGGAAGAAGATTGGAAGTCCCGGATCTTTGCCTACGAGTCTGACTTCGCTCATCTTCAGCCATGACATTGAGCATGACAAATATTGGGACTGGGAGGGCGTCGACTACTTCGACACTATCCGCGAATTCTTGGAAGAGACTAGGTTCCAGTACACACCTCATCTCCGCCAGTTTGGTGTGACACTCACATTTGATGAGGACTCTCATCTCAAAGAGCTGGAGGACATTTGCAAAACTGCGGGCATTGCATCTTCTTTTGTCAACAAGCCGGATGAAATTATTCATGTACTGCATCCTCAACCATGGTGCTGGCTCTGGGCGCCCCCCGCTTGCCCTGCATTCGAAGACGCATAGTATACAGCAAAAATGGACAATGGTATTCCCAGAAACATGCTCCCCGGCATCACTCGCAGGCTAAGCTGATCAAAGGTCTCCAGCCCCAGTGCTTCCAGGTCATAGTCCTCGGTGGTTGTCGCATCAAGGTATTTGACGCCATACCGTTGGACAATCCAGTCACAGCCATTCGCCTGATGATGGGTCAGCATGTTAAAGCCTTGCCTCGGGTCTGGAGCACGAGATCTCACCTCTTTCGGCTTTCCATAAGGCAGAATGATGGCGCCGTCGCGCACGTTGATCGTGACGGCCCTCGGGTTGTCCGTCCTCTGATGCAGTGGCTCCGACTGATGCGACCGAGCGTACAAATGCATCACCATGACTTCACCGCAATGGCCCAAGTTCTTGTGAGTATTATCACCCTGACCAGCCTGAAAGCGGCTTAAAGACGAAGGTTTCATCCTCCCTATCCTCAGCTTTCCAACCCTATAGGGTCCCCCAACAAGCGAGCCATCTCGGGGCACATGGTAGGATCCTCACAGAAAGTACCACCGAACTCCTTAAGCAGCTCACACCTTTCGTCCATCCTGAGTGCATTTCGCAGGCTCACAGTCCTCGGCCAATCCCATCCCTCGTTACCAGTATTGAGCACCCAGACACCGCTTCCGTTCGTTGGAAAGCCAACCTCGACGCTGACCATCTTCACCGGGTCCGCGCAAGATTCAATTGACCAGCACGAAATGACATTCTCCTGGAACACCGGCGGTAGCTCCCAGAAGCTTGCGCCGAGGGTGCGTAAGCGCGCGCAGAAGGCGTCTTCGTCTGCCTGCAAATGCTCGGGCGCCCGATCCGTGTCCTGGAAGCGGTTGACGCCCAGGAAATCCATTTCAACGGGCGTCAGGTATTTGATCCATATACCGTTGTTTTGCCAGCAGGCGACCTTGCCGTACTCGAGACTATACCGCTTCGAAGGATTAAGAAACTCGCCATCCTCCAACGCAGCGTGAGCCCCGGTAGACGATTCATACGCCTCGTCAGGACGTGCGTAGTAAGAGCTAAGGGGCTTCTTTACGAGGGGTCGTGAAGCATTGAGAAGCTTTTCCAACTCTTTCTCCCTGGAAAACGGTAGGCCGTCGTTGTCGAGTGAAGGCGAGGTGGGTGTTGTAGGGTACAACGTGTAGTAGGTAAAGGCGATAAAGACAAGAATCGCGAGAGCTTTGATTGAGGGTGTCCAGCGTCGAGATGTAGTGTTCTCTGGGTCAGACCTTTCGGTCTTGGGCTTGGAAGATCCCTCTAGAGGAAGGGAAGCCATGGTTGAGAAATGAATTTGCCCGCGTGGGTAGAAATCTTGTGAGAAAGTCGATGGAGTGGTCGGGTGAAATGAAGAGATGGGTGTGGAGTCAACGTGGCCTGAGACATTTCAGGGGGTACTGACTTCGCGGTTGGCGGTTGGCAGTTGGCGCTTAGTGTACTTCAGTACCCATTAATTACGCTCAACGACCGTGTCCTCTTCTGTCTCGTGAGCGACATCTTACAGCCCAAACAGACTCCATGTCGCGACTCAAAGGGAGGTGGCCGGCATACGTTGAGGCTGGCTACAGCCTGGCTGCAGCGCGGACACATGGAGATTTCTCCTCCTCTGAACCTCCTCGCCTCTGGGACCAAGCTTCAGCCGGCAATCGACTCAGTGCAGGAAGAGACACCGAAATGACGGAAGAAGAATTGCCTACATGTCGGCTGTGTAGGTCCCCAGTCAATCCATGCCCAGAGGCGAGGCGAGCAGAGCACAGCTGCCATCGCTGATTCGCAGCCTTGGACACGGCATGCACGCCCAGGCACACCGAATGCAGGCAGGTTTTCAAATCACAGTCGATTCGCGCCAGGATTCATACATAAGAAGTCGGCTCCCGAGGCATTTATTTGCCCAAGGCCCGCGGAGCCTTACCATGACCAACACCACCTCACCCGCCCGATGAGTTACCAGTATGAGCCTCTCAGCAATCCAAAGGAGCAGCTCCGGCTCATGAAGCTGGAGCCGGGTCGCCCCGAAGATCCTATCATCTTCTGGCTGCAGCCTGTTACGGTCCTTCTTCCCGATGATGCCAAGCTGAGCAGCCGATATTCAGATGAAGCGACAACGGCGACGACGACAACAGACTCCCTTCCAAGCGGTTGTTCCAGTATGGAGACAATGTCGAAGCGTACGCTGTACAAGCGTGAAGACACGGGCGAGACATCTTGGGAACACCCAGACCCGACCTCAGCTCTCGCAGATCAGCGACAACCGCCAAGTCACAGTACTTCCTCGGCCACGGTCAAGTTTGAGGCCTTGTCCTATACATGGGGCGACCCCGGCGTCACCGACATGGCGACCGTCAGGGACTCCGCGGACCCAAAAGCAAAGGGAGTACACTGACTATCGGCGAGAACCTAGCTGCTGCGCTTCGCCGTCTACGACTGGCCGATAAGCCCCGGACGCTCTGGGTGGACGCCGTGTGCATAAACCAAACCGACAACGCGGAGAAGTCACATCAAGTCGCGCGCATGGATCGCATCTACAGGCTCGCGTACCGCGTCGTCGTCTGGCTCGGCACGTCTGGAGATGGAAGCGACAAGGCCATGGCTGCGCTTCGTTATCTCGGCGAGCAAGTCGAGCTCAGCAGGAACAGCGTCAGGGCCAGGGCACCTGGTGCTTCGGAACCCGACTGGTATCGGAGCGAAGTTCAGCTGCCGTATACCGACGATGTCTATGAGGCCATCGGTGCCCTCTTCAGAAGATCCTACTTTGAGCGCCTCTGGATCCTGCAGGAGATCCTCCTTTCGAGCCCCGAGACCGTCGTATACTGCGGAACCTCGGAATCGCCCTGGCCTGCGCTGCTACGGGCCATTGTCTGCCTGGTGACGAGGTCGTGGATCCCAGCCGAGCTTCGAAGGACTTTCGACTTTGTCCGTCCGCTAACATGGCACCACGAGGATCTTTCCGTGCCTTTTATGCTTGGCATCACTCGGACGCGGAAATGTTATAATCTCAAAGACAAGATCTACGGCATCTTGGGCATGGCAGCGCCAGGTTTCAGGTCCCTCGTCGAGACGAACTACAGCCCCGAAGTCCACGTCGAACAGGTGTGTAAGAGCGCGTTCCTCGCATATTGCCGTTTCGATGTGCGCCTCACGCTCTTGCAAGAATGCGATCTTGACGGAAGGAAGCTACCGGGCCCGTCGTGGGTACCTGACTGGACGTCGGCGCGCAGAACACAGCCTCTCTCGGCCTTTGTGTGCGCGGCCGGCATCTCCCAGGCGCACTTTGAAGTCGAAAGCGACGACATCCTGGCCGTCAGGGGAAGACGTGTGGCTGTCATCGCGTCGACAAGCCCCGCGGCCCCGGAAAACGCAGTCGGTGCTCTTCGTAAGATCCAGACGTGGGAGCCCGCGGACCTCCTGACGGCTTCATACGTGGCGGGTGGCTCGTTGCTGGACGCCTTCTTGACGACCTTACGTGTCGGCTATCTCGCCGAGAGATGGACCACTCTTCGAGCAGATACGCTTGAAGGCTGGCGGTCGCACTATCTCAACAAGCTGTACAGCAAACTCGGCCCCATTGATGAGGCCGAGGCCGACGAGGGTGAGGTCTACTGGGCCACGAAACTCGTCAAGAGGCGGTCGTTTGTACGGACAACCGCAGGCCACGCCGGTCTCGCCTCGGCCGATGCCGAACCAGGCGACGTTGTCTGTGCCCTGCTGGGCTGCAAGGCCTCGATCATGCTGCGGCCGCAGCCGGACGGAACGTTCACTGTTGTGGGCGAGTGCTTCATCCACGGCCTTGACGACTCGACTGGCATCGTGGGCCAGATGCCGCCCGGCTGGACGGTCCACATTGACAAGGATGATGCCGGGAACGCGGAGCATCGGTACATCAATGCGGAAGAGGGTCTGTCGACTGTTGAAGACCCGCGCCTGGGAGCCCTACCAGCTGAGTGGTCCCGACACCGCAAGATCAGGAGGCCGGGCGCGCCAGCACTCGCAGCCGACTTTCGCAATGTGGTCACAGGGGAGGAAATGAACTCGGATCCGAGGTTATTACCGAAGAACCTTTTGCGTAGAGGCATCGAGCTTGAGACTTTGAGGCTGAGATGATCTACCAGCACGCGGCAAGCGGCGCTTTCTGTGAGCTTGGAATGTACACAACGTCGCAAAGTTTCGTTCGGCCGTACGATGAGCAGAAGAATATGTACGAGAACGACTATTTTCTAGTTGTGACCGTTCCGGGCTACTCTATTACTCGCTAGATCAAGGAGACAGCTGGGCAAGATAGACGTACCTAACCAGAGACATTCAGACAGCACTGTACCCCAACCAGCCCAACATGTTTCTAGCCCATAGAAATGGCAATACTGGCGGCGAGACTTGAGAATCCTTCCGTCTGACTGAATCAAGATCATCCATTCTTTCGCGGCTCTCGTCAATGGCGTCACAGAGTTCCATGTACAACCGGTGAGGAAAGCTACCTCGAAATTCGAATGGCTCCATCTGCCGCCCATCAGCACCATGCGACAGCATCAATCGGACCAGCTTGCACATGAAGTCGAGCTTGACCTCATGTTCCCCAAGCCGATGGATTGGAAGACGTTTGACAACTCTGCAGACGACTTTCCATGCGGACTCTCTCATCATCTGCGCTTCGGCTCTCGGTGTGTCGTCTTCCGAGTCCCTAAGGGATGTCCCTGCCCGAGTGCGCTCTGAGAAGAACAGCTTTACCGTTTCCATCAGGGGCACGTACGCGGCAGACGACAATTCAGCCTTACAGGCAGAACGCAACCAAAGAATCCAGGCGACGGTCCCGTCTCTGGCCTTGGCATCGAGAGTCGCCCCGTTCTCTAGCAGGAGTTGAATGAGACGAGATTTGATGGAGATCGATGCTGCCGTCGAATGCGGACTGCCTTCGGTGGTGAGGGCATCTGCGTATGCTTCCAAGAACAGACCCCAGACTGTGCTGCGCCCATCGGGTGCGACCTGATTCGGATCTTGCCCGCGAGAGAGAAGCATCTGAACCATACCAGTCATGTCTAGATGATCCGGGTCCATGGCTGGCCAGAGTCGCAGCGCGCAGTGCAGTAATGGCTGCTTGGTCGGTTGACCACGCATCCCAGCCTTCAGTTGTTGCTTAACATAAAGCTTCAGCCCGTTTTGGATGGCAAACTCCATGAAAGTGCTGCATAGGGGGAGTCCAAAGGCGTCGCCCGATGCGTTGGAGCACCCAAGATACCAGGGTATATGCTTGCCGCTTGTAGAAGCATAGAACCTCAGAGTCATTCCAAGATCCTCCAGCAATTCCTTCAGAGGCTCCCCATGTTCCAGTTCCGCTTGGCGAGCGAAGTAGAAGGCATGCGACAGCATGCGAGATAATGAACCGCCCTCGCTGAAATCTATCAACTCCCAGGGAATGGATTTGATAAGCACAAGAAATGACTTGAAGATGGTCGTGTAGGGTTGGCTCTGGTGGCCCCTGGCATCCAAGAAGTTACACATCTCTCGCGTCCGAAGAAAGTCCCGAACTGTGCGGTGCAGAAAGTCCACCTCGTACTTGAGGTAGCTGATTTCCATTGGGTTCGAATGGACCTCAAGCAGGCCCTTGCATCTTCCATTCAGCTGTCGCTTCATCCGCTCGTGTTGGCGCTGTACATTGTACATGGGCATTTGGTGAACGGGCGCTTTCAGGGCGAAGCCTGCGTGATCGAGTTCTTCGTCCATGAACACGTACAGCATAAGTGGAAGCGCGCCGGAAGATGCATTGGCCACTTGGAAAGATTGCACCATTTGAGCGTGATAGAATGGGTCAACGGTGCTGAGCATGTGTTTGAAGAACTGTTCGAGGTCGGCTGGTAGGGTACGAATTCTGCGATGAAGAACGGGGATCGAGTCGCCATTGGTGAGGCCTTCGTGTAGGGATTGGATGACCAGGAAGACCCAGAGGAAAACGCCCTGGGCCTTTTCCGTGATTTCCAGGATGAGTTGTCGGCAATGCAGCTTCTCTGCATCATCCAGCGGCGCTACCCAGTTTGGATGCTCCTCAAGCCTGTGGTGGGCGTACAGACTGATGTCGTTCCGCGTGAGATCTTGAAGATATAGCTTCTGGTCCAGGGCTCTTCCGTACGCGTCTTCAAATATGTTCCAAGGCCGACTCGACAGGCAAAGCTTGATGTTGGGTGAAGCGGCCAGGGTTGCCATGATGCGAATGATATCATGATGATCGCCGTCGTACTCGTCCAAGCCGTCGATGAAGAAGCAGAATTTGTATCTGAGATTATGGTACTCAGCCAGTTTCAGAACCGTGTGTCGAAGTTCAGGGAGCTTCCAGGACTCGGGATCCTTCTCGCCACGCATCGCAGCCGCCCAGCGTATGGGGCAGACTTCTTGCGCAGCCTGTGGGCATTGTAGGAAGACGTCGTACAACAGCGACCGTAGCAGGCCTTCCTGAGACTTCTGAATGAGTGTCCCAGCACTCCAGAAGAAGTGCTTGGAGATCACGCATTCATTCACCCCGGCCCACAACGCCAGAGCCTCTTTCGTCTGGTAATGATCACATAGGAACTTCATCAATGTTGACTTGCCAGAGCCTGGTTTGCCTGACACCCAGAACACGCCATTCTTCTTTTTCAGCCAGTCGAGAAAGTACACTTTCTGGTGTCTCTTTGACCGTGTGTATTTCTGAAAGATCCACTTGTAGGTGTCGGAGTAGGCTTCGGCAACGTTTTCGTGTCGTACAGTCATGGTCTTATAGTGAAGGCTGCCCAAGATGATTTGCTCGGTGGCTACCGATTTGGCTGTGGTGACAAGTGATCGGAGTGAGGATGCGAGATACTCGAACTGGACAAACGTTCTTTTGAGCTCCTTTACTGAATTTTGTTGCTGGTTTTGGGGGCAGTATTCGGCTCGTATCGTCCTGAACTCGTTCTCAATGCGGTCCAGCCGGTGGCTGTGCACAGATCCAAGGAGCACGTTGGTATCCTTCAAAACACTCAGGTCCTGCAGAACACTGGATTGTTGGTCGCTGTGTGCTTCGTTAGTAGAGAACACCAAGGTCTTGCAAGATGAACGTACCTAACGATGGCAACTAATTGCAGGGAGAGCTCCATTCTGCATCTATCAAGCTTTGTTTCCATATCGGCCAGCTTGTTTCTTCCCCATGCATTTCTGAATGCCTGGCGGAAACTTTTGAATTTCCGGTTTTTGCCTGGATTGACAGCCATTTTGCGAAGCGCATCTTGAAACTGTTCGGCGAGTGCTCTGCAATTGGATGCCATTTGTCGCAGGGCATTCTCTTTGCTGCTCCTGGGCGCTGCATTGAATTTTGCCTCTGACGAGGCGGATTGCAACCGGACCGTCAATTTTTCGAACGTCTTGCATGTTTGGCGAATCCCAAATTTGTCGTTGCCTCCGATCGGGTCATCTCCGTCGAAAGACGCGTCGAGTATCGTGAAGGTGGTTATGTCATCAGCCGCAAGGGGCAATGCGGCCTCGGTGATGAGGCTGGCGTCGCCTCCGTCCAAACTTGAACCGGCCAGCCCTGTTTCCGCGAGTGTTTCTTCCTCGGGCTGGATCTGGATGGGCTGTGCAGGATGCTCATCTTGATGAGATTCAGATGGCGGCTGGTCTGCCAAGTTCGAGCTTAATTCTTGCAAGACTATCGTCTTCTGAAGGAGCTCTGCTGCCGCCTCTGTCTGCCCATCAAGGGAGTGATATATCTCAAATGTTCCGGAAACGAGTCGAGATCCAAAGTCGACGAATTGAACCAATGCTGCCGCAAGACTGAGCGAGGTGAATGGATCCATTCCTTTCCAGTGAGGAGACGTGAGTGAGACTGAGAATGGGGCAGCGCAAGCGGAGAACCCCTCCTTTTCTGTCCTCGACAGATCAGGCTGTGAGGTGGACAGACGGAATCGCCGCGGCCAGAAAGCTTGGTCAAGAGGCGGAGCAGCCAATCGTCAAGCTCCGCGTGCCTTTCGTGGCTAAGTATGCAGGAGTGGTGGTGTCACCTGCATGCAGTGTGAGTATCATGTGCGACGAGGAGAGTGATGTAGATCAGTTCAGTCCCCAGCAGCCTGACTGCAACACCGTGAAGGTTGCGGCCGTGGCGCAGGGCATCTTCCCCGTCGAAATTCCGTAGCGCTTCGAACAGCATCGTGGTATTCGATGGAGTTATGCATTCGGTCTCAAGGTGAACGTGGTGGCAATGCGTGGCGGAAAGGGGTCGTGAACACCGTGGCAGTGAGTGACACGAAACTCTCACGGAGGAAGGATGTTCGGTTCACTGGTGCAGGCGGGTGGTGGTCGCAAGATGGTCTGCCCAATCATACACGTTCTAATCTCGCCTTGATCATGGACCCACCGGCATGGCGTCTGGCGACAAGGTACTAATTACCCGACGACCTTAGGTAAGGACCAGACCGAGGACAATCACCAGAATGCTCTGAGCCACCACCAGGCTTCAGAGGACTCGACCATCGCACACCCTCTTGTCGTATACCATCCGTCACGATGGATCACCCTCCGCCAATCCTAAGCGCTCAAGTCGCATCAAAGATACCTACTCCAGGCGATCTAATCGAGCGAGATCATTGCCAGGAAGTGACGACTCGGAGCCGTGACCGCGTTGCGGACGCCAAGGGTCGTCACTGACCCCCGAGGGAAAGGCTGCTCCGTTGTGCCCATGGCGGATGTTTGCGAGTGGGAGCAAGACTTCACGACAGAATCTCAATCCGGCCTTTGGCTCGAATGGATGCTTCGTTCCACCATCTTCCGGCAGGGCTTGCTTCGACGAAGCTACGAAGCATCCATTCGAGCCAAACCAGCACCGCTGTCGGTGGACGTTGGGCTGGCCGCCGCATCGACAAACCACCCGGTGGGTGACACCAGCACCCGGCGGCAATCTTGGCGGCACGGAGAATGAATTTCCCGAAGCAATAAAGAGCTGCTGAGGCTTTGGTATGGCAACCCAGAGAGGGGACAAGAACAGGGAGATGAGCAGACGCGGGCGGCTGGCTCAGAGCGACCAGTGGCTGAAGGTGCGCAAGCTACTGTACAATCTTGGCCAGTAAAGCTGTAGATGCAGCTTTGACTACACGCCATCGATGCATGTAAGCGCTCATATTGTGTAACACGATCTCCCGGGCCATTGGTTTGCCAAGATCAAGCTGGACTCAGACACGGCAGCCTCGTCCCCCTGGGCGGTATTTGATTGCCGCCGAATCCCCCGCGCTCAAACTGCTCTGAGTCCTTCCTTGTTCTACATTTACTCTCCTCTCGAACTCAATTCAGAAACTTTCTACAGAATGGCGTTCGCGCCGTCGGCGATGGAGCTCCCACTTCTCGAGCCTCTTGATGCACGATCGACCACGCCTCCAACCTCCCCTCCGCCCGATCGTTCCCGACCGATAGCCAACTGGCGCCCCCAGAATTGGTTTGTCGAAACAGGCCGGGATCTGTGGACCGATCTTAGACAAATCGAACTGAGCGACGGTATTCTTTGGGTGCCGCTCTTCGTGTTGTGGATGGTAGCTTTCCAGTCTATCTTGTGGATAAATCTGCCCGGAACAACTGGCGGATTGTACGAGACCAAGCCAGGGCCGCAGATGCCTCGCTGCCAGCCTGACAGCACATTTCGCGACGACGATGATTACAACAATTGGGCCCTCTCTGGCATTTTCCAGATAAACCTACGCTTCGGATCTCTGTCATTTACCCAGGCAAAGCTCATCGATGTCGCATGGGATGTGGTCAGTGGCTGCTTAGGAACCTTCATATGGTTTCTCCCCCGTTAGCATGTATTTCAGCTGAGCGATTCTGACTAACTGACTACATGCAGATCGTCGGCAGAGTTGGACAGTCTGTCATGTTCTACTACTCCTGGACAGCGTTCTCCGCCTACGTGAGACTGGCCATGGCAGTACAGCCTGTCACGCTTGATACCTTCTTCACTACTCATCTCGAAGAGACAGCATCTCTCCGGTCAACAATCAAGATGATTCGCGACCTCTCTGTCCGAAGACGTCTCCCGTCTCGACTTATCACGGCTTTCATGATACTCACTATATTTCTTATCCTGGCATGGCCGACGCTCGCCGGTGCCATGACCGGGTACGCTGCTACCGAGACTTCCTTCCTTACGATGGAAGATGACACGCTGATACCTTCAAACAACTTCCTTTCCGTACTTTATGTGATTCATGACGGCTGGAGGATTGACCTTCACGGAGACTACCTGGTGACCCAGAGTGATACACCCCTGGCATTCAGGCCATCTGGTGCCATTGAAGGAAGCTGACGACAGGCACAGACTACCGGAATTTGCCCAATGATACGTGTGTTCGGGCGTACTCTACTGGTCCATGTGGAAATGATCTTGCAAAGAACGTGTCAGATTGTAGGTTCTCCTGGTGGCGCAACCGTTCCAGCACGCTTCTTGGGGCTGATACTATCTCGATATTGGCCAACATTCGTCAATACCGTGTATCCTGGACCTGATCGCTGACTGGTTCCGGAGCAGACGGTGCAAAGTATGGACTTTTCGGTATTCTGCCCGACAAGGGGATGCATCGAGACGATACAGAATGGATGGGAGATGCTCTAGGGCCTGCTCTCAACATCTCTGCCTTTTTCCTCCCCCCTGGTACTTTTGAGAATGCTACCAAGGACGCAAACCATACCTTTGCGAACAACTCGATGAGAGCTTTCACCAACATTGACTACAACTACACATTATCCCTGGAATATTTCATGGACAATGGCACGTGCCAGCCTCGAGAGGTATGGTGTCTGAGATCCTCGCTTTGCGGATGCTGACACATCGATTAGCCATACCAGTGGGGATTTTCTTTTCTTCAACTGTTTATTGACACCATCCTTGTTCTCTTCTGGGCGATAGCAATCTGGCTCTTGTGGCTCAGGACGCAGCAAGAGTTGGGACGGCGAAACATTGAGGTCTCAAGCCGGTACCGAGCCATCCTTGATCTAGCAAAGGCTTTGGATAACAACATGTCAACAATTGACGAGACAGCGGACGCCCTGTCGGACAAACAGCTCACAGACTGTGTCAAGACCCGGCTACGCGGCGGAGCCATGAGGGCGGACACCCCGATACAGCTGTCTCATGGTAGGCACGTCCTCTGGAGATGGGCCAGGGGGTACAAAGGGTGGCTCAGTGTGGTGTTCCTCACTGCTACATGGGCTGTTCCCTTCATGTTGGCAAACCTAATGCTTGTCGGTACGAGTGTTTCACTGGCGTTATCCATTGGGCGAACAACGCGAAGCCGCATCATATTATTTATATGCGCATTGGTTCTTCTCGGCGTCATCCTGTTCTTTGTATACGCCAGTGCAGGATTTGAGTACGCCCTGACAATCCCCATGTACGGATAGGATTCCACGGCTGAGTGTGTCCCAAACCAATGAAAAGGCACAGTCTGAACCGTTCCGTATAGATAACAGAATGACATATTCCTCTCATCCCTATCCAGTATACATGTCTAAGAAGATATTTAACCTACAAATCTGTTACTTACGTATGTACCTGCCACTTATAGAAGTATAGAACCTCAGAGTAAGTCCAAGATTCTCCCACAATTTCTCCAGAGGCTCCCCATATTCCAGTCCTGCTTAGTAGGTGAACTTCAAGGCACTTCGTAGCCCGACACATTGATTACTATTACGTTCCAGTACTATGGCGCTAACCAGTCCATTTCCGTAGGGTGCCCCCAGCGCCTCGTGTGTCAGGGGAACCGTAACGCGCTGTAGGCACGTCGAAAGGCCGCTACTGGACATTGGGAAGCCCAGACGTCCATTGGCAAGCTTCCCCCACCCGTTAGGACGACCTTATGCGTGCAATAGGATGGAGATCGAACCGCGAGCGGGCAGTTCAAATCGCAACAGGCAGTACCCAGGCATTTATCCCAAGACCACAAAGAGTAAGGCAGCCGCGGTTCATTTATCTGAGGTGTGGATAGCGAAGAGGCCCGCTCATTCATCCACTCATCCAACTCAAGCACCCTTGTATTCTCCTTTTCTCCGAACCCGAAACCGAGGGTGTCGCCATCGAAAATTCATGGGTGCTGTGGGTACCGCGGCCGGAGAAGGCGTGAGAAGCTGCCAAGGCAATGGCCCAGGCCTGGACAGACCGTGACGTTGTTGCCCAGGTCTGATCACGACACCGGCTTTGTCATAAGCGCCGAGGTGCAGGATAATATCATCCAAGGCTTTTGAGCAGCTGGTGGGATCTGAGCTCTGCTACAGAGTAGAGTGTTCTGTGTTGAATAAACCGGGTGCGGTGGACATGAATCGTTCGGGGAGGTTCGGGGAGGCTTGGGTCTTCACGTACACCGGAAAATAAATCGCGACTAGGGGTGATTTCCAAGAAAGTTTCCCCCTGCTCTCTATGCTAGACACCCTCCGCCTCATCGCCACCGTAGATCACGACAGTGGAAATCGTTGCCAAAGGGATCCTTGCCAGCATGAACGGACTTCACGCCCAAACAGTCAACATGAACGCTCAAGAAACCCACATGCAGCATAAACACCGGCCAAGATCATCTGTCATCTCTCGTCCTGGGTGGCAACTGCTGCTTGAGATGTCCAAGATCTTGAATCGAATCATGAATTATCCACAGTCACGGAAGAGCTAGACTTACTCGAAGCAATATCTCCTTGCCTGCTCGGCCAGGCTTCACCTTCACAGGACCCTCACCATCTTATCGGAGGAACGTCATGGACCTTGACCCAGTTTTCACAAGGTGCATCACGAATTGTACATATAAGAAGCTTGTCACATCTCACAATCACAGGTTCAGATCTCGCCGATGTTCGATATTCCATTCTCTCACCTCATACTCACGACTCATGTACAAAATGAGATTCGCCCTGTCTTTCATGGCACTCGGTGTCACAGCGGCTCTTGCTCAAGCTTCCGAGTCTGATCGTAGTCTCTTGCTGTTCAGTAAGACTGCTGGATATCGCCATGCTAGGTAAGCATTTCAATGGCCGATCAAATGAAACCAGCAACTGACTTTTGACCTTTAGCATCGCGAATGCTATCGAGCTCGTCACTTCAATCAGCAGTGAGAATGGCTGGGCTGTCACCACAACGGAAGACTCTTCGGTTTTCCTCTCGGAAGGGCTCAGCAAATATTCAAGCCTGGTCTTCCTTCACACGACTGGTGATTTCGCAACCAATGAAGAGTTCGAGGGCTTGCATCAGTACCTACTGAACGGCGGCTCTTGGCTTGGCATCCACGCTGGTCAGTCTCCTACCCCTTGGATGCGTTCAGCTAGGCCACCACTAACATTTCTGTTTTAGCCGGCGACTTTGGAAACAACACACCAGCTTGGTACAACACTCTGGTCGGAGGCCAGGTTAGTATCCACGGATCCAGCGGATGAGTTGCGCGTTTAACATGGGTTTTCAATTTGAATTCCACCCCTGTGCTCCAGAGTGGACATGTAGTCCAGAACAGCTGGAGCGTTATCCTACCGGTAAGTCATAGAGGCCACCGATCCTCGACATGACATCCACTGACCGTACCCACCAAGACATCCACTGACCGTACCCACCAATACCAGGAGGCAACCTCCGCCCCGACATCGTCACTATCCAGGACATCACTCATCCTTCCACCATGAAACTCCCGGTATCGCAAAACAGAACCGACGAGTGGTACTCCTACCGGACCAATCCGAGTCAATCTCCCCTGTACACGGTGCTGGCCGTGCTGGAGGAAACGTACATTGACGAGATTACACCGGAGTACTTGAGCATGCAGCCCGATCACCCCATCTCCTGGCATTCTACATTTGAGGGCAAGGCTAGGTCGTGGTACACCGGGATGGGCCATACTGTGGAGAGCTATGTTGAGCTGTACTTCGTCGAGCATGTCACCGGGGGACTCAAGTGGGTTCTTGGTCTGACTGACTAGATCTCGGGCTTCTCTTGTTGAACTTGCTAGTGTCTATGCTGTTGAGCTGATCCTGTCAATGCTCTAGGCACACGACATGCTTGTTGAGTGTCAGGAGAGGGCTAAATATAGTGAGCTATGGTTCAAGTTGTAGGCAGTGTGGCTGAATTTTGAGTTTGGCCAGCAAAAGTCGCCATCTTGTCACGACGAACCGCATCCGGCGAGCAAGACAGCAAGACACGACCGAGCGCGAGTATGTCCCAAGCATTGCGGCCAACAAATACCAACACAACCAACTACCCATACCTCGTGCCAGTTCCAGTCGCATTCCTCATCTGAAATCAAGTGGTTTCCTTACAAGATGTACTCCATCATCCCCTTCATTCTTGCCGCCGTTGGCCTCTCCCCCAAAGGCAGGCCGTGCCTGACGGAGCACGAGGCGCGCAACCTCACCCAGCGCTGGCTGGACGTCTTCTCGACACCCGGCGTCTCCAGCAAGGTCGAGCTAGCGACCATCGTGACGCATGACATCAAGAGCTGGGACGACACCTTTGGCCCGCCAACGTTCGGCATCGACCAGCTCTGGGACGCCGTCTCGGCCGGCGGCAACAGCACGACGACCGACGTTAAGCAGACTGCCACGCTGCTATTGCACACATGTGACCAAATCGCCTACAACTGGGAGTATACGGCCGTCACGACGGGGTTCAACACGTATGTTCGTCGGGGACGGGCGGGGTCATTTATGTATACTGACATGTTGCAGCACGGTGCCCGCCGGAAAGCCCGTGTCGTTCACTGGTAACGATATTCTGAGGGTCGACCTCGAGAGCAGGCTCGTCTCGAATGCGACGTCGTGCGGAGAATGGATCTTGCTGGCGCAGCAGCTGGGGGAGAGCTGTAGTGTGTAAGGAAAGGGTTAGCAAAGACTTGCGGGGTTGTAGATGTAAAGGCTAGACATGTGCAGGCTTTCCATCGAACCTGAGGCAGGTAAGCAGTTGAATCTCACAGGTGACATGCAATGTATGTTGTCAGATAGGAATGTCTGGGGCAACCGGGTAATTTAGTGGGCAAGCTTTGCTGGAAGGACTCTATTGTTCTTGTCTCCGCCCTTTATCCGTGGTTGCTCGTCATCTACTTCGCCTTACCAGAGACGCACAATCTGAGCCTGCAGGAGGTTAGTATGACCCTCGATAGCATGCAGACTCTGGAGAGGACCAATGAGATCAAGACACAGGTGCTCGTCTGTGAAGAACTCCTCAGAAGGCGGGTTCGGGGCGCGGACCAGGGATCTTTAGGGCCCGGTCAAGATTCGTGCTTCGATGGAATTGCGTCAAGGATGACGTGAGTAATCGGATGAACCGAGGTGGAGGATGGACCTGTCAACGAGCAGCATCGTAGGTCTGCTGCCTCTCCCATACACTTATATCGGCCTCTCATTCTGCTTCGGCGGATTTCTATTCTCAAGTCATTTTCTTCGCTCGAGAACATCAAGGTGCGTCTAATTCGCTTCTACACAACGGCCGTTCAGGCAGGAGACCACCCCCCCCATGGACTCAAAATCCGAGCAATCAGAAACGGTACTACAGTACAAAGGATCCGCTTCACAAGCGCCAAAGTTGCAGACGAAGCCTGCGTCGCAGTCCGCTTGTGACATGCATAATACAAGCATGCCCGTCTCGCAAACGCCATTGTTACACTCGGGCAACAGGGGATTGGTACAATCGTCGTCGTCGACGCATGCCGTGGACGAAGCCGCCTCGCAGGTGCCGGCGTTGCAGACCGGCAACGAAGAGTCGATACAATCGGTGTCGTCGATGCACCCGACGCAGGTGCCGACGTCATTGCAAACCGGGAGTCCGGCATCCTGGCAGTCGAAATCGTCGGTGCATGGGCCGGAGGAGGGCACCTCGCAGACGCCAGTGGAGGTGTTGCAGGTTGTGAGCAAGAAGTTGGCACAGTCCCTATCGGTAGTACACCCCGCGCAGACACCCGTGAGAGCAGTACAGACGGGGAGTGCAGCATCGGTGCAGTCCCTATCGGTAAAACACGCCGCCCCGCAGACACCCGTGAGAGTATTACAGATGGGGTGTATGAGGTCGTCACAGTCCCTATCGGCAGTACACCCAGTCGCCGGAGCTGCCCCACAGACACCTGTGGAAGTATTACAGACAGGGAGTGCGGCGTCGGTGCAGTCATTATCAGCAGTGCACCCTGTCGCCGGAGCCGCCTCGCATACACCGGAGGTGTTGCAGACCGTAAGTGCAGGGTCCGTACAGTCGGCGTCAACGGCACACCCGACGATGGGAGCAGCGACGCAGTTGCCGGCGTCGCAGACGGGGAGTGCAGTATCGGTGCAGTCAGTATCAGCAGTGCATCCTGTCGCCGGAGCCGCCTCGCATACACCGGAGGAGGTGTTGCAGACCGTAAGTGCAGGGTCCGTACAGTCGGCGTCACCGTCACACCGTCTGGCGACGGGAGCAGCCACGCAGGTGCCGGCGTCGCAGACGGGGAGTGCAGAGTCGGTGCAGTCGGAATTGGTCGAGCAAGCCGCCGTCGGAGTCTCGGAGGGCTCGTCTGTAATCCGGGGCGGGCCCTCGTCCGTGCTCGAGGGTGTAGCGGTCGGGTCCAGCGTAGCGGTGGGCTCGTCAGTTTCTGTTGTGGATGAGAACTCGTCAGTGCCTATTGTAGACGAGGACTCGCCAGTCTCTGTTGTAGACGAGGACTCGTCAAGCTCGGGTGTAGATGTAGGAAAATTCATATCGAGTCCCAGTCTGTACCGGGATGGCACCAAGGGGCGATGCCAGGATCCATCTCTTCGATCTCTCGCTCCCTAGCCTCGGCCCCCTCCCGATTCCGGGCCCTCGCCCTAGACCAGGCCATCCTCATCTCCTGGAAGCGTCGCCTTCTTTCCTCTGGCGGCCACTGGGGCCCTATTAAGGGCTCCCTAGGCTTCAGATGGTTTCTAATCCAATCCTCCTCTCCTCCGATAGTCACCGCCCCGACGGCGTGGAGGACGACAAGCTTTGACTCGGATGTCCATTTGAAGTTGCCGGTCTGACCGTACCGCAGGGCCTGCAGAAGTGTCTCGCGTATGGACATAAGCCACGGGTGCACAGCCGAGACGTACTCGTGTATCGTGAGGTAGTCTCCGGCGGTCGTTACCGTTAGGGTGTAGTCGCTAGGGAAGATAGGACAGATCGGGATACCGAGAGCCGGGTCGAGATCGAGGCGTGGGTCGAAGTTAGGATCCGCCTCGTGTAAGGGCGCCAACCTGCCGCCTGAGTCATCCCAGTTCACCTCGTTCCAGTGCACATTGAAGGAATCGAAGGTCTGGATCTGTATGGTTGCAGTCTGCTCGGCGGTCGTGTAGACGTTCTCCTGAGACACAGGGTGCCAGCTCGCCGGCGCATCGTCAGTCGCGGGACGGTAGTAGGGCTCCATGACAGTCTCCCGCTCGTAGTAATGCGAGGGCAGAACCTGAATGGAGCTCTCCAGAGGTCCGTTGAGCGTCCAGAAGAGCCGCTTGCTGGCTTCGGACTCCCTCTTGTAAGGCGGCGGGTCGGGCAGCACAGGAATAAGCTCTCCCTCAGGTGAAATTAAAAACTCGTGTGCATGGGCAAACGTCGACGCGGGCACAAATGGAACGTTTCCCGTCTCCATTGTCGCGACCGTTTCGAGGTTCTAGTCGTCGTGGTTGCAGAGGCGAAGGTTGGGAGGAGTCTGGGAATGGACAGACAAACAACTGAAGTGGTACTCTTACTCATACTTGTAGTAAAACAGCGTGCGGGTACGGAAGCCGAAACGTAAAAGTAGGTCAATTCAACTTTCTCATCTCCCATAGGGTATATCTAGTAGATAAGGGTCGATAAGCTAGAAAACAGCTTACTAATCGACGGTCGCAAGGCAGGTCAATCGACGGTCGCAAGGCAGGTTAATCGACCGCTAAGTGCCCTGTAATGCGACCACTAAATGCCCTATGACGCGACTATCGATTGACCTGCCTTGCGACCGTCGATTGACCTGCCTTGCGACCGTCGATTGACCTACCTTGTGACCGTCGATTGACCTGCCTTACGACCGCTAAGTACCCTATAACGCGACCGCTAAGTGCCTTATAACGCGATAAGTGCCCTGTAACGGGATCGCTAAGTGCCCTGCCTTACGATCGTCGACTGACCTATTACCTGTTGGGTAAAGGCGGGGCGTACCTAACTACTCGTGCCTCGTAGTTAGGTATAAAAGTAGTATCACTCCCTAAAAGTAGTTTTATCTACGATTATTAGATTTAGCGATTTTCCTACCTAAATCAGCCCTTTTTAAGAACTATAGATATAAGGGACCTTACTACCCGACAACCTAATTAACTAAAAACCGCGAATCTACGTAAGGGTGTTATTTTGCTATCGCTAGGTCCGAATTTTTAGTTAAAAATAAACTACCGCCCTAACTACGGGATCTATAGGGACTATAATTTAACGTATCTAGATAATAATCTATGTAAAAGACGCGCTTTTTACTACGTATAAGGTGCCCCTACGAGGCGCGCGTTATCTACGGCCTTTACCTTGCCCTCCCTAATAATCCTTATAGCGGTCTAATATCGTGATTCTATCCGCGGCGGCGCCGATAGTATTAAATCGGGCGGTAACGATAGTACCCCGATATCCTACTTATCTTTACTCTAGAGATTAGGGTTAACCACCCCTTACGTAAAGGGTCCCGGATTAAGGCCCTAGAATTCGATAGACTCTTTAGAGCCTAACCGTAGTCGGATCTCTTTAAGGGGCCTACGGCTAGTAGTAATCTACTAACGTAGGGAGTTACTAATACCCTTATTTTCGACGTCTATCACGAAGAGCTTGTTATCCCGTAGACGGACTGGGTCCCTTAGTATCGCCTATCTAGGGTCCTTAAGGTCGAAGGGGATATAATTACGACCTACGCCTATACGGTCTAACTACCCGCGGAACGTCCTATCTAGCTCTCTGCTATATAGTTATTATTAAAGGGCCTTATCGTCGCGCTATTAACGCTTTAGAGCTTCCTTATTATCCCGCGTAGCTTTTTTCGCGCGCCGTATCTAGACCTTAACTAGATCCGTATATACGGCGCGAGCCTTAGCCTCGGTTATAGCGCGGATTTCACCCGCGGTAATACTAGTTACGAAGGATAACGATGGCTCTACCCTTCTCCGGGTCCGGCGTTATTTTTAATACTACTATAGGCGTATCTCACGACTCTAGATATAACTATTAAGGGCCCTAGCTATAGTTATAGCCTCACTAAGGGTCGCTAGGATGTTATTAAACGCCTATCGGGTAGGAGAGCTAAACTACTATCTATACTACGCGTTAATATAGCTAGCGGCGGCGATAGCCCGCTCGCGGTAGCCGGACTTAGGTAGTATATTAACGAGCCCCGGGACTATACGGGAGCGTTTTTTCGCGGCTAGTACCTCTAGGGGGCGATATCTAGATATTAGCTATATCCCTACTTTTTCGAAGCCGGTTATTAGGTACGCGGTAGTAAATATAATCCTCTAGATATCCTATAACGCGTTAGTCTAGATCTAGGACTATAAGGGTAGACAGACGGATAAATATATTATAAAATCGACGCGGTTAAATATTAGATTCCCGCGCGAGATATAGGCGTAGAGAGCCTTTTAATATTCAGTCTTTAAGTATTAAAAAACGCCGACATCTATCGGCTATAGTAGGTATATTAGATATAACGGGAAAAAGCCGATAACGATATCGTACTAGATATAGTATTATATAAGCTCGATCGAATAGTGACCCGCGAATCCATCTATTAGTAGGAGTCTATATATAAGGGTCGGGTAGTTAGCCCTGCGAGCTAGCCCTATAAGCGTAGCCTCGCTAGGGGTCGTAAAGGGCCCTCGACTACCTATAAGTCCTAGATAATTACAGCCGAACTAGTCTTCTAGTAAGACGCCTGTCTGGATTAGGGACTACGTATATCTATAGGATATTATTACGACCCAGGTATAATCCTAAGGATATATAGGCTAGATGGAGGGTGGTGTATACTAATAGTTCGCCCTGGGCGATGGAACAGAATAATACTCAGCGGTCGTCGTAGTCGTGCTTGTCGTTAATATCGTAAAGCGTTACGCTTCTTCACTATAGGCTAAAGGAGGTTTCTAATAAAGACTTAAATTAATCACTATCGTGAATCTAACTCTAGGGACTTGCCTGGCAAGTCCTGGACTATATACTTAGATGGATTACGTCTGATTATAAGGCCGGGTCCGTGATCGGGGTGAGTGGGTTGTCGTGATTATATTAATTACCTTACAGGACAAGGCGATCGTAATAATCAGTATTCGTCCCAACCGGCTATCCCTTATCGACGAACATAACAATATTCGTTACTCCACTATTCTACATAGTAGCCTGTATCCTTCTTATCGTTTTCCCGATAAGACATATCCTTATATAATCCTTCCTAACTAACTACCTAATAGTCACGTAGATAGCCTCGTCCTAGGGTACACTTCTCGGGCGTTATAAGATTCCCCTCCTCATAGTCGCTATCCTAGCGGCCTATAAGTAGTAAGTCCCCTTATCGTACGGCCTGTCCGTTCCTACGTTCCTCAACTAACACGATATCTAGCCGGGTCTCGAAATCAAAATCGAAAACATCGTCCACTAATCGTCGTAACGCCTAAGTCCTCCTAATCGATATATTCAGGTTCGAAACAATACCGTATTCTTTTTATACTAAGCGCGGTACGCGCTATATAATAATATCGGGGGTTTCACGCTATCGCGAGTATACCCGTCGCGGTCGTAGCTACGATAGCTCGGGGATCTCGATTACGGCCGGTAGGTTCTAACGTAGTTAGGTGTTTTTACGAGGGAGGTACTAACGCGTACATAACTTCCCGGATTACGAATAAAATATCGCGTATTCAAGAGAGCGAAAAGGCAGCGGAGTAGAAGCTACTTAACGCCAAACAAGTAATAGATCGAGCCCAGGCCGAAATAAGTAAGGCGGTAGCTCGTTTAATCCGGTTACGAAGCTAGAAGGATTCGTTACGAACTCGGGGAGTAAATATAGCCCGTCGGAATACTCCTTCCTTAGATAAGTTAGACGAAGAGGAGCGGTAGGAGTCCGAGGCGGCTATCGACGTGATATCCTTAAGTAGTTTCGGCGTAGTAGACTAATCGACTATAGACTTCCTTAGTTCTAGAACTAATAAAGTCGAAGCTAGGAGTTCTTAAGGTACTCTAGCGGTTCCTATATATTTTCTTCGTATCCGTACCCTTCCTATTTAACTAGGAATTTATCGCGTCCGTTCTAAGTCCGGTAGTCGAGGATACACTCGACTATATATTCCTAGGTATCGTCTACGGGTAAATTATATTCTAGTAGTACTACGTCGGGTATTAATTCGAGCAGACAGACATAGAATACTAAGTAGATCCTTATATTATCTAGTAGTAAGAGTCGGTAGTTAGTATCTAAAATTTTCTTAAGGATTTTAAAAGGTCCGATTTTTTTAAAATCTAATTTATTATTTAGTCGTTTAGTTTTAATATTTTTACGGATAAGGTAGACTTTATCCCCCTCCTTAAAGGATAGTCCCTTTATCCTTAACTAGTTAGCGTATTTAGTTATTCTAAGCCGTACTAGTTAAAGGTCGTTACGAAGTGAATCGTGGATCTTCTAATGTCGTCGGCGAGCTTAGTCGCCTTAGGAGCCTTCGAGGCTTCCCGTGGTTCTCCTATACATCGTAGGTATAAACCCGTAGTTAGTATAGAATAGTAAAACTTTAGTTAACTTACTTAGTACGCTATTATACACGAACTAAGCGGTAGGTAATAATTAAACCTAGTTCTCCTATTAATAGTCGACGTAGTAGCGTAGGTACTACTCGAGTATCTAATTCGTACGTTCAGTCTGTCCGTTAGACTATAGGTAGAATACGGTAGATAGATTACGATCTAGTCTAAGCTACTTTATAAGGGCTTTCTAAAAATTACTCGTGAATAACTTATCGCGATCCGATACGATACCCTTAGGTATACTATACTACGAGGCGACGTTACGTAGGAAGATATAAGAGAGGTCTTCCGTAGTTCCCGTTTTAAGGTATAGTAGGAAGTAGGCGTACTTCGTAAATCGGTCGACGATAACTAGGATAGAGTCGTATTTCTTTCCGGAAATCAGCTCCTCGGATAGTAGTAGGTCCGTAATAAAGTCCTATAAGATAGACGTCTATAGACCGTCTACGACAGGGAGAGGTTAGATTTCCCCGTATAGCTTATATCGCGAGGCTTTACTTTTTCGACAGAGGTTATAATCCTTAATTACTTCCTGGACTTATTATCGGGTAATCTAGGCGTTATAATATTATCGGAGGCGTTAAAAAGTCTTCTAAACCCCTTAGTAGCTATACGCGGGCGCGCTATAGACTCGACGAATAAGCTACTCGGTAGTCTCCTTAGTCGTGGCTAAGACCTCGAGGACTCGTTCGTTAGGTACTAGATCTCCGTTAGCGTTAATCGAGAGGATAGCGTTATAGTTAGGGACTTCTATACTAAGGAGGTCGCTACGGCGGCTAAGTATATCGGCGCGGCTATTCTCTAACCCTTTACGGTAAGTAATAGTAAAGTTAAATTCCGAAAGGAACTCTACCTATCGTGTCTATCGTTTATTTAACTCCTTCGTAGTTATAAAGTTAATAAGGTTCTTATAGTTAGTATAAACCCTAACCGGGTATATCGTACTAGAGAGGTATAGCTTCTATTCTTTAAATACTTTAATAATAGCTATTAGCTCCTTATCGTAAATCTAGTAGTTAAGCTCGGGTCCGTAGAGCTTCTTCGAATAGAAGGCGACGGGGTATAGTCGTCCTTCGGTATCTCGTTGTCCGAGTTACCCTCCGAGCGCGTAATCGGATATATCGGTCTCGACCTTAAACTATCGTTCGGGGTCGGGAATCATAAGGATAGGTTCGTCGAGAACCTAATCCTTTAAAGCTTAAAAGCTTTTCGTTCGGCTTTACCTTAGGTAAAGGGTTAATCTTTCTTCGTAAGGTTAGTAAGAGGTCGGGCTATATCGTTATATCCTTTAATAAAGTAGTGATAAAAGTTAATAAATCCGAGTAGTCCTTTTATATCCCGTAAATCCTTCGGTTTAGGCTACTCCCTAACTATTTAGATTTTCTTAGGGTCTATTCGGATTTCTCTGGGTCGGATATTATATCCGAGGAAGTCTACTTCCCGAGCGTAGAACTTTATCTTCTTAGGTTCGATAAGTAGCTTAGCTTCTATTAATTATTAAAGGACTTAGTGGATATACTTTTTATAATCTTTAAGGTTTCGCGAGAAGATAAGGATATTATTGAGGTATATTATTATAAAGATATCGAGGAAGTTACGGAGGACTTCGTTAATTATCGTTTAGAATATAGCCGGAGTATTAGTTAGACCGAAGGGTATAACTAGATACTCGAAATATCCTCGACGGGTACGGAATACTATCTTCTACTCCTCGCCCTCCTTTATACGGATTAAGTTATATACGCCTTTAAGGTCTAAGGCCGTAAAGTACTACGCTCTAACTAATAGATCTCGGAGTTTAGAGATAAGGGGTAAGGGGTAATAATTCTTAATCGTGATATTATTAAGTTACCGATAGTTAATATATATCCTAAGTTTACTATTCTTTTTAGGAACGAAGAGAATTAAGTAGCCGGCTAGTAACTTAGAAGGTCGAATATACCCTTTTCGGAGGTTCTCCTTAAGGTATTCGTCCAAAGCGGCCTACTACTTCTATTAGTATAGTAAATTTTAAAGAATCGTAGCTAGGTACCTTCTTTAAGTACGATCTCGTGGTTATAGTAAGCTATATTCGGGGAGGACTATATCGAGTTCCTCCTAGAAAATCGCGGCGTACTAATAGTATTCGGATAGGATATCCTTTATCCGTTCGATAAGTACCTTACGTCGTTCGTCGTGACTAAGGTCTTAGTAGAGTCGCTCTATCTAGCGCTCTAGTCGCTATATTAAGGCGAGGAGATATCTCGTAGTCTCTCGCTAAGACTACATCGGAGCTATATTTCTCTATTAGATCTAGCTAAGATTCTAATCAATCGTGGGGTTCTATTTCCTAAGCCAGGGAATACCTAGAATAATATCCTATTTACCGATCTCGGTAATATCGAATTAGGTTAACGTAGTATATCGATAGATACTAATAGGGAGGGGCGTAGTCTCCTTATTAATACGTCCTTAATTATACTATATAAGCCCACCTTCGGTAGATCTTAGTTAGTAAGGGTTTAGCTTACGGCCCGTTATAAGGCTAAGTCGCTATTAAAGTCGTAGCGATATATAGTTCCCCTACGCTCCGCTGTTAAGGAGCGCTACGTACTCTCTCCTATCGAGGGTGACCTTTAATATAAGGTACGTAGAGTCGCTATCGTCGTATACCGTATTATATAGGGTCTTTTTGTTTAGTATTAACGCCTACCCTTACCCTTACTATTAGGGCGGCGCGGGCCTTTTCCTGAGTCGTCGTAGTATAAACGACGACGAGGCTTAGGATAGCTTATCAGAGCTATCGAGGTACTACTAAGTCCGGCTTCGTCGTAGCGGGACTTAGGGGGTGATAGGAGTTACTTCTATTCCTATTCCTTACGGAGGATTCGCTCAGCCCGGCTAATACGAATTTTATAGTCTCCGTAATAAAAGCTATCTATTTAATATAATATCTTCCCTAGCTTCCCTACTATAGCGGGTTCTTACTATAATAATCTCTATTCACGGATCTTCCTAAAGGCGTGGATTTAGTAGATATCGAAAGGGTAATCATACTAAGTAACTTCGTAGTTAATATAGGTTATTAAGTAAGCTAGGGAAGGTACAAATATTATAAGTTATTAGTCTACTAACTAGAGCTTAGGTTCCTAGTATAGAAGCTCCTTGTTAGTATAAGCGTAGGTAATATCCTCGTCGTTAGCCCTACGAGGGAAGAAGTTTTCCGAGGCCTTTAGGTAACGGTACGCGTCGTAGTCGTCGTAGACGTAGTAGGCCTAGAAGACTTCCTCGTGTCGCGAGCTACTAACGCTAAGTCGTGGATCGTCTTCTCGTCGATAGGGGTAGTAAGTAGCGAGATAGGGGTATCGGACAGTATCTTTAACTATAATTCCGAAGAATTTAACTTCTTCGTTTTCCGCGAGGTCCTTATATCCTTCTAGCGTAATAATAACCGAGTTTAGGTCGGGCTATCTACTAGGGATAGATTCTTCGTCGTCCGAGGTGTCCGGTTCCTAAGTAGTCTCGCTTTCTTCTTCCTTAATAGTATAGATAGTAGGTTACTCGTTCTATCGTAATACCTTTTCTCGGGTACTTATCTAAGTGTCCTTAGAAGCTAGAGGTACTCGTCCTAGGACCGCGAGGGTTCGGACGGCGGTCTAGGGTACCTCGTGCTTAGTAGCGTTAAATTAGCGCGGGGGACCTTCGAGTCGCTTAGGCTACCGACACTCACGGGTAAAGTGCCCGGTCTTATAGTAATTAAAGTACTCGATATCCTTCTTATCTTTACGTCCTTTCTATAAGACGTCGAGTTCTATAGGGCTAGTATAGGTAGTCCCTCTATATACCGTAGTCATTCGACGGTCGTTACGGTAATTAGGTTAGTACCTACGGCTAGTATTAACTCGTACAGGTCCTATAAAGCGTACGGGTTAGTACCCACGCTTCTCCTACTTACGTTCGTATAGGCGGTTATCGATTTTAATAATAGTAGTAATATAGTCCGTAAACTCATTAGGTCGATCGAGCTTAGTAAGCTCGTCCTTAATTTCGTCCTTAAGTCCGGTATAATATACTACTATAAAGGGTTCGTCGTCCTAGTTAAGGCGGGTAGTCACCTATCGGAACTTAGTAGTATAGTCTACGGCCGAACCTCGTTGCTTAAGGTTCCGTAGTTATTATTCCGCGGTACGTTCCTCGTCGGGGTTACCGAAGGTTTCTCGGAGTCGTTTTTCAAACGCGGCGAACGTCCTAAAGACTTCCTTAGTAAGTTTATCCTAGCTTTTAGGTTTATCGACGTACTCTAGGTAGTCCTTCTAGATAGGTTCAAACTAGTTAAGCGCGTCGCCCCTAAGGAAGGCGGCGGCGCTAAAAACCTTATCGACTTCCTACTAGAGGTCTCGTTAGTAGAATATCTAAAAGGCTTTAAGATAAGTAAGGAATCCGGGGAGCTCGTCCTTCTTTCCGTCGAAGGTAGGAGGCTCGGGATAGTAGAGGCGTAGCCCTCCGGTAGCCCTATTAGTAAGTTATTCCTTTATCTCGGCGTTTTCTTACTAAAGCTAGGTAATTATAGCGAGGATATCATCTATACTAGCGGCGGGAGCCCTAATAGTAAAACCGGTGTCTCTAGCTATAAGTACTATAATACCTCGTAAGTATTACTCAGTAGTCGTAAAGAACGTACTAAACAAGAGTAATTAAAGTATTACGACCTAGGTATAATCCCAAGGATATATAGGCTGGATAGAGGGTAGTATATACTAATAGTTCGCCCTAGGCGATAGAATAGAATAATACTTAGCGGTCGTCGTAGTTATACTTATCGTTAATATCGTAAAGCGTTACGCTTCTTTACTATAAACTAAAGGAGGTTTCTAATAAAGACTTAAATTAATTACTATCGTAAATCTAACTCTAGGGACTTACTTAGTAAGTCCTAGACTATATACTTAGATAGATTACGTCTGATTATAAGGCCGGGTCCGTGATCGGGGTGAGCGGGTTATCGTGATTATATTAATTACCTTATAGGATAAGGCGATTATAGTAATTAGTATTCGTCCTAACCGGCTATCCCTTATCGACGAATATAGTAATATTCGTTACTCTACTATTCTATATAATAGCTTATATCCTTCTTATCGTTTCCCGATAAGACGTATCCTTATATAATCCTTCCTGACTAACTACCTAATAGTCACGTAGATAGCCTTATTCTAGGGTACGCTTCTCGGGCGTTATAAGATTCCCCTCCTTATAGTCGCTATCCTAGCGGCCTATAAGTAATAAGTCCCCTTGTCGTGCGGCCTGTCCGTTCCTACGTTCCTCAACTAACACGATATCTAGCCGGGTCTCGAAATCGAAATCGAAAACATCGTCTACCGATCGTCGTAACGCCTAGGTCCTCCTAATCGATATATTCGGGTTCGAAATAATACCGTATTCTTTTTATACTAAGTACGGTACGTATTATATAATAGTATCGGGGGTTTTACGTTATCGCGAGTATACCCGTCGCGGTCGTAGCTACGATAGCTTAGGGATCTCGATTACGGCCGGTAGGTTCTAACGTAGTTAGGTGTTTTTACGAGGGAGGTACTAACGTGTATATAGCTTCCCGGATTATAAATAAAATATCGCGTATTTAAGAGAGCGAAAAGGCGGCGGAGTAAAAACTACTTAACGCTAAATAAGTAATAAATCGAGCCTAGGCCGAAATAAGTAAGGCGGTGGCTCGTTTAATCCGGTTACGAAGCTAGAAGGATTCGTTACGAACTCGGGGAGTGGATATAGCCCGTCGGAATACTCCTTCCTTAGATAAGTTGGACGAAGAGGAGTGGTAGGAGTCCGAGGCGGCTATCGACGTAATGTCCTTAGGTAGTTTCGGCGTAGTAGACTAGTCGACTATAGACTTCCTTAGTTCTAGAACTAATAAAGTCGAAGCTAGGAGTTCTTAAGGTACTCTAGCGGCTCCTATATATTTTCTTTATATCCGTACCCTTCCTATTTAACTAGGAATTCGTCGCGTCCGTTCTAAGTCCGGTAGTCGAGGATACGCTCGACTATATATTCCTCGGTGTCGTCTACGGGTAAATTATATTCTAGTAGTACTACGTCGGGTACTAGTTCGAGCAGACAGACATAGAATACTAAGTAGATCTTTATATTATCCGGTAGTAAGAGTCGGTAGTTAGTATCTAAAATTTTCTTAAGGATTTTAAAAAGTCCGATTTTTTTAAAATTTAATTTATTATTTAGTCGTTTAGTTTTAATATTTTTACGGATAAGGTAGACTTTATCCCCCTCCTTAAAGGATAGTCCCTTCATCCTTAACTAGTTAGCGTATTTAGTTATTCTAAGCCGTACTAATTAAAGGTCGTTACGAAGTAAATCGTAGATCTTCCGAATATCGTCGGCGAGCTTAGTCGCCTTAGGAGCCTTCGAGGCTTCCCGTAGTTCTCCGTACATCGTAGGTATAAACCCGTAGTTAGCGTAGAATAGTGAAACTTTAGTTAACTCGCTTAGTACGCTATTATACGCGAACTAAGCGGTAGGTAATAATTAAACCTAGTTCTCCTGTTAGTAGTCGACATAGCAGCGTAGGTACTACTCGAGTGTCTGATTCGTACGTTTAGTCTGTCCGTCAGACTATAGGTGGAATACGGTGGATAGATTACGATCTAGTCCTAACTACTTTATAAGGGCTTTCTAAAAATTACTCGTAAATAACTTATCGCGATCCGACACGATACCTTTAGGCATACTATACTACGAGGCGACGTTACGTAGGAAGATATAAGAGAGGTCTTCCGTAGTTCCCGTTTTAAGGTATAGCAGGAAGTAGGCGTACTTTGTGAATCGGTCGATAATAACTAGGATAGAGTCGTATTTCTTTCCTGAAATTAGCTCTTTAGATAGTAGTAGGTCCGTAATAAAGTCCTATAAGATAGACGTCTATAGACTATCTACGACAGGGAGAGGTTAGATTTCTCCGTATAACTTATATCGCGAGGCTTTACTTTTTCGATAGAGGTTATAATCCTTAATTACTTCCTAGACTTATTATCGGGTGATCTAGGCGTTATAATATTATCGGAGGCGTTAGAAAGTCTTCTAAACCCCTTAGTAGCTATACGCGGGCGCGCTATAGACTCGACGAATAAGCTACTCGGTAGTCTCCTTAGTCGTGGCTAAGACCTCGAGGACTCGTTCGTTAGGTACTAGATCTCCGTTAGCGTTAATCGAGAGGATAGCGTTATAGTCAGGGACTTCCGTACTAAGGAGGTCGCTACGGCGGCTAAGTATATTAGCGCGGCTATTCTCTAACCCTTTACGGTAAGTAATAGTAAAGTTAAATTCCGAAAGGAACTCTACCTATCGTATCTATCGTTTATTTAACTCCTTCGTGGTTATAAAGTTAATAAGGTTCTTATAGTTAGTATAAACCCTAACCGGGTATATCGTACCCGAGAGGTATAGCTTCTATTCTTTAAATACTTTAATAATAGTTATTAACTCCTTATCGTGAATCTAGTAGTTAAGCTCGGGTCTGTAGAGCTTTTTAGAGTAGAAGGCGACGGGGTATAATCGTCCTTCGGTATCTCGTTGTCCGAGTTACCCTCCGAGCGCGTAATCGGACGTATCGGTCTCGACCTCGAACTATCGTTCGGGGTCGGGAATTATAAGGATAGGTTCGTCGAGAACCTAATCCTTTAAAGCTTAGAAAGCTTTTCGTTCGGCTTCACCCTAAGTAAAGGGTTAATCTTTCTTCGTGAGGTTAGTAAGAGGTCGGGCTATATCGTTATATCCTTTAATAAAGCGGCGATAGAAGTTAATAAATCCGAGTAGTCCTCTTATATCCTGTAAATCCTTCGGTTTAGGCTACTCCCTAACCGTTTAGATTTTCTTAGGGTCTATTCGGATTTCTCCGGGTCGGATATTATATCCGAGGAAGTTTACTTCCCGAGCGTGGAACTTCGTCTTCTTAGGTTCGATAAGTAGCTTAGCTTCTATTAGTCGTTAAAGGACTTAGTAGATATACTTCTTATAATCTTCGAGGTTTCGCGAGAAGATAAGGATATTATTAAGGTATACTACTATAAAGATATCGAGGAAGTCACGGAGGACTTCGTTAATTATCGTTTAGAATATAACCGGAGTATTAGTTAGACCGAAGGGTATAACTAGATACTCGAAATATCCTCGATGGGTACGGAATACTATCTTCTACTCCTCGCCCTCCTTTATACGGATTAAGTTATACACGCCTTTAAGGTCTAAGGCCGTAAAGTACTACGCTCTAACTAATAGATCTCGGAGTTTAGAGATAAGGGGTAAAGGGTAGTAGTTCTTAATCGTAATATTATTAAGTTACCGATAGTTAATATATATCCTAAGTTTACTATTCTTTTTAGGAATAAAGAGAATTAGGTAGCCGGCTAGTAACTTAGAAGGTCGAATATACCCTTTTCGGAGGTTCTCCTTAAGGTATTCGTCCAAAGCGGCCTACTACTTCTTATTCGTATAGTAAATTTTAAAGAATCGTGGCTAGGTGCCTTCTTTAAGTACGATCTCGTGGTTATAATAACTATATTCGGGGAGGACTATATCGAGTTCCTCCTAGAAAATCGTAGCGTATTAATAGTATTCGGATAGGATATCCTTCATCCGTTCGATAAGTACCTTACGTCGTTCGTCGTGACTAAGGTCTTAGTAGAGTCGCTCTATCTAGCGCTCTAGTCGCTATATTAAGGCGAGGAGATATCTCGTAGTCTCTCGCTAAGACTATATCGGAGCTACATTTCTCTATTAGATCTGGCTAAGATTCTAATCAATCGTGGGGTTCTATTTCCTAAGCCAGGGAATACCTAGAATAATATCCTATTCACCGATCTCAGTAATATCGAATTAAGTTAGCGTAGTATATTAATAGATACTAATAGGGAGGGGCGTAGTCTCCTTATTAATACATCCCTAATTATACTATATAAGCCCACCTTCGGTAGATCTTAGTTAATAAGGGTTTAACTTACGGCCCGTTATAAGGCTAAGTCGCTATTAAAGTCGTAGTAATATATAATTCCCCTACGCTCCGCTGTTAAGGAGCGTTACGTACTCTCTCCCGTCGAGGGTAACCTTTAATATAAAGTACGTAGAGTCGCTATCGTTATATACCGTATTATATAGGGTCTTTTCGTTTAGTATTAACGCCTACCCTTACCCTTACTATCGGGGCGGCGTAAGCCTTTTCCCGAGTCGTCGTAGTATAAACAACGATAAGGCTTAGGATAGCTCATCAGAGCTATCGAGGTACTACTAGTCCGGCTTCATCGTAGCGGGACCTAGGGGGTAACAGGAGTTACTTCTATTCCTATTCCTTACGGAGGATTCGCTCAAGCCCGGCTAATACGAATTTCGTAGTCTCCGTAATAGAAGCTGTCCATTCGATATAATACTTCCCTAACTTCCCTACTATAGCGGTTCTTACTATTAATCTCTATTCACGGATCTTCCTAGAGGCGTGGATTTTAGATATCGAAAGGGTAATCATACTAAGTAACTTCGTGGTTAACGTAGGTTATTAGGTAAGCTAGGAAGGTATGAATATCATAAGTCGTTAGTCTACTAACTAGAGCTTGGTTCCTAGTGTGAAGCTCCTCGTTAGTATAGGTGTAGTAATATCCTCGTCGTTAGCCCTACGAGGGAAGAAGTTTTCCGAGCCTTTAGGTAATAGTACGTTCGTATCG